>JANBXA010000731.1:23400000-23670000 GCA_030556225.1 Cricetiscus sungorus
AGCAAAAATAAACCTCTTTTGTCCCGAATACAGACTTTTAAAATTAATGAAAGATGTTACCAGTGTTACAAATGGGGCCAAAGCTCCATTTCTCATCTTCTTTCTCCTTTTGGCTGCCGAAGCTTTCAACTTCAGGAAATTATAATCAAAACCAACACTGAGTAATGGTTAAATCAACTCTCAAAGCTAGCATCCAAGGTAACAAAACCAATGCCCATCAACATGTCTGGTTTCTAGACCAGTTTTGTCAGACTCAGTTCACCTTCTGCCCCTCTCATCTCACAAGTGATACATCTCATAGAGGTATAATAAATCTCGTTTTACAATATTGTTTATAGATATGGACATGTTTAAACAGGAACGTAGCCTTGTTAGAATGTGGAGACTCTAAGAGGCTGTCTCTTGTCTTAATGTTACAGAAGGCTTTGGACTATGCTTTTTGTCATTGGTGTCAGAAATAAAATGGTGACCTTGAATCACCCATCTAGATCATTTCCTGGACTGTCTTTATGCAGATGGAAGGGAGTCTCAATGAACTGGTGGTGCTTGAAGGCAGTACAATGGAAAGCTGTGAGTTCACCAGCCGGTGTCAAACTCAAGCTCTTACCAGCAATGTGATCAGGGCAAGTTATTTATTGTTTTGTTTCAGTCTGTGGTTAGAAAAATGAAGATGGTGACAGTGTTCACTAACTGCCATGGGAGGAAATGAGTTCATCATTTATATGATTCCCATTCATCTAGAGTGCCTAGAATGTGTTAGGCACATTTTGAGTATGTACTATTGTATCTACTTTCAACCATGTTATTTCACATTGTTTTAAAATAGTCCATGAGGATAGCATACACAACATAGCCCAGTAGTCTATCCCAGTGTTTTACAGAATTCCATCTAGTGAACTATTTTTAATTGCTCTAAAAGTAAATCACATTTTTATTATACTCTGAGCCACTGTCTGGATAAGACAGTTTCACACCACCTATTGGTATACAAGCTGTAAAGGTTAAGCTTAAAGAGCTGTTGGAGTCCCAATCAAGCTTTGCTGGATATACAAGTTCTAAACATAGTCCACTTTGAATGCATAATAAATAATTTTGTAACAGTAAGTAGTTTTTGCACTGGTAAGTGTAGGTCAGCTATATTGTTTATGTTGTGAATGAAAATGACTAAATATAGTAGCTACAGATTCATTATTTATTATTATAAAAATAACTAGACTAGACAAGTTATTGTTACTATTCAAAAAAAGGCTAGCCCTAAAGTAAATAATTCCTATGTATGTGCACGTGTGTGTTTCACTCTCTGAATTCAACCTTTAAGTTCTCTGAATGTTCTATCAATTCCCATTATTATTCATTTGTGGATACTAAACCCAGATCTCAGTGAAGGTTTGACTAACTCTGCTACAGAAGGGTGTAACGTTGCTGCCTGCTTCCTGTCAATCAGTTGCTTCTCTAACAGGGTCACATTGCTGACTTGCTTAGTTGGTTGGTGCTATATGAGCCCACTAGTCTTTTCTAGCATACTGACTCATGGTTGGCTAGTATTCAACATTCTTCTCTAGTGTCTTGCTTACTTCTAAGTTACTTAACTGTACCAGACCACTTACAACCAGGATACATGTGAGGTGTTAAGTAGAAAATAACTTAGTTTATTCCCTGACTACTGTCCTACATACATGTGGAAAGGTTTTGCCAACAAAGGGAAAATATGGTGTGACCAAATGAGTAGAGGCTTTGCCACTGCCACCCTCCATTGCATGTGATCATGATGACAATGTGTGCCAGCCTGCTTTGGTGCCAAGGGAGGATTTTGCCAAAATTACATATGGCAAGCAATTTGTGAAGATACTTGTAATGCTGTAGACATCGTCTCTCATTCAGTGCTTATTGTAATAACTTCAAAAATGTCATGCTGTTAAATAGAAAAAAACAACCAACACTTTAAGAAACTTTCTTTTGGTGTTTTGTTTAGTTTGTTTGATTGTTTTTCTTTTTTCAGAATATTTACTGAATACCTTGTTTTACCCACCATGGGAATAGGCTTGGGTTTCATAGATTTGTGTATGCCTCCATTGGACTCTAATGCAATTTTCTCTTTGAAAAATGTCTTAGGAAGACTAAAAGCAAAGGCTTTCAATATCTTTGTTATGACTTGGATTAGACGTGATGAGGACCATGGTGGTTTCTCTTCTGTCCATTGACCGTGTGAAAGTGTGCTAAGAGAGGTTTTTTTTTCTTCCAAAAATGCAAATACAAAAGCTGCTGTTTTACTTTCAAAGGCTCACTGCCTTTAAAAGCCTGACTCTGAAAAGCAGCCCAGCCAGAGGATTTTAGAATAAATCCTTTATAAATGCATGCCCATTTAGAAGCTAAATTAACAAGACTTTCTTCATACACGTCTCAAGTTTTCTCTTGCATGCCCGTGAGAGCTGGAAAGTGTATATACATATATATCACTGGCAGTAAGGGTCTTGGCTACGGATTTAGAAGTAAAACTCACATGTATTTATTCTTCCACGTAGTGTCTCTCCTTGCAGTCAAAACAGAGCCCTTGAACAGCAATGAAACCTCAACCTCGACTGGAGATGGAACGCTTGACACTTTTACTGGGTCAGGTAAAGCCTTTAGCTCGTGTTGCTGTGTCCACGTTGGGGCCCTAAAGCATCCTCTTCCTTGAGAACAGTGCAGGATCAAAGCTGTTAAGAGCTTTCACCTTTATAAAATCAGCCAGAAGCCCACTTTCCCTAAGAACAATTTAATTGTCTTAAGAGTATGTGTTTTTACAAAAGGTGGCTGCAATCCTTTTTGCCAAATCTTCATTCAGCCTGCACTGAAGAAATCCCATGACTTTCTCATTAACAGAGCCAACTTTCTTCATTATTTTACATACTGCTTGATCAATTTAATAATTAGGTCCATAATAGCTCACTTTGTTCCTTCAACTTGCCCGTTTAAATTACATTAAAAACTGCCTTCTGCCCAACATTCTAGATGTAAAGCTATCCATATGATCCCTTCTAAATAGCCTTGTTTCCTCTCTGGGTTTAAGAAAGTCCTCCTGTGTAGGCAGCTGAGTGACAAGTATTAAAGGTTAATGGGTTTCTGGAGAACACATGCTGGTTACATTAGAACCCAGCCTGGGAGAGAAGTCCTGTGCTTCAAAGAGAACAATAGTATGTCTTTAACCGTCAACCCTTTTTAAATATAAAATACCTGATAACTCCCAGCTGGCTACAAAGGGTACAAACTGAATTGACTTAAAGACTTTTTATATTACTATTTTATATGGCTTATTATCTAATGAATAAAATTTTGGAAACCCGAGAAGGGATACATATATCACAAAGATAAACATGAAACCCAGAAAAGTGTTATGGTAGTTAAATCTCAGTTCTATAATTCTGTTTTTTATGTTTACCTGTGTTCCCATGTGCATGGATTTTATGTGGTGTGCTTTATGGAGAAAGAGTTGAGGTATGCTTTTGAGTCTAATGTAGTGGTATAGAATATATTTCATTTTTTATGGAGACAGGTGATCCGGTTCACACTAATTGGAGTAGTTGTCATATGGGCACATAAATATTAGTTCTCCATTGGAAATAAATACAAGTGTGCCAACCTGGCATAAAGACTCACCTGTCCTGATCTACATTCCTTTCAGCAACTCAGCTGCTTCACAAGAGGTGTAGAGGCACCAATATACTGCATTACTCTGTAGTGCTTGCTAACCATAACTATTATCACTTTTCTATAAAATAAGTATATATGAATGTCCTGGGGGAAAGGTATGGGATTATTAAGTAATTGCTATTGTGCTATAGATTGCTAGCTCCAAGTGTAATTTTAGAACTCTACAATTCATTTTACCAATAAGAATACTAAAGTCCATAGAGATATCCACAGTGGTTTGGTCACATAGTCAAGCATAAATGAGTCTAGAACCATGTGTTGATAATCGGGCCCTAATTATGGTATTGTGGTGGGAAATAGTAAGTCTAAGCAATGATCTTATTTGTTAGTCACCCATGCCATCTCTAAATACACTTTCCTAATTTCCTGATTAGAACTTTTGAGGGCTTCATGGTCTAAGCAAAGCAGCCACTTCCAAGATATGATTGTTTAATTTCAATGAATTAAAATTTAGTGAAATGAAAAAAAGTTGTTTCTGGTTAAACGAACCTCATTCCAATTGTGTAGTTACTGCCCACAGGTGGGGGCTACCTGAGTTAACTCAGATGCAGAACACACCACACACTATGTTGGCAGTGATGGTCCAGAGTGGGCCTTCTCCACAACAGCTGGTGATTCTGAGGTAGCTGAGGGCTGTGCTGTGAAATACACAGCAGCAATCTGCATCTAGTCCAAATATCGGTAGCACCCCAATTGTGGTACTTCAAAATATCCCCTATCAGATTAAATGCCCCCACTGCTTCTCTCCTTCCTGAAAGGTTCAAAGTTAAATATATATGTATAATATATCATTCATATATGTATATGTATATATTGTACATTTTATATACATTATATATACATTATATGTACATTATATAGTATGTACATTATATATACATGTATATGTATATATAATGATAACTGTGTAAAAAGCCTTAACATTTTTTATCCCATCTTCTGAGAAACAGGTAATAGGCGTTACAAGTTCTAAAATCATTCTCAAGACATTCCAAAGATTCTGCTTCTTTCTGTTTGTAGACATGATAAAGTATAATGAGCCCAATGCTTTGAAGACTATGTATGAGTCACTACATAGCAATGAGGCATGACACAAAGGTTTCCAGATTTTCACAAAGCAATCTGCAGATAATTCTGGAGAGACAGCGTCTACAATGATTAACATAATCACAGCTCATTCAACAATTGTGTTGTTACTTATAATTTTCTAGAAATTTATCAATTTGAATAAAAAATATAATTTTTAGTAAAGAAGTTTTATTCCTTTCATAATCACCTCAGTTTTTTTCTGAGCCAAAGGTTTTGTTTTCTACCTATTTTATACACATTAATATAAAGTTTCAAAAGCCAGTCGAGCCTTTGTAGCGTTTGAGGTCCATTATTCTCACAAGGTCTAGATTCATTGAAGGGAAATGTATTCTATATGTTCAGAATGGTGTTCATGTATGGGTCTTTTCTGAAATATAGAATTCTGCTTGTCTAATTTAATAAAAAGATGTTATGTTACTATTTCTTGTTATTTTGTCTTATTTGAAACCTCTTTAGCTTTTACATCTTGAGGATAGTCTATGAGTATGGACAGCTTGAGTTTTGATTGTTCTGACACTGAGTCCCATCAAAAAAAGCAGAAAAAGGAACCTGGAATTAAACCTTTCTCAACCCAATTTTTGTTATAATATTCAATGTTGTGGAATTTTGAGTAATGTACATTTAGTGCCTGTGGAATATAGTACAAGAGTCTCTTCTCAGTAATAAGATTTCAAGTATTAGACAATTCTCTTTATTTTTAAAGAAATTAAGTGAAAAGTAATGTTTTATTCCCAACTGTGTATAGGAAATTCATTTAATTCAGTTCCTAAAATTTTTAGAACTTAACACCTTCAAAGTCGTATTTGATGACATTCAAAACTGATTCATAGCATTGGGAAGCACATGCTTACTACACTATTGCCTTGAAAATTAAGATTTGATTTCTGTATTCAACACTTACCCACTAAACAGCATTTAAAGCACATTGCAGTCCTGTCTGTGAAGCTCACAGGGCACTTGATAGCAGTTGGACGTAGGCATAGATCATATTGCATGAACCCGTCAGCAACATAAGCCTATTTGTCACTTTTTGCCATTCTTAAAGTTTAGCTCCAACATTCATATGAACAACCCAGAAAGGGTGTAGTTCTTTGAAGTTTAACTATGATTGATTAGATGAAACTCATGCCAGCACTGGGCTGTGTACTACTTTAATCTTTTTGAAATGTGAATGAACAGCAGATGGCCTAATAAAGACACTCTGTGTGCTCGCCCAGTACGGACTGGCTCAGAAGGAACTGGCTCAACATATTAGAACCCATATCTGTGCAGTACATCTGTCATAGTCAAGGCAGATGGCTAAAGGGGAGAAAAACTTCTAAATTTTTGGATACATTCCACTGTGGGACAAACATTTGAATGAAATATTAAAATGACCTGACATTCCCCCTTAAGGTCTTCTCACTGATGGTTCTAAACAGGCTTGAAAATATAATTGGTACAACATTTTATACTTCTTAAAATACTGTGGGTTATCACCCATGCACTCTATGCAGATTCTTAGTATCAGAACATTCTTGACCGTGACCTGTCTGATTGATAGGACAAAAGGAAATTGGAAACAGTAGCATTTTACAATTAGGGGATGACAGTTGAACCTCAAACTTTTTAACGTCTATTTTAATTAGAATGAATATGGAGCCAGTATGTCAATATCATACATATTTGGAGCTAAAAGGTAAAGTTTGCACATTTAAAAACATTGACTTTTGTACCGCAAAAGTTTACTGTGTAACCAAACGATTTGCCAATAGGCTATCAGTATAGAAAGAAGAGCACAGCACACACTGACCTGAGGAAATGGAAGACTTACAGAGGGTTTGTGGGAGGGGTGAGTACTTCATGCTCTTGTCATAGCAAAGCTTGAAACACTTTAAAATGAAGATGGTGTCTAATCAGCTGCTTCTTTGTGCAGTGAATCTGAGAAAGTGAAAGAGTCGCTGTTTAGTCTGCAGTTCCCTTAAGTAGGTGATGCACTCTCTGGTGCAGATGTGTACATGAAGTCATGTTCCGTGTGCTGTCGTTTTGTGTCTTACAGTAATAACAAGTAGCGGCTACAGCCCCAGATCAGCACATCAGTATTCCCCACAGCTGTATCCTTCAAAGTAAGTGCCTAGCACATTCGGGTTTGCTAGAGATATTTTGGGAATTACACGTATTAATTTATATTTACATAACATGGCAACTTTAAATAGAAGACATTTATATAACTATTGAAGTGGACACTGACGTTAGACATGAAAGAGTTTATCTTACATGAGGGAGAAATAGAAATATCCTGTTTATCTAGGTAATCCCTTTCTTCTCTATGTTTCCATGCTCTGAGGAAAGCAAGAAGCATGTAGATAAACAAAACCTTGAAATTCTTCAAACTTGGATATTATTGTTGTTTTGAAATTTGAAATATTTGGTGTACAAGTTTGAATTTTGTTGAGAAACCTGCAGTTTTCTACTATACAAGGTTTTTTTGCTTCAAATGTTTAATGTGTAATGATTTTGTATGTTTATTTTGAAAATAAGTAACTATCCTTGTTTGATGCTAATTGAAAGAATAATAGATATAACTTGAAATGTATTTTATCTCTTAAGTGAATATGCACTGAATTTGGGCTTTAAAATAAATTTATACTTATTTTTCAAGGAAAATTTTTAAGAAACACTGATTATCCATATAAAAAATTCATAGAAATCATATTTTACCCAAACATTAATATTTCACAATCCAATCACTGAAATATTTTCTTAGATTCCAAGTTACAATAAACACACTTTTGAGAGTGTTATGTTGTGTTTATACAACCGGTATAGTTGTCTGCTTTGAGGGCAGGACAAATGGTTCAAGATTTCAAGTTGAGCTTCATTGGATTAATGGGTTTCTATCTGAATTAGCTTGTTTAGCAGTTATGCCAAATTGTGAGCTTTCCTATACATGCACATTAAAATATACTGTTATGTACTCCACATCCAGGATGCCTTATATAGGCCAAGAACTGGATTCCAGTTGGGAACATTGTATAAAACAAGCTGACAGAGGAAATGGCATTCAGTTTTTCAGTTTCTTTACGGGAAGACAAGTCCTTTTTTTTTTTTTTTTTTTTTAAATTTCCAACTTTGCATAGAGAATTCTTGGAAAGGTTGTTAAGTAGACTTCTATGATTAATATACAGCAGTAGGCCATTGGTGGCAAGAGAAACTATGCTATGAGTACATTCATCAGCTGGCTTATGGCCATTCTTCTCTGAAAGCATACTAAATGGAATGCTGGTGCAGTTGTAAGAAATGCAGATGTAGAGGCCACTAAGTATGCCATCTAAAGCCAATTGCTTATTTTAGAGATGCTATCTTGCCTTCAAGCCTTTAAGTTCTCTTTCCCAGGTCATCAAGCTGGGCTTGCATCAAAGCCTGAACTTCTTTTTAAATTTTTATTCACTTTGTTTCAACTTTATTCATTTATGACAAGTTGGGGATAGGGAGGGAGATTTACTTCCTGGGTGTTATGGAATTTCACTGAATCAAAGCTGTCTGATTTGATATGCAGTCTTTGTTGCCACAGTAATGCTATTTTTCTGATATTTAGGCCCTATCCACACATTCTTTCTACACCAGCAGCTCAAACAATGTCGGCCTATGCAGGCCAGACTCAGTATTCGGGAATGCAGCAGCCAGCAGTGTACACAGCCTACTCACAGACAGGACAGCCCTACAGCCTGCCTGCTTATGGTAGGTAACATCTACCATCTTCTCCTTTGGTAGTAACCGGGTAATCCCTATTCACTGGTAGGTAGCTTAACATGCTAGTGGAAGTCGCAGCTCGGGAAAGTCTCTTACTAAACAATTATTTTCCGTGTGTGTTTTCTGACCAGATCTTGGTGTGATGTTGCCAGCCATCAAGACAGAAAGTGGGCTTTCGCAAACTCAGTCTCCATTACAGAGTGGCTGCCTCAGTTACAACCCTGGGTTTTCTACCCCACAGCCGGGCCAGACACCTTACTCTTACCAAATGCCAGGTAAGTTAACAGGCATGAAACATGTTCCTGGGAGGGAAAAAGAAATGGATCCTAGGAACAGGGAGTCACAGAGACAGTTTCTAGCCTTGTCACGGCTCACACCATCTCCTCAGAAAAGACAGCTGGGCAGAACTCTGATGAAAATGTCTAGGTCTGGATGTGGGGACAGGACGCAACTCAAACACTTCAAGTTGAGCTTGGGCAGGAAATGAAGGCCAAGCAAAGCAACCTGAGAGCCACCAGGCTGGGCAGACAGATGCCTGATGTCTTTCTAAGTGCATGTTGTGGAGTGATTCAGGGTGCAGAGCTGGGGAGGTTGCTCTTCAGGGTCCCTCAGAAACCTTTGCCGGCTGTCAGGCGGGGGCTGGAATTGGACACATCTTTCAGATCTCTCAGTTTCAAATTTCAGTAACATCACCACAAAACTCAAGGAATGTCTTTCTCACTAAATTATACAAAGTGACATATTTTTAATCATTTCACAAAAAATTAATCAAATAGAATATTTCTAATTTACACTTAGAAATTGTACCTATTTCTTGGTTGTGGTGTTATTGGTGCTTTTAATATAGTATATAATGTGCTACCCATTATTGTCCTCTCAGCTTCTCTGAGATCCCCTTACTTGATTCTACCTGGTGAGCATTTATGAGTAATGTGTCTTTCTGTGCTTGGTTCCTTCACTTAGCACAGCATCCTCTGGCTCCATGAACACTGCCACAAGTGACTGAATTTCATCACTTTACAGCTAAGTGAATATGGAAACTGATAAAATGCATTCTCTCTTTCTCTCTAGGCTCCAGTTTTGCACCGTCATCTACTATTTATGCAAATAATTCCGTTTCCAATTCAACAAATTTCAGTGGCTCACAACAGGTACTGTGATTTTTATTTTTATACTTTTTGAAATTTCTGTTGTATGTTAGAAGGTTTTCCTTATCATTTATAATTGTTTATAAATCCATTTGTACCTTTCTAGTTCTCTTGGGGTCTTGTTTTCATTTAATCTTTAAAGAATGTTAAATTTATAATTACTTCCCTTTTGCCTCTAGCCAATCCCATAAGCCCCCCTTCTGCTGTCTCCTAAATTCATGGTCTCTTTTTCCTTAACTTTAGATATATAGCCCCACATATATAAATACAACCTGTTCAGTGTGTATAATGTTAGTTTTTATTTCTAGGTTGGCCACTTGGTATTGGATACACAGTTGGAGAGCTCTTCCCTGGGGAAGACTAGGGAAGAGATTATTTAAATATAATTTTATTGATTCTTCTTTTTTTCAAGAAAGGGTTTCTCGGTAAAAATAACTCTGGCTGGAACTCACTCTGTAAACCAGACTGGCCTAGAACTCACAGAGATCTACCTGCCTCTGCCTCTTCCTCTGCCTCTCAGTGCTGGGATTGAATGCATTATCCACCACCACCTGGCAGTGAATTCTTTAAGAATGTCATATATGTAATTTGAACTCAAATAGCTATTTTAGACTGTTTTGGAAGTGTACATGATCTTAAAATAGGGTTCTTTATTTAAAACTAAGTAACAATTCAGTAGAGTTTTTTAAAAGGTTACCTATTCAGAATTTTTTGGGTATTATTTTATTCTCATTTATATTTGTTCATTATTAAAGTATTGTTCATTAAACCCCTAAACTATGGCCATTTTAATAATGTGTCATGATATCATGGAATATACTGCATGTCTTTATCTCAAAGCTATAGTAAACAATTTTATTTCCCTTGATAGAAATTGCTTACTTAAGGTAACATTACTTAATAAATTGAACAAGAATTAATCGTAAGATTGTGGTGTACATTCTAAGACAGGATCCTTTCAACACAGTAGCAGTAATTAAATAAAAGGCCTGCAGAAGTACAACTGCTTTTACTTTTTTATTAATTAGATCTGTATTTCTTTTAGTAAATGTTTGGTTTCTCTGCATTCTTGAGATCTTTTCTCTGATCACTGAATGTGCCTCTTGTAGGTCTTAAATTTTCTCCTCATTTTGTTTGTTAATGTTTTCATGAGTTTTAAAATCAAGGATGATAGAATTACACATGGACTGCAAGCAAATGTTCCTACATGAGCATCTTTGAACACAGAGGAGTAGCAAATATGCTGATGCTTTGGGATTGAGCCCTTGTTTCCTGGTTCTCAACCATGTTCAGAATGACTGAGACTAGACAGACAGTATGCTTTTACTATAATTTCTTTGCTATATACATTTTAAAACGTAAGTTATTTTACAAATGCTTTCTCTTCAGATTTCATAAAAAGAATTCTATTATTTTTTCTTGTAGTTTTAGTAGCATAACAAAAGGTTCAAAGGAATTCTTGTTAAAATGCTATGCATTAAACTATCAGATAGACATAAGCAGTATAATTTGTGATTAATTTAAAATTACCTGATAGCACTATGCATTCTGAAAAAGAAAAAGAAAAAAATCCTGACGACTTCTGGTAGAAAAAAAATTTACTTTTTTATTGAAACATAAGACATTTGTTGAGCACTTGATATTCATCATTTTTTTTTAACTAGGAACTTAAAGTTCAAAACTCATTAAATCTTTGTTCCCTGTGCTCTCAAAATGGATAGTTCCTCTGAAGAAACAGTTAAGATACAACACAGAGAGAGGTAGACTAGATGGCTATAAGCATTGAGATACATACTTGACAAAAACACCATAAAGGAAACACTACGCTACAATCCCTGGAAAGATACAAAAACAATTCACAAAGGAGAGAAAACTTTACAAACATCCCCAAAACAGATTCAATTTTGTTTGAATACCAATTTATCAGTTTAAAAAATGCTAAGTATCTGATAAACATAGGAAGGTCTATACCCTTAGGGACCTGGGGATGGTGGTGTGACTGAATAGGCTTAATTCCTTCCTCATGGAACTTTTGGTCTCCAGAGCAAAGTAAACAACAAACTAGTTGTGAGCCAAAAGATTCTTCTAAAATGTTCATGGAAATCTAACATTGCACAGGAGAGTATTGTTCAAGACTTTCCTATGGAAGCTGTGATTAGGTCAGAAGTCATTGGAATGAGGTAATGAATAAGGACAAGAAGTCACAGGGAGACAAGGCAGCAAGAGTGAATGTGTCATTGACCTGGAGGAAGCCTGGAGATAAGATCACCCATGAGGGGAGTAGAGAGAAACACCTTGGAAAATGGTAGACTAGGTCCAATCATTTAAGGTCCTGTAAGCTTCATCATCTGGGGAGTTGACTACGGGTCACATTGGGCCTTGTAGTCTTCAGTAAGAATTCTGATTAGAGCCTAGGACCACTTGGAATAATAATTTTTAATAGGATAGTATCATATAATATGTGCTTTGGAGCAATCACTCTGAAGGAAGTAGAAATGGATATGAGACAGATTAGAAAATAAGTACAATAGCTTAAAACAGAAATGAAGGATGCTAAGATAAAGGTAAATAAGAGTAGAAGTAAGAAAGTGGGGGAGAAATATTGGAGATGTATCTGAATAAAATCACCTTCTCCAGAGGCCGCTGCCAGATTTCCTGGTGTGTACCACCCTTTTCTGACACCAATGGCAGGCTGGCAGAGCTATAATACACAGATGCTAGAGTTGACTTCCCAGGCTATCGCTCCAGCCTAGAAATTCATGAACTGTGTGACCAGGATGCAACTCAAGCTCTGGCCTTGGTAGTTTTTAATATAAAATGGCAATAATAATACCAAGGGCAAGGTTCTGATTGGTGAGGGAGCAAACCCTGAGAACAACGCCATGACCCAAAGGTAGCATCACTCGTCTGTCATCACTGTTTCAGTCTGAGAAAGAAGTGTTGCTAAAAACTGATCAAATATTGAGGCTTTCTACTTGGCTCACAGAATGTGATAGGGAACATCAGATCTTGATATGATGAGGCTAACAGAATTTCAGTTTTCTGCCATATTACTTAATGCTTCCTGGTAATAAATGTGTTTAGTTATACAGAGAAATTTTCATTTTTGGAAATGACATCAAATATGGGTCTTTGTTCCCTTCAGAACTTATCATAACTGGGGATCTTCATCCTGACCAAGGATTTGTCATCACTGATAACATTTTTGGCTAAACCATGCTAGATATATTAAACACCATTTATCACGAGTCTTTGCTCATCATCTCAATATGTAAAAGGCTATTGAAGGATCATTTTTTCAGCACTTTCAGGTTCTTTCTTTAATGGGAAACAGGTTGGGGAGGTTCCATGCTTTCATTTTCATGTGCAGCAAAGGAGAGAGAATGAATGTTTTAAAAAAAACCTCACTGAAGACTTTAAGTTAAGCCTCAGGTAGCAGGTTGTTTGTGGTGGCTAGGAAATGTATTTATTTACTTTAGAATGCCTGCCTAGATCAAATAGAAAAGCAAGGCCTAGAAGAGGAATAAAACTTTAAAAATATACATGTTGAGATCTGTGTAGAAAGAAGCCAGGATTATGTACAATTCCTGCTTGCCCATAGTGTTAGACAATGTATAAAACTGGGATGAATGGTTAGGGACTGACTACATTGCCTCTCCCCTTTCAGTGCATAATATTAATGGCATAAAACCTCATATTAGTAATTATAGAGGGTGAAATGGAGCATAAGCAAACCAGTCAGGTGCGCATTCATATATTAGACCTTGTTTGCAAACCTATTAGAGGAATTCATTACTGCTGCATTTGTGAGATACCCAGGAGATAGGCTCCACTCATTAGCATCAACTCCAAGCCTTGGACTGGAAAGTAAATGGAGCTGAACACTAACCATTTAGTTACCATAGTGATGGTGTTTCCTTGCATTCTTGGACTATACTAGATGGTAATTTCTCTTCTATACCCACATGCCTTATTTATTTGTTTCAGGATTACCCATCCTACACAGCCTTTGGCCAAAACCAATATGCTCAGTATTACTCAGCATCCACCTATGGGGCATATATGACATCAAACAGCACAGCTGATGGCACACCATCATCAACCTCAACTTATCAGCTGCAGGACTCTCTCCCAGGACTGACGAGCCAGCCAGGTACAGATCTTCACCCAGGTGAAATACCTCGAAGTGTGCTGTGCTGTCTAATACATGGAAGAAAAGGAGCATTGCAGAGACAAGCCTGGAAACTGCTAGAGAGTCACGCTAATGATGAATGAGTTTTAGCTCATTTTAGCTCACTGCATAAGATGAGGCTCCTAGGCATTTCAGAAATTCCCTTTTGAGATGTGAGATGGGCGGGAGATTTAACCTCAAAATGATTGTGTATATAAGAATATCAATATGGGTATATGGATCTTTTGCCAGAGCCATTCTTTATTCCATGCAAACCCGACAACAAAGAACAGCTGCAATATTATCTCTCTGGAGTGTAGTTGGGGGTGTTTTCTTTTTTGCAAGAGGGATTCCAAAACTCCTTTACCTTGTGAGTCATCAGTAACTCTAGCCAGTAAGCATTCCTACATTCCTAGGATTTGGAGGATCAGTGGTAGGAAGTTTAATATCTTTGTCTGATCAGTGAATAGTTAAAGTCTATTGCATGTTTTTTTTTCCATTGTCTGAAGCCTGCAATCCTCTTGTTAGAATTATATTTGCTACCCAGCCTTTAAAGCTTTAAAGACAGCTAAACCAGCATTCAGCATCTTCCCCATCAAAACGCCAATTGAGTATCCTGGGGGGGGGATTATAAGAAAAAGTAAAGGAATTGGAATTGGAATAGACAATTTTTTTGTAAATAAGAACTAAGTTGGAAGAATGGCATAGCCTAATCATAAGACTTGCTAAGTACAATAATCAATGCTCTACAGTGATGAGCATACATGGGAAGACTGGTGAAAGAGAATGGAAAATCCAGGAATAGACTCAGACACAACTGAGAAGTGATTGGGGAAAGTTGTGTGGAGAATTTCTTGTGTTTTTCAACAAAAAGTGATTGAAAAACCAAAGATCTATGTAGCAAAGAAGAATCACAATCGTATTTTCATACAAAAATCAAAGCAAATCTTAACCTTTTGGGTAAAAAAATAAAAACTCCCAGAAAAATTATATGTAGGAAATCTTGGTGAGCCTGGGAAAACAATATTTTTTTAGGTATTATAAACACTTCTTAAAATTATGACTAAATTTCATAAAATTATAATTAAACAATCCTAAAAATTATAAAATAAGGATTATAGAAACCCCTTAAAAGCAAAGGAATAATAAATTGGATTTAATGGTATTGGTGGCTCATGCCTTTAATCCCAGCACTTGGGAGACAGAGGTAGGCAGATCTCTGTGAGTTCAAGGCCAGCCTGGCCTACAAGCTACTTCCAGGACAGGGTCCAAAGCAATACAGAGAAATCCTGCCTTAAAAACCAAAAACAAATAAATAAACAATTTTTTAAAAACATCAAAATAAAAAAAAAGAGTTTCTTTTTGAAAGACACTGAAAATTACCAAAAGAGAAGCTACAGTTGCAGATAATTTTTTGTAAAACAGATGTCTGATACAGAACTTATACTCTAGTCTATATAAATGATTTTCAAAAGTCAAAACATGAGATTGTTGGGGTTTGTGTATGTGTGTGTGTGTGTGTATTAATTTTATGTTTGTGGCTGTTTTACAAGCCAATTAATTATGCCTGTGCCACATGCATGCAATACCTGCAGAGGCCAGCAGAGGACATTGGGTACTCTGGGACTCAAGCTACAGACTTGTGAGCAGCCATGTGGGTGCAGGAAATTGAACTCAGGTCCAATACTCTTAGCTACGGAGCCATCTGTTCAGCCCGGAATCAATTCTATTCTATAAATACTAATGAGTTTAAAGTATATTTTTCTGACTTCAGGTTTTTTTTTTCAACTTCTTTTCTGTTTTCTTTTTTATCCAGTTTGGGAGGGGAAACACAGAGAAATGTAACCAAAATACTGTAGATTATTTCTAGCTAGAACAGTAAGAAGAAGACAATCCAATATCATCAATCAAATTGTTATTTATTTAGCCTCTGACCTCAGCCGTGTGCCAGAAAGTGATATTTCATCAGTGACTACGGTCTCTGCATAAAGATAGCTTGAGTTTGACTAAAAAGGCACGTAAGCAATTAGCAATAAATATGAGAAGGGAAAATCTCAAATACTTAGCAAAGCTTAAGAAATAAACCACTTTGGATATAACGAAGCAGCAAAGCTCACCCTATCCACCAAATAATGGTCAAGATGCACTTATGTCATGAACTGTGAAATGGCCACATGAATTTTACTCCTGTGTTTGTGGTACTGTAGTAGTCTACTATCCATCAATGTTTTTTGTCATCTCAGTTAAACATACTCAACTAAAGTCCAAAACTATTAAGTAGAAAAATAACAAAATTTAAAAAGATTTTTTAACAACTTTTAGTTCAGACTGTTAAATATTTTCCCTTTAATTTTTTTTTATTATCTCATTGTGCTTAATTTATAAATTAAACTTTGTCATAGGCATGTATGTGTAGAAAAAACAATATTATGGTATTTGCCATTTTTAATGCCTTCCAGGGTCTGTGCAGCATCAGGGGAAGGTGTTCTCTGTGGTTGAAGGGAGATACTAGGTCATCTCTTTTTAACGATTTTATCATTACAATTGGTTTCTATGCGTGTTTATGTGTGCAGATATGCATGAATACACATGCAAATAGCCATGCTCATGCACACAAGCACAACATGCATGTTGAACTGGGAAGACAATTTTATAGCAGTCAGTTCTCCACTACATGGATCCAGAAAATCAAAGTCAGGTCATCAGATTTGGTGGGAAGCCCCTTTACCCACTGAGCTGTCTCATTGGTCCCAATATATCATTTTTAGCTTTAGACACAGCAAAAGTATTATAGACAGTGCTGTTTGTCTTTGGTGACCCTAAATTATAGTTTACATGTTCTTTTTCCTCTTGCACTTTTTCCTTTTATGAATACACAGCTCATCTTGACTTCCTGGCCCTTGTTTCTCTTAGATCTTTTGTTCAGGCTTTTCTCCATCCTCTGCCTCTGAGCGCTGAACCAAAGGCAGAGCCAGTTCCAAGCAGAGGCTGGTAAAGTAGTTGGGGCCCCAGATCTAAGTAAATGCTCAACCTCAAGATCTTTCAACTTTCTACCCTATGAACCTTACTCGTTAATCCCAGTCTTAGTCACTTGTTCCAAATCTGTCTTCATCTTCTTTTGGTTTAGTAACAATCTGGCCTAAATTGAAAGATCTGTCAGAATTCTCATTTAGTAAGTAGTGAGGATGCTGCAGACAAAACGATGATTGTCTCATCCTTCTACAGCATTGAAGAGAATTCCCCAGTGAGAATGGATGGGGACAAAATCTCAGAAGTGTTTCTCTTCTGGGTTCAGAGACAGAAACAGACAAGATAAGTTGGGTGCATCTAAACTGACCAGGCTACAGCTATAATGAATGAAAACTCTTTGCATATTCAGTATGCTAGGTGAGGTGTATAGCTCTAGTTCAAGTTTGATTTTATTCAAATTTCTGTCTAATCACAGCAAAGTTCCTCCCTCGGGGAGAATTTCCATTCCCATTACTAAGAATATCTGTTTTGTTAATATTAAGAAAATACTGAATGCAAGCAAGTGCTGGTGCTGTGTGGCAGGCTATGAGGGGGGACATATTTCAAGGCAATATTGCTATCTGCACTGTCAGAGTGCATTTCTTCCTCTTCTATTGGTTGCTGTTGTCGTCAATATTATTCTCATGTGTGATTGATGAGGAATTTTATGATCTTCTTCGATCTTTTATCAAAGTGGTCTTCAGACTGATTTTAGCCATGCATCTGAAAAGCAAATAAATTCATAATTATAGGCTTTTTCTTTACTAATGGTTAAACCTGATGCATTTAGTTCCAAGGCAGGAAAAGAATTCCCCATTAAATGATTGTGCATTTTTATGCTTACAGACTAGACCTGACAATTAGGTCCACAATTTTTTTTATAGAACATTCACTATGGACTTCCATGTCTAAAAGAGAAACATACCTTTGCCTTATACTCAATAAGCAACAGCTGCTTGCTCTGATTTACAGATAAACCTAATGAAATAAAGTTGGAGCTAAATATCCAGAACTTACAAAGGGCAGTTCTTCATTACTATACTGATTAAAGGGTAATTATTCAATCGCCTAGAAAAGCCCAAGGCAGCTGGTAATGACTGGTATTATTTAGAAATTGCAAATAGCATTCAGTTATTTATTTTACTTTATTAGGTAGTTTGACAATGGATTTAAAGACACACTATCACACTGATTAAAAGCAGACATTCCTAGTTTATTATCCTTGTGAAGATCTTTCTCTGCCTTTTACATGAAGTTTATCGAAGGTAAATTTGTGGTTTTGATTTGCATTCTGAAAGTTAGCATTGAAGATGAAAGATATTTTAACAGTTCCTCCTTACAAATATTTCAAACATTTAAAAATTAAGTGTGGTTAATAATGTGTAGCAATATTTTCCTTGACTATGAGACCTAGATAAACACCTTAGGGCATTAGCTAACTGAACTTACCAAATGTGCAGGTTGAATGGAGGACCTGATAAAGCCCTTCACTCTCAGAAAGGAAGCTAGCTCCTTGGGCATGACTTAACAGCCTTTAAATGATTTCTCAAAGCAGGATGAAACATCTTTTCCAAGATACCTGCAAGAGGGTATTCATGAAGAGGATCACTTGAACATCTGCCTTTACCACATATTTCTTATTATTTTGCTCTTGTGAAATTTGTCAGAGATACCAGAATCAGCATCTTTAAGCCAGTATCAATAAGTGTTCAGTGACTCTTATGTTCTCAGTCCTGGCTTCACTCTGCAATGGAAGAGAAGACAGTGCCTTCAAGCATTAAAGTGACCAGTCTCTTTGTGAATGCACGTCTACTACTACCCAGGGAGGACTCTTCCCTTTTCCAAAGTGTTTTTGATGAATGTGTAGGCCTCTTCTGGCACATACAACAGTTAAAACTTATGTGACTCTTTTGAAAGTTTTTAAATTGGAAATTAAAAACCCGTATTTATCATGTGTGACATATTATTGGGAAATTTGCATATGCAGTGAAATGAAATGACTACATGCAAATAACTTATATATGTAATACTTTGTATGCTTTGCTTCTGTGGTGATGATAAATCACCTGAGCTAAAATTTGTGAGCTCAGAAATGTTCAAAGCTGTAATACATTGAAATTAGAGAACTTCCCACAGAGTACAACAAATATGGCATCTTAACCTACAAATATGGCATCCATTTTCTGACATTTCCCCTTTACCTAGGTCATTCCCACTCACTGTGGTAACCACCGTTCTACAGTCTATTTCTTTTTTGGTCTTTTGAGACAGGGTTTCTCTGTGTGAAGGCCTTGGGTGTTCTGGAACTTGTTCTGTAGACTACGATGGCCTCGAACTCATAGAGATATACCTGCTCTTGTTCCTCGATTAAATGCATGTGCCACCACCAACCAGCCTACCCTTCCTTTCTATGAGAGCAAATTTTCCATACTCCATATGTGAATGAGTTCTTGTAATATTTGTATTTATATTCCTGATTTATTTCACATAGTATAATGGCCTTTTGGTGCCATCTATGTTGTAACAAAAGGGAAAGATTTCTCTAATCTTTGAGGTTTAATTCTGTGTGTGTGTGTGTGTGTGTGTGTGTGTGTGTGTGTGTGTGTGTGTGTGTGTTTATGTCCATGTTGTCAGTGTGTGTCTGTGTCTATGTGTCTGTGTATGTGTCTGTCTATGTGTGTTGGTATGTGTGCCTGTCTGTCTCTCTGTGTGAGTGTATCTGTCTGTGTCTGTCTGTCTCTGTGTGTGTCTGTCTGTAGTATGTGTGTCACTTTCTTCATCCACACATCTTAAGCTTTAATACTTAGGTTGACCCCATTTCTTGGGGCAGGAGAATTCACTTCTCTGTGAGATGAGATGCTTTATTCATCCCAACACAGAGAATTCAGCTCTGACACACACACACACACACACACACACACACAACAAAAATGGACCCAGAAAGCTGTATTTATATATTTTTGTGTACATATACATTCATATATGTGTACCAAAAAATAAGAGAAAATAAACTATCGATTTGAGAGTGGGGATGGGGAAAGATAGAGGGGGAGGGGAGTTAGAGGGAAGAAGGGAAATGAGGAATGTAATATAATTCTCATTTAATTAAGATGTATTTAAAATTATTTTTCAATAAATTTAGGGAGGCAGATATGTTTTAACAGAATAGCTATGTCATTCACACAATCTGTCTTTAATTTTTGAGGCACTTCTATGTTGTCCTCTTAATGACACAGTCACAGGGATCTTTTTGTCCACATCAACTCCAACTTTAATTATCTTTTCTCCTCTTTGATGATAGATACCCTAATAAGTGTAAATTTGAGTATATAGTTTGAATTTGTATTTCTTTAATAATTGTTTAGCTTTTTTCGTATACTGGTTGACCATCTCTATATCTACTCTTGAGAAATGTGTACTCAGGGCCCTTGTTTCTTGTATCAGTCAGGTTATTTTGTGGCCTTACAACTGGGTAGTTTGGGTTTCCTTATATGTTTTAGGTATGTCAGATGCATGAATTCCCAATATTTTCTTTTATCCTAGTAGGCTGTTAGAAGACTCTTTTGATCAGTAGGAACTGGTGCTATTTGGAGGAGTAAGTATGAGCCTAGCAGTTAAAACAAAACTTCTGGAATCACATCAATGCCACCAATTATCAGCAGATTGTTGTTGGCTAATTAAGTATAACATGTCACCAGCTTTTTCCATAATTATAATATAATAATGAGGACTTTAGCTCTGTGTTAGATAAGGTTTAATTCTCTCTACATGTCTGTGTCTGTGTGTCTTTGTCTCTGTCTCTGTGTCTTTCTCATACACACATGCATGTATATACACACACACACACATGTTCACAACGAACAAATCAGTGAAAAAAAAAAACAGGTTTTAAATGATTGAACATATTCCTCATTGTTACTCATCAAGAAAATTCTATTTAAAATAATACCTTCTCATCATATATCCTCAAAGTTTGAAATAAAGACGAAAGTACCAGGGAGTAGCAAGAAACGATGGGATTTTTGATGCTGGGGGGCAGGGTAGCGAGTTGATAATTCCACTCTGTGTCTATACACGATGAGTGTATGTCTCCCCGTACCCAGCAATGCCAATGCCGAGTGTAGATAGATACCCAAGAGTGGGGAGAGCTCACTTGCACATAGACAGCACATTCCATCAGATTTACTTATAATCACCTAACAGTGTTGCTGATCTAAATGACATTCAGCAGAAAGGATAAAGTATGACATATGTACCTGAGGGAATTCTAGGCAAATTAAGGAAAGAACAATCAATCACTCTGAGTTCTCACCAGCATAATGAGCTGGGAATGAAGCCAGACACATGGATTTTTGGATTTTGTTTTGTTTGTATTTTTTTAAGCACACTTCTTTTTAAAAAGCAGTGCGTGCTTAGACTAAGAGTTTAATTAAAAACAGGGTTGTCCTTCAGTTTTCTCCTGAAGGTCTGTTTTACTTTCATGAAAGCACTTTTGCCCATATTTTCTCTCTATTCTTCAAGTACTTTTAAGATCCTAACTGGCCAAGAATCAACAAGAACAGATTCTCCTGTGTCTAGAAATCCACACACTTCCTGCGACCCCATTTTTCCCTTCAACACTGTGATAGTTTCTGAATATCAGGTTTAAATAGCTGACTTTTTCCTACTAAATTCCTTCAGTATGGACCACACCACCTTCCCTGCCTGCAACTTAAGACACCGGCTGGAAGTTTGCAATTTTCTCTTCTTTCAATTCTTTCGCTGCTACCAAAAATAAAAGGCTACTTTTCTATATATGACAGCTTAAAATTGATCTATAAAATACTTAAAAAGTCAAGGGTCATGTGTATACCTGTTATTCCAGCGCTTGGGCAGAAAAAGCAAGAGGATCAGCAGTTCAATGTTATCCTTAACTACACAGGGAGTTTGAGACCAGCATGA
This sequence comes from Cricetiscus sungorus, assembly GCA_030556225.1. NCBI lineage: Eukaryota > Metazoa > Chordata > Mammalia > Rodentia > Cricetidae > Cricetiscus > Cricetiscus sungorus. Next base: position 23,421,781 of record JANBXA010000731.1, read on the forward strand.
GACATTATCTCAAAAACACAAAACATAACTAAACAAATAGAACAATGAGTGTGTGTAGGATGGGGCTGCCAAAAAAAGACAAATGTTTTATAAATGCCATCCCAAAAGAGTCTTGTTTAAGCTACTTTAAAAGAAAATGTTTTAATTTAAATTACAAACAATCTTGTTTTACATATCGATCCCAGTTCCCTCTCTCCCCCATCCTATCCCCTTTCTGCTCCTCAGGGAGGGTGAGGCATTCCATGGGGAATCATCAAAATCTGTCACTTCCCATGTGTCTAGGCCAAGAGAGTAACCCTCTATGTGGAATGGGCTCCCAAAGTCCATTCGTATACTAGGGATAAATACTGATCCACTACCTGAAGCCTCATAGACTGCCCAGGCCTCCTAACTGACACCCACGTTAAGCTACTTTTAAATTAAGAGTTGGTATGGGACCAAAAAGATAGCTCAGAGGTTAAGAGCACTTCCTGATCCTGCAGACAAACCTGAGTGTGGTTCCCAGCACCCATGTCTGGTAGCTCACAAATAGCTGTTACCCCAGCTCAGAGCATCTGATGTCATCTTCTGACTTTCATGGACACAGGTGTGCATGTACACATACCCACACCCACATCCAGCCATACACATAAATAAAAATCAAATTTGAAAGTAAGAATTCATTTGAACGATGTTATTTAAAGGAGGGTGTTAGATTTTCAAGATTTAGTAACATACGGAAATTTTCTTTCATTCTAACAGTGGAAGCCAGAAATGGGTTTGTGTGGTTTTACTTAAAAAACAAACAAACAACAACAAAAACATTCAAATATGCATTCTAAAGTTTATCCGAATAAGATGAATAAGATGAAGCAATATTCAAACTTGTAGTTAAAATATTTTATTGTTGTGCTGTCTGTTTTGTCAGTGATGATAGTGGTAAAGGTACAATGATCAAGCAATATTATAAGAGAAAATGACCTTTATAGTAAGATTTTCTGGTTTTAGTTTATTTTTTTCATAAAAACATACTGATTATGGCTTCCCTTCTCCCATCTTGTTCAAGATCCTCCCCACCTCTCCAATCACCCAAATCCACACTCTTTCCTGCTCTCTCTCATTAGAAAACAAATAGGCACCCCTTCAAAAAAAACCCTAAGAAACAAACTCCAATAGAGCAAAGAAAACAGAAAAACAAAGAACTACTAAAAAGGAAAAAAATAAGAAACACATATAGATGTAGAGTCATACAGTTGCATACACAAAAATCACCTAAAAACACACAACCATACTGTAAGCAAAAGAACTGGAGAGAGAGGGGGAAGAGAGAGAGAGAGAGAGAGAGAGAGAGAGAGAGAGAGAGAGAGAGAGAGAGAGAGAGACAGAGGAGAGAGAAGGAAGGAAGGAAGGAAATAAAAAAGGAAAGCCCAGACAAAACATGAGAAATAAAACGCTCTAAAAGTTGAGTTGGTTTTGTGCTGACCATCTACAGCTGAGCATGGGATCGCTCTTATGTATGGTTGTGAGACTCTGTTAGAGAAAACTAATTTTTCATTTTCGAGTAGTTTTCAATTGGAGATAGCATATGTGTTAGAAATGGGGGCTGTGTCCACTTCCCCTCTCAGCTCTGGATTCCATCAGGCCAGACCTGTGCAGGCCCTGTACATGCTGTAGGATCTCTGTGAGGTCACACATAAGCCCTGTTGTGTCTAGAAAGCCTTGTTTTTTGATGTCCTTCATCCTTTCTTGCTCTTACATTCTTCCCACTTCCTCTTCAACAAGGAGATATTTGATGGAGACATCTGTTTTGGACCAGCTGTCCAAAAGTCTCTCACTCTCTGCACATTGTCCAGCTATGGGTCTCTGTATTTATTCCATTTACCATAGAGGAAGCTTCTCTGATGATGGCTGAGCAAGACATTGATCTATGAGTATAGAAGAATGTCATTAGTAAGTCATTTTTGTGCTAAGGTTCCTTTAGCATAAGAGTAGTTTTTGGTTCTCCCATGGGTCCTTGACTATCTAGTCTCAGGTTCTTACCACACAGCAGTGGCAAGGATAGGTTCTATCTCATGGGGTGGACCTTAAATCCAATCAGATATTGGGTGGTTAGTCCCACAGGCTTTGCACCACAATTGCATTAGTGCATCTTGCATGCAGATCTCCTTTGTACATCAAAGGTTTGTAGCTGAGTTTGTATTTACGTTTCTCCTTTGGTAACATGCAGAATACCTTCCAGTATAATAAACATTAGTCAGTAGGGGTGAAGGCTCTAGGTGGACTCCAGCTTAACTTCTCCATGTTCAATGAGTTGTGTAGGTGTAATCTTAAGCACTGGGACCATCAATAGCCTCTGCAACAGCCTGACTTGTTTTGGGGGTTTCTGTGGGTCCTCTTTGGCCAAAAACTTGATTGAATGGACTCCACTGCTGGCACTGGAAGCTTCATTTGGTGATGAGAGGTATCCAGTTGGGGCTCTGTCTCCCCTGTTATTTTGGCAACTGTATTAGATAATCTAATGTGTGTGTGTGTGTGTGTGTGTGTGTGTGTGTGTGTGTTTGTGTTTATTTATTTATTTTTTTATTTTTTTATTTATTTATTTTAGGAAGTTTCTACTGTATTAAGTTTCTGAATGACCTGTCAAACAACCTTTAGTTTTAGATATCCCTCTTTGTAGTCCCTCTATCACTTCCCTCTTCCCCCATCTATTTATGGGGAAAGACAGCTGAGACATATTTTTGATGTTGTACCATGCAGTACTTCCCAAATAAAATGTTATCAAAAGAAATGGTAAGTTGTTACCTCTATAATGGTTATTGTTTCTCAGAGAAGCCATGTTCAATGTGCCATTTATGCAGAATTACTCAATTCCCAGTGATTTATTTTATTGAATTTTATTTTAAATTTAATGATAAATTAAGATCATCATATTACTTTTGTTTATAAACACATCATTTAAATTTATTGTAGAGATTTTATCTAGAGACTTTGATTTTACACAAATGGTTTAAATTAAATGCAAATCTGATTCATCCACAATAATTTTAAAAAGCTTCTTCACTGGAATTCAATATATACTGAAACTGAGGTCCAGTGAAATCCTTGAAGTACTATTGCAGGTCTAGACAACTTGCTACACTGGGCCTTGAGTAGCCTCGGATTATCTTAACAAAGGCTTGGACAGTGCTTCCTGCTTGCTAAGATCCATGGTTACTAACTAACTGTAGGTGAGTGTGTGGGACCTATAGACCTACAGAAGTCGATTTAAAACTTCAGATGCTGGATGGAGAGAGTGACTTGTTCTGTGTCCTCACTTATAGAGGCATTAGCATATGAGATGCTTGTGCCATGCAGAATGTGTGAGAGGGAAGACCAGAGCTACTTGATAACTGCCCTCATCACAACAGGACAAGAATCTGTGACTCCTAAGTAGAAAGGCATTTGAGAGAAAGGCTAGAACTCAAGCCACAGGATTTCAGCTGCCAAATACTAACTCTGAGGGGCTGTGTTTAATAGGATCAAAGATATCACCTGTCTGGAAATATAAGGTCTGAGCCTGTGTATTGAATTTGTCAATCTGATGGCTATTCGGGATTCTCAGTAAAGTATGTGTATTCAAGTACTGATGAACTGAAATTAGATTTCAGTAAGTTGGATATGAGGCAGCACCATACAGTTATGTGACTACTATCCACTTATGGCTATCAAGCACTTGCAATAGAAACTACACATTAAAATACCTGTAGTATGCACAATATTTCAAAAAGTTGTTATAAAAATAATAAAGGTAAAAGTTTCCTTGCTAATTTTATATGTTGATTTCATGCTAAAAGGGTACTTTGTATTTGTTGGATTAGCATATATGAGTTAATTTTGTGTCTCTTTTTGCCTTCTAATATAACTGTTCCAAATTTAAAAGTGTATGCTCAATCTCGGAGCTTTCATTTATTTCTATTGAGTAGCATTAGTGTGGATTATTGTCTCAAGGAGTCTTATCTGAAAGAGAAGATAGCAAGCAAAGAGTAGCTTCATAGAAACACAGAGTCAAGAAGTTTTAAGATCCAGGTAAAGGGAAGATTGAGCAAGAAAGACCGGAAGTGATGGGGCAGAGTCAGTATCTTTGGGGCTGGGGAGTCAAGTTTGCAGGTGAAGCATGGGGTTGATCCAGAAGCCATCTTGTGTTTTGAAATGTGACCCAATGGAAGTGAGGCTAGACCTAAATACAGGTAAAAATGGAGGTGAAGTGCAGACAGGAAGCTGAAAATATTCGGTGTATAAAAGGTACCCAGGCTTTTATGAGGGATTCATGTGACCTACACAGTTTTTGACTAAATGAAAACTTTATATTTTGAACCATAATTTTTGTCATAAAGAGGTAATTATTGTGTAGGAATTTATGACATAATAATGAAGACTTGTAGTTGCTCTAAGACTAAACTTCTCTCCTTGTCACAATAATATTGTTTATAGGAGAATTTGATACAGTGCAGAGCCCCTCCACACCAATCAAAGATCTTGATGACAGAACATGTAGAAGTTCCGGGTCAAAGTCTCGAGGAAGAGGCCGGAAAAATAATCCCTCCCCACCGCCAGACAGTGACCTGGAGGTATGTGCACCTATCACTAAGAAAGAGAAGATACTTGATTTTACTGAATGATATAGTCCATAATTTACTAACTAGTAAATTTCCAAATTGAAATATATATCCTGAATTGAATGGAACTGCTTTGTTTTAGGTAATTTATCAGTTTGAATTATGTGATTTTTTTTGTCTATCATAATAGCAAATTTTAAAACAATAATGTCAAAGGCAAGAGAGCTTTGAATGCTGAAGACTAACATAATTTCATCTTTTGATCCAAACTTATTTTTTTAAGCTAAAAATAAAGCTACTATTTGTGGAATAATTTCCCAACAAAATAAATTTTTAAGAAGATAAGAGCATCCTGTGTGGAAAAGAAAACAATAAAATCTTGTCATTGACTATATATTGTATTTGTGAACTTTTATTTATTTTTCCACTTGTGAGCTCTTTTGAGACATAACGATGTTAAGCAAATTGAGTTTCTATTATAAAACACTGAATAACTAGAATATGTTACACAATTACACAATCACATAGTTTAACAGGAAAAAAAATTAAATCTAGTTGTACCTCAAATCAAGTAGCATACATCATGCTTCTTCCTAAGAGATTTGCATGACTACACTTGAGAGATAAAATACATTCTGGAGCCTGGGAGGTGACATGACCACTGACAGCTAAAGAGCCCAAAAGGCGAGGAGTGAGGCAGAGACATTGGCCTATCCCAAGGAACTCACCATCCTGCACATTTGGAGTGCTAGTCAGTGTAGTTCAAACTCCAGACTCTCTTGCAGGGTCAAAACCCTGATGTTTGGTGGAATCTCCTAAGTTTGTTGAGTCCTTTGAAATCTCCTCAAAGTTTCTGCAGGCCAAACAACATATTTACCAGGTGATGTGACACAAGGGTCAACATTATTAGGGCTACTCTAAACTGTTTTGAAAATATTTAATGTCTTCTGTAAATTCCAAACTATAATGTATTAATATTAGACACATTTTTATCATAAAGTCAGGCTGTATCTTTTTCATAGTAACTATAATCAAATGTCGGCTATATTCATTTAAGTCAGGACACTTGATCATTAAGCTTTTGATCACTTATATCATCCATGTTCCCAGATTTTCTGAGAGTCAGACTTGGCAAATTAAAAATGAATAAATATTGGAAGGGGGTGATTTTGTTATAGGCCAGTCAAGACAGTGTATAACAAGACCATTTTGTAACTGTAAAGACCTGTGTCCCTAAACCATAACCATGTTGACGCTGGCTGTTTCTCCTCAGCGTGTATTTGTCTGGGACTTGGATGAGACCATCATTGTCTTCCACTCTCTCCTCACTGGATCTTATGCACAAAAGTATGGCAAGGTAAGGACTCAAGAGTTTATTTCAGAAAGTTTTTGGGATTTGACTGGTTAAAAAATCAAGGTCTACTTTAGTTTGTTTTCACAAACAAGTGTCAAATCTTGTGATAGTCACCCCTTTGAGGTAGCTCACTGTGCTCAAATGTATACGGGCAACTCGGCAGAGCTAACAGAAATCTTGAGACGTCTATCTCAAGACTGAAGCTCTTACTCTCACATATTGGGGGACAACACCCCTTCACTTACAGAAAGGTCCATCACTCCTCTGCCTTTCTATCATGCTATTGCTTCTGTAATGAATTTCTTAAAACAGCATCATGCCTGTGTGAGTTCTCTTCCCTGGACTCACACATCTTCAGGAGGCTGCTCTGATGGAAACACATGGGTGCCTAGGTCTTTAATGGCTTTGACTCTGCCCGTAGGATTTGACCTAAACAGAGTTAGGTGAGAACATGTTGGCCCAGTTTCCATTCCTGTATTAAAGCACATGTTTAGTTCTGGTGCTTTTACATATCACAGAAGTGCCTTGCCATACCTTTACAGCATGACACATTACTTGGTAGCTCCTCATGTTCTATCAACATGCTGTTTTTAGCAACTGTTGTATTTTTATCTTCTAGAAAATATATGATGGATTGCATTCAAGTGTGTCTTTTCTATTTCATTTTTTGTTTATATATGTGTATTTGTGTGTGCATGTGTACATGCATACAGGTGACCATGAAAGCCAGAAGAAGGTGTCAGATCCCAAAGCTAGCGTTACAGGTGTGATGTGAGTTCTGGGAATTGAACCCAGGTCCTCTGGAAGAGCAGGAAATGCCCTTAATCACTGAGCCATCTTTCCAGCTCCAAGAGTATCTTTGTAAATTTGTACTCTGGGTGAATCTATACTGTCATTTATTTTTACATTCCAAGTAGATATAAAAGGTAGCTATTTTTTTTAACAATCATTTACCAAAAAGTGTCTTAGTCCCATTATCACTATAATCTTCTGACATGGTTGTCTTGAAACTATACTTTCAGGGATTATTTCTGTATTCATAAAAGAGTTGTCTCAAAAGCAGAATACATACATAGACATGTTTGCTGGGATAAGAAAAGAATATGTAGAATAATAAAACAAATACATACATATTTGTATCCCATATTTATTGAATTTTATTTACTGTTTCATGTTCATCAGTGAGCTCAGGCTATCTACTGTAGCAAAGCATCCACAGGCTGGGTGATTTAAATTTCTTTCTCAAAGTTCTCAAATTTTTTCCTCCAAGATCAAAGTACAGTAAATGAGATTCTGGTCAGGGTTACCCTCTTGCTGTCCCAAACTGTGTGGAGTACAGAGGAAGGCAGCAAGTTCTTGTTGGAGGGAACCATCCTTGTGACCTAAGTTTTCTCTTCCATGCTCCCATATTGGAGGTTAGGATTTCAACATATAAATCTTGGATCTGCACATTCAGTTCATAACTTAGCTGGATGAGATTGTATTAAAACACAACCACAATTTATAACTAAATTGCTGTCATAAATCTGGAATGCAAAATCTATGACTGGTGCAATATGTAATCTAATGCTTTTCAAATCATAATCTAAAAAGTTTTTTAAAAAAATAATTGACTTTTCAAAAGCATTCCAGGAGCCCTGTTTAAATGTCAGTGTTAGCTTATGTAGCTACATTTCATGTTAAATAAAAGTTTAAAATAAACAGCCAGTCTTGATCATATATGACTCCACTTAGAGGTCCCTAAAAATCCCTCACTAAGGACTGTCCTGAGATGTGTCGCCAGCTTTTGTCAGATCAGTGGTAAAACTCACCTTCTCGAGTTGCATAGTAAGCAGAACTAGAACAGTAGCAATTTAGCAAGCCTCTGGTTTGTTCTTCTGTCCGTGGTGATGGGAACTGTCCCACCACAACACTGTGCCCACCACTGTTCTAGTTCAGTGCAAGAAGCCAAGTGACTAGGAACCAAAACCTTTGAAACTGCAAACCAAAATACATCTTTCCTCTTTCCAATGAAAAAGCCAAGGAGCGGGACCTGAGAGATGGCTCAGTGGTTAAGAGTACTGGCTGCTCTTCCAAAGGAGCTAGGTTCAATTCCCAGCACCCTCATGGCAGCTCACAGCTGTCTTTAATTCCAGTATTAAGGGATCTGGCATCCTTGCACAAACATGAATGCAGGCAAACCCCCAGTGCACATATAAAAAGTAAATCTTTAAAAAAAAATAGATTTATTTATAAAAAAGAAGAAAGAAAGAAAAAGGAAGGAAGGAAGAAACAAAGAAGGAAGGAAGGAAGGAAGGAAGGAAGGAAGGAAGGAAGGAAGGAAGGAAAGAAGAAATGCCAGGAATCAGCAGGGAAGTCTGACTGACTTTCCTCAGCTGACTCACAAGCTGGCTTACTATAAGAGCAAATCCAAAGCCAGCGCTCAGGCCTCTCTCCTCGGGTGTTGCATCACTGATAAATTTCTCTAGAGATGCTGCAAAATGTTCTAAATGTTTTATCTCGGTAAAGAATAAATCAATCAATCAATCAATAAATCTCATTCCTCAATGTGTTAATTAGTGGTCTTTAGAAAAGGCCTGGTGAATCAACGTGAAGAGTGCTTATATTGCATGGTGATTTGGTGCATGCTATCACGTCAAATTGGCTCTGAGACAGTTTGGTGCAAACCATCTTCTAGTGAGATTAAATTCATTAGCTTTCCAGTGACTTTGCAGGCCGATGGTAATGAAGCCATTCTAGCCATTACTTGAAAAAAAATTTCACTGTATTAACTAAGATGGAACTGGAGAGGTGGCCCGGATGTTGAAAACACTTAGTGCTCTTCCTGTGGACCTGGGTTCAGTTTCTAGCACCCATGTGAAGGCTTACAACACCTCTAACTCCAGTTCAAAGGATCTGACGGCCTCTTCTGGCTTCTGCAAGCTACTGCAGAACTCATGAAAGTTCATGCATATACATATTTTTAAAAGTAACTGGCAACATTAGTTTTGGAGGATGGGTAGAGGACCCGTATCCTGTTAAGAGTTGTATAGATGTGAAACTGTGTTATGTGTACTCATTCCATCTCATGTCTTATATCACTCTTGTTCCTTCAATTAATTAACAATAATTACATTTCTTTAAAAATAGTTACATTATCTTTGTGTGTGCATGTGTACATGTTCCATAGCACACATGTGGCAGTCAGAGGACACTTTCACAAGTTCTGTCTCTCTCTCCTTCCATGGTCTGAGCCCCAGAGATGAAATTCAGGCCATCCGGTTTTGCAGCAAGCTCCTTTACTCTGTGCCATCTTGTGAGCCCCAGTGAGCATTTTTAATGCACAACTTGGTGTAACAGTGATGTTCCAGATTTGCAGTGGAACATTCTTTATGCATATGGTATATCTATCTTACAGAATGTCATTATACAAAAATACATAAGAATATGGCTGCTCCAGCTGGAGGGAAGTGGTGAGGGATGGGAGAATCCCATGGTCCCCACAAAGTAAGGCCCCTCTCCTGTTTATTCTCAGTCACCCAAAACGAGCTTACAGAGGCCTGGGCTTTCTCTGAATATATCCTGTAATGAGTCATCAGATGACCTAGGCACTAGAAGAGCCTCTGTACCTGGATAGGTTGCATGACAAATCATTTGGCCTCTGAGGCAACTTCTTTATCAGAAATTGGTTATAGTGGCATAATGGTACACACTGGTAACCATGGTACTTGAAACACTGAGGTAGGAAGAGTGTAACTTCAAGGCCAGCCTGACCTACATTGTGTTCCTCAAGGCAAGCCTGGGCTATACAATGAGTTCCAGGCCAACCGAAGGAAAATAAATAAGTGGTTTTGCACTTAAAACTTAAAAAACAAAAACAAAAATCAAGGTGGTTGTTTTCCTTGCTGGAGTTAGTGGATGGGTTAAATGAGATTGTATAAATATATCAAGAACACTTGGCTATGAAAAGGAGAATCCATTTCTCAAGTCAAATAAATTTAAGGAAGGTTATCCACCCTTTCCCCCCAAATGAGAAGTATTTGGAAATGGACACTTCCAGAGATGTAGAAGGTCACAATTGGCTCTCATGATGCCTATCGTGGTGCTTCATGGCATAAAATACATTGAACCGGAAGTAGAGGCTGTGTGTGCCTGAACTGTAAAATCATGCTGGAACATTAGCACACCTACCAACCTGCCTGCCTCCACCTGTCTCCCAGACCTGGAGGTTGAAGCACATGTCTCTGGCCTCTGGCACGCTTGACCTTCTGTAAGTACATCCTCTTTGGTAGGTTGTCCACTTAGCTCTCAACTCTGTTCTGTATCTCTAATGCTGTACAACATATTTCACAAGTGACACACCAGCCAGAACTTGTCTCTCTGTCTGTCTTAAAAGTCTCTATCCTCCTTCTGCTTGGTGCTGCCACACAGGACCTTTGCAAATAAAATTCATAGTCTCCAATGTTGTAGGAATGCCATTATCTCACAAATGTAACAACTAATTTTACTTATTCACTTAAGAACACTGGTAGACTATTTTATATCCTTGTAAATAATGCAAAATTTCCAAAGTTCTTCCTAATACGTTATCACTTTTTAGCTCTGCTCAACTGTCAACACTCTCTCTTCCCAAGAAGAACTATTTCTGGATCTTTCTGAGGGTGGCAAGTGCAGGCTCTGCTGCTGGGAGACTGGTGATGGGTTCTGTGGCTGAGCACCAGTTGGCATGCACAGTTTCGTCACTGCAAAAATCTAAAATAGAAGTTCATGATTTTGACAGGATGACACCCAGGCATCATCCACCACCTAGGAGTTTATGAAGACTATTCTGATGCTCTAGATAATTGTGTATATTGTTTTGCCTAAATAGCAGTAACTCCCTTTTGGGGTGATGGAATAAATACCAATAAATTTGGCTGTAGTGATTCAATTTATGCTGGAGCATCAATGACTTTCGTGCCTGGAAGCCATGGTTATCTAAAGCCATTATGCTGTAACAAGACAAAAGAAATAAATAGCCCAAGCCAGAGAACAAATCCAAGGAAAGGTGAATAATTGCATTACAATGTGTCATTGTAATCCAAGCTTCAAGGAGACTTGCCTATATGAAGCAATGCCTGTGGAAGAGCAGAGCCCATCAGAATAAACCATTCAACTGTTTTTGGATTTATCAGTCTATACACTCACATAAAACAAGACTTAAGAAGAAGCACTGGCTGGATTTTCTATAGAGCTGTAAAAAAATGTAGACTTGCATGATTTAATGGGAAGTGTCTGGCGCTGTTAAAAGAATTCTGTATCTGAAGCAGCACTCAGGACAGTTAACACCATGGCCATTACCTCCTTTCTGAGCATAAGAGTTAAAGTTTGGCTTTGGGGGGATTACAGACCTGAGTTCAAATTCTGTCTCTGCCACTCAAGATCATGTAACCTTGGGGGTTTGTTGTTGTTGTTTTCCTTCCTTCCTCTCTTGTTCCTTTCCTTCCTCCCTCTTCCCTCCCTCCCTCCTTCCTCTTTCCCTCCCTCCCTCCCTCCCTCCTCCCTCCCTTCCTTCCTTTCTTTTTGTATGTGGTTCAAAGGGAATTTAAAATTTGTGCAACTGGATTCTTTCCAGGAAATGTGTTTCTTCCATTTGTGTCTGTTACTTTTGCCTTCAGTATGAGACACTCAATTCAGTGACAAGAACTCAGCACTATTTATAGTCACGGTGGCTAGATCAGGGCTGGGAGTACATAAAGTAAATGAAAACAGAATTGAATTCCCATGTGTCAAAAAGTAGACAATATAAGTCACGTGTGGTTATGTATACCTTAATCCAAGTACACAGGAATCTAAAGCAGAAGGATCCCTATGAGTTCAAGGCCAAATAAAATGGGTAGTATTTCTCATGATTGCTCATAGCAAAATATTTTTAATATTAAATCAATTTTAAATTTCCATATGTGTGTACAGTGTTTACATGATTTTCCTTCCCTTTGTAAATTACTATATATATATATATATGTATATATATATATATGTATGCATAAATATGTAAGCACAACCTGCCGAGTCTTTTTAGTGTTGCTTATATGTATATGTATTTATGTATTTAGGGCTCACCACTTGGTATTAGATAATCACTTACGGGGCTCATTCCTGGGGGGAAGAGTAATTCTTCTATCGGGAGTTATTAATTTCCTGTAGCCCTTCGTAAAGAGGTGGGACCCTGTGAGCCTTCCCCTATCCACAAAGACAAATCAACTGGTGTTTCTATTGTTCAGGTCTTATTTAGACAACCGTATAGCTGAAATTGCATGAGTTTAGTTTCCCAGGCATAAATAGAAGAGAAATATCACAGTAAACATTCTGGTCCTCTCTATCTTAGAACGTTTATGTCCCCTCATCTGTGCTATTCCTTGAGCCTCGGGTGTAGGAGTTTTGTTTTGCATGTATCAATTGCAGTTAAGCACCCCACAATCTGTGGGTGGTGACCAGCCATGACTTTCTATAATGATCTGATACAAAAGGAACCTTCTTTTGATGAGGGGTGAAAGGGGAACTTATCTGAGGGTTAGAGGTCAATGTTTAGAGTACAGTTAGAAATTGTACTGATTTAGGAAAGTGGCAGTAGTAGGTATTCCTCTAAGATCTGTGACCTTACTGGTAGTTAGCTAAGTTTCCTGTACCGGAAGTGATTTCTGTCTTGTTGCTTGGGCCTTGATTAGAGCAAAAACTTAAGTGCCACTATGGTACCATTAGCGATCTCTGGCTATGATCATCATGTAGTGGTTCATAGATGTCACAACGAGGTAGGATGCTCAGGCATCTTCTCTCCCTTGTGTAAGAATCTCCAAATGTGCGTTAGGTCCCATAGGAATAACTGATCCAAGATCCCAGGATCTTAAAAGAAAAATAGTCCTTTTTTTATAAAAAAAAAAATACATAATTGCCGCCCTCCTGAGATATTTTTATAGTGTTTCCCTAGAGGAGGAATTGCAGCTGATGGCCCAATGCAGGGCAGAGACCCACAGACAGACAGTCTGGCTCCAATTTATGTTCTGTGCTAACATGGCTAATAGGCATTAGTATTTTGATTTAGAGAAGTGCTCTACTTGATCCTAACTTGGGTGTATACACTGGTAACATCTGGCTTAGAGGCACAAATTTCCAGGCCAAGTGCTATTTATTTTCATTTTAATTTTCTTTTCCTTCCTCTTCTCCCTCCGTCCCTCCTTCCCTCCTTCTTTCTCTCCCTCCATATGTCCTCCCCCTCTCTCTCTCCCTCCCTCCGTCCCTCTCTCCGTCTCTCTCTCTCTCTCTCTCTCTCTCTCTCTCTCTCTCTCTCTCTCTCTCTCTCTCTCTCTCTCTCTCTCTCCTTCTTCCTTCCCTTTCACTCTTTCCAATGAAGTGTCTTGGGAATCATTTCAGTGTTTTGATAGAGCTGCGCTCGGCATAGATTGGCAGAAGTTCCATTTGCCCCATGTTGAACTCTGTTGGAGACACTCTCAATCTCTCAGAACTCTCACACGTATAACGAGCCTCAGAGCTTTCATACAACCCCGCCTGTGCCTTTGTTTTCCCACTTTTTCACCCCGTCCAAGTTTTTGCCATCTCTTCATTTTCAGTTCTGAGCTCAACACTCACTACAGCTGAGTGGAAAAAATGCAGCAGATCCGGATTCATAAGGAACACTGTAAACATCTATGAAAATGAGTAAGCATTTCAATACAAAACTTGGGTTCTCTCCAGGAGTCTGTCTCACTCTCAGATGCCTGATGAAGCACGGCCCTGAAGCCACTGTTGGCTCCTTCCCAGCCATGGGTGCCCATGATGGCCACACTCTGGGAAGCTTTTACCCGCCAGATGCACAGTCCTCCATTTTGGAATCTGAGTTTGGAAAAACGTGATGCTGTAATCTGCTTCTTCAAATTGAGCTGTCCCAGTGCCTTACTTAGCCTGAAGAGGTGGGATAAAATTAGAGATTTGAGAAGAGGCTTTCCACAGTTAAGATCACCACTTCTTAATTTGACTTTCCTTGACTTGTGGCACCTCTTCTTTCAATGGGCTTGCTCTCTGGAAATCTTAGTAAAATTTAACCAGTTCACACTCTGACAAAAGTCAAATCTAAACTTACCCAGTTAAGAAATGGGATTTTTGTCAGAATGCTTACCGAGTGCAGGCTGTGGTGGGGTATGTGATGTACAAACACCATGGTTTGTAAAAACAAGTGATGAGCCCTCCCAGTGGCATGGGGTTGCATTCCAATGGTGAGCTCAAACACAGCTTTCAGCCTACCACATGCTGTGCCTGCTTACAGGAAGAGTCATGAATTTCTTTACATGTATTTGTTTGCATGCTTATCAGATGCACAGAAAATTCATTCTTCGTGGATTTTCCTATCACTGTTGGATAGCACCAAGAGGGATGCAGTTTAGAAGCATGTTATCAATCAAAGTAACAATCATGGGGCCACTAGATTTTCTCTCGTCTTCCCTTACATCAGATCTGTAAATGCAAAGAATGTAAGGAATGAATATGAGATAGCAAATAATTTTATTGGAAACTTAAAAAGGGAAACAAATACCAGTTGGGATAAAAGTTTCATTAACCTAGCCCCCAACAGAAAAACTTTAAGAAGCAAGATACTTCTGTACCCCCATCTGAAATAGATATCTTTAGGGCAGAAATCATCAGAGCTCAGGGAGGCTCCCTTCTACTGTCTTGCATCATGGACATTCCTCAAAAGCAGGGAGCGTCACTAATGGAATTATATGTTTTCATGCTGTAATTACATTTGATTTTCCTGATATTTCTGTAGACTTTTTGTTCACGGGTCTATGACTTTGCAGAATATTTAGAAGTTTTCTATAACCCTGTCCTAATTAAGACCCCCACTCTGTTCCTTCCAAAAGAGAAGATTAGCAAGAGAAGTTTTTAACAGAAAAAGACAAAATGTGTAGTTAAAAAATTATTTAAGCTTCAGAGAGTTCTCTCAATAACAGTAAAGGATGTAAACAACAAAAGAGTGTCTTATAATGGAAGGAAATACAGCCAGTCAGGGATCCTTCTGAGATCTGAAATGGCCTGAGCTAAAATAAAATAAAATAAAAACCTTGGGTACATAATATATATTTTCTTATAATTTTTTTTTATTTTTGAATGAGTACTTGTTAGACAAAACAATTTGATCTTTGCCTTGTGTTGAGTTTTATTGTAGACACATCAAACTTTCCAGAACCCATATGTATAAAGTGTGTCTGATTATTCATACAACCCTGTCCATACCTTCATCCTCCCCTATTTTTTGATTTATGATTTGGTCTATTGATTCAGGTAAGCTGCCACTGATAGCAGATCAATGTGGCAAAAGAGTCTAAGTCACCAAAGGGCACGATCCAAGATATGAGCATCCACATAGGATTTTGTCAATAATGTTTAAAAGAGCCATAAAAATGCCCACTGAGAAAATGAAAATAATAAAGTATGGTGGAATCACGCACACTATCCCTGCCTTTGCTTCATCTTTGCCCATATCGATCCTTAAGTTCACTTTATATAGCCTCCAGATCCCATTAGCATTTGATTCCTGTTTATTAATCTGGCCCTCCTACTCTCCACATGTTTCCAAAGCTACAGAATATGAGAGGAATACTTGAAATATGTTTACACTGTATTGTTTCCTTCACAAAGCACTATGGACAGTAGAAAGAAGGCTGAATGATGCTTTGGAGGGACATCTACTGGCAAATGGAGCAGGTTGGAAGTATAATTGAATGTCACTGGGCCTGTCATGAATGGGGTGTTTTTATCTGCAATTGAAGTAAAGTTCTCTATATCTCTATCCAGGTTTAGCACATTTCTTAAAATGTCACTTATTAGAATGTTGAGGACCAAATTTCAGATCTCTGTTCTCAAATCCCTGCTGTCTGGTTCATGGCCCAGCCACTCAACCCAAATCAAATAGCCAAAACCAATAGTGTCCTTCTAGACTTAACAGCTTTATGAAAAATCATTGTCTTCGCTCTGAAACATCCATCTAGCCTTAGACTCAGGAATCACCGATTCCAGGTTTTCTGCTTTCTGTATCTCCTACTCACACCTGTAGTAGTTCTTTAGATTTGTTTCACCTTTGATCATTTCAACACAACCATGTGAAGGATTGCCCTCCAGTACCTAAACTCTCCTTAAAGGCTCAAAATCTCCGGATGCCGGGATTTCAGCTGCAGGTGGCCGTAGGAAGGTAACAACCTGGCTACTGACTCTTTAAGTCTTTGCTGCTATTTAAGGTATTGGTCACTGTTAGCTATAGAATCATTTTGACTCCTCACCAATCCTCCAATTCCCTTCCCTTCTAAAACAGTAGTTCTCAGCCTTCCTAATGCTGTGACCCTTTGATGCTGTTCTTCATGTTGTGATGACCCCAACCATAAAATTATTTTGTTACTACTTTACAGCTATAATTTTGCTACTGTTATGTACTAATGAAAATATGTGATATGCAGGATATCTGATATGTGGGTCTAAAAGAGGTTGAGACAAGGTTGAGAACCACAGCTCTAAATCATGCATTTTCTACACAGGGTACTCTCCACTTCTTGCAACTTTAGTAAAATTAAGGTTAGAGTTAAATAAAATTCCTGTTATCCTGTCAGTCAAAATGCAATTCATAATTAAGTGACAGTTCTACCATTCTCTGTCTGATCTTACTATCCCAACATAATGCAATAGTCCGTGCTCAAGTTCTGTGACATTCGCTTGGCCTGATCTCCTCTGCTTCTAATTTGATTGTAGTCATCCTTTCTTTTATTTTTAAGATTACAATATAATTATAGGCTTTCTCCCTTCCCTTTCCTCTTTGCAAATCTTCCCATACATCTCTTCCACATTTTTAAATTTACTTCTTCTTTTTCTCTGTTTTTGCATGCATATATGTATATACTATATATTTCTAAATATAACCTATTTACTCTGTATAATAAGTGAATTTTCTTTCAAATATTAATATGCTTTCTCTTTTTCAGCAGTCATCTAAATATGTTTTGCAAAATGTATGCATAGCATAATTGTAAACATCAATTGTAAACATAATTGTAAACATCAACTAGTAGTCATCCAAACTAGTTGGCTTTCAAGCTCAATTATGAATATACTGATTTCATAGATAAGTTTCTATTGAAGTATATTCTTAGTCTATATATGCATGTAAATTTCTATAAATTATGAGATATATATTTTGATATCCATGTTATAAGTAATTCATAAGTCATTTTATACACATATACAATTATATAGATATTATAAATGCCATAATTGTATTTGGGTGCATACCATAAATTTATATATATACATATATATAATGTAATGATCAAGTTTATAATTAATATTTCTATTTCAAACATTTATCATTCTTAGGGGTGAGAATGAAACACTTTATTCTGACCGTCTGAAAGACTACAGTAGATATTGTTAACTATAGTCACCCTTCTTTATATTATCAGTCACTAAGGCATTGTCATATTTTTACATATTTCCCAATCTTTCAACTCTCCCTTCACCTCTGGAAAATGTTTTGAACCTCACTGTAAATACACCTGATATTTTGCGTTCATCAACAATATGGACCTAAATATTTTATTACTCATTGTGATTATTGAACATTTGCCTCATTATATATGCATTTTTTCCAGGATCCCCCAATGGCTGTGACCCTCGGGCTCCGTATGGAGGAAATGATCTTTAATCTCGCTGATACACATTTGTTTTTTAATGATTTAGAGGTAAGACTTTAAAAGCTAAAAATAATTTTTGCCAACACAAAAACTCTCAAATGGTGGCATATATGCAGAAAGACAAGAAATTTTGAAAAAACAGATACGCATCCCATGAGAACTGAGAAGTTTTTGTGAAGTGGAAAAATACACAGACTATTACGAACAGGAAGCAAACCTATGCTCTTGAATTATACACGTTTAGAGACACAAATTGAGAACAAAACTGTCTTAGAAGAATAGATGGTATCCTTTGTGGCTTGGGTCAGGCAAACCCTCATTCTGCCCTTGGTTATTTGGTATTTCACCTTTGCATTAGCAGCAGCATATCAAGTTACTAATCAGAATACAATTTATGTTATTCACTGGACGATACTCACCAATCCTCTCCCCAGTAGAAGCATGGACCGCTGAGCATTGCAGCATCTTTGGACGCATTCTCATTCTATCTGTCCTTCTAGATTAAAGAATGCTGGAGCTATTTACATAGCATAGCTGATGACTCTTACTGAATTAAGTACTTCTCTCGGGGATTCCATTCCTAATGTCAATACTGACACAGTTGTCTGACAAACAAGAGACAAAGGAAGTATAATTTAACAAAATAAAAGAGCACCAGGGAATACAGCCTCAGAGTAGCTACATATATGACTTGATGAAGAGCATAATGTCTGTGTTAGCAATGCTGAATGTAGAGTAAGAACTAATGAAATGGTTTGGGCAAGGGACCAAAAGTACCTCATGAACACATTGGGCTAAAGTAAAGATTTCTCATTTTTTAAATGATGAACTTAATTTTTCATTTCAATTTTGTGATTTCACAGTGGTGAACATTTTATCTGTGGTGACATTTGAACAGAGATGATGATGATGATTATGATCTCTCACATGGCTCTAGACATTTTATGTTGAACTTTCCATTACCATCAATGCTTTTAAATAAATAAGTGTATCACTTTACTTTCCCAAGGACAAACTATATTTTTAATAATACAATATATACTGTATATCATATATGTGACATATATGCCATGAATGTGTGTGTGTCCAAGGTTACCAGCTAGCTCAATAAAAGAACTCTGATTTTTAAAGCAAAGACAAGAGTACAACTTCTGCCCCCAAACCTTGATGAAATTATGGTGAAAAAAAGAAAAGCCACATTTTAGTGAGTGGCTTAGTTAAGATTTTAGTCAAGACTTAGCTGCATCAGAGAAGGAGATCAAGAAGGATTCCATGTGAACCATACAATCATGTTCCGAGAGCTACAAGGTCAGAAATGATAAATTGTTTTTTCAGCTCTGTCGCGTTTTCCCTGATAAAATGTCTGATCAAAGAAACTGTATTTGTTAATGAACCATAAGAACCATCATCTAGTTTTTCATTTTTTGTATAATAAGAAATACTCACGACCCTTGTAAAACCTGACTTCAGCTAATCCCACTGCTCCTAATTCCCGGGGACACATGATGCTTTTGCGGATGATGCCTGCTAGTAGGAAACAATTGAATTGACATGGAACTTGACGTTTTAAATTCAGTAATAGCTATTTGTTACCTTTCTTGTTCTTAGTATGGGTGAATCTCAGCTTAAAAAATTGTAAGGCGATTAGTATTTTCAAAGTTACTAAGAGAAATGGAAAATTTTATGTGGTTTTGTCCAGTTTTATAATGTTTACCTCATTTGACTTCTTTTTACTAGAAAAACATGGAATAAATGAACTTAAACCTTTGTGGTGACATCTTAAAAATAAGATGGAATAAGGCAAACTAGGGTTATCGTGCCAATCAGATCTCACTGGGACAGAGGAGAACAGACTCCACAAAGTTGTCCTCTGAGCCACACACAGGCATTACAGCGCACGCGCACACACACACACACACACACACACACACACACACACACCTCCAGAAGTGCAAACACACACATATATACAATAATAATAAATAGAATTTAAATAAAGTCCTCACCTTCTAGTAGAACGTTAAAATGAGAATGTGAGGGAGAATGTGAGGGTATCTTAACACAAACATGTAAATACATTTACATGCTTAGAGTAAATATTGCAATATGCATAAAAAGCTGTAGCTATATATTGTGCTTTTAGACTTTTCATATTAGGCAAGATCTTATATTAAAGGTATTTTGTGAGTATAGACTGTGATCACAAACAACAATGTTAAACTGAAAGCATATTGGTGTTGATGTTTCTCTTTTGTATGTGCTTTAGAATGTCACAGAATCACTATTTGACTTAAGCCCCACAGTTCAACCATTGAAGTGTACTCTACTTGATCAGTAAAAGCTAAGCCTGATTGTGGTGTGTGCATGTGTCTTTGCAAAGGTAAAAGAATCCAGGAAAAGCAAATGTGTATTGCCAAGTGACACAAACAAACACTAGACTAATAAAATCTGGGCAGTAACTTTCAAGTCCATTTGGTAGAGTTACCTATTTTACTTCTATCCTGTGTGGCTACTTTTAAACATCACATTTATGTCAATTACCCTTTTGTCAGCAAAATTCTTACAAAGGTTCCATAATGAGAATTAAGCCAAACCTGCTTTTGCTGCTACACAGAATTGCTCAACACGGTACACATTACCGTTAGCTTATTGTGAAAATTTTCTTCTTGTATATTTAATCTCTTAGAATTTTCTATGGAATCCAAATGCCTATTTGAAAGAGTAAGTGCTTCAATACGAAGTGTACCATGGGCAGTGACAGCTGTTCCTCTCAAACTCCCTTAAAACATCCAAATCTGATTCTTACTACTCAACACTTCGTTCCATTCTGCCCACCCCCAACTCCAGCACGAGAATTCTCTCTGTTGAAAAAAATGTTATTTCAGTTAGAATAACTTCCAGAGGAGAAAACACCAGGGAGTTGGGGTTCATGAAAGCAAGAGAGGAGTCCTGTGGCTTATAGCTGGAATAGATCAGAGACGACTTTGTGGTTACCTTATAAGACAAATTTAAAGCATGTATGATTAACACCAGAATTATTTCAAACATTGGAAGCCTTTGCTAAGCTATGTTCACAAGCAAAATGCTTGGATGTTTGAGTTAAAATGATTCCTCCTGCATGATTCCTCACAGTGAAAACCAGTGCATGAACAATTATTTATCTTTTCCCTTAAAAATTCAAGTAATTGAAGTTCAAGTTTCTTTCACTGGGCTGTAATCCTTGGGCAACCGTCCAGAGTCAACACAGAGAGTTACTAAGCATAAATTTAAAGAGAGTTAGATTTGGAAGACCCTCAAACCTAACTTCAAATACGGAATGCATGGTTCAATACGTTTGATATACTGTTGTCCTCAGGAGTAAAAAAAAAAAATGAATTTGGGGGCAAGTTATGTACAAATTAATCATGTAAGTTTAATACTTGAAATGTCAGGGGAGCTTTTCAAAAAAAATAAGAATAAAAAATATTCAAGAAATAACTTTTGGTGGTTGGAGGAGCTCCCTGCCCATTTGGGAGGATTTAAGTAAGTTTATTACATAGGAGAGACACGGAGATTATTTGCATGAGGAAAGACTTTGGCAACTCAGTGGAGTGAGAAGCGTCAGGTATTTATTTCAATCTAAAGTCCTCCCAAGAATGTCACAATGTCTGATCTGGAGAGGTGGCTCAGTGGCTAAAAGCACTGGCTGCTCTTCCATCTGACCTAGACCCTGACTCCCAGGACCTACATGGTTGCTCACAAGTGTCTGTAACTCCCATTCCCACACATCTAACACCTATTGTGGACTCAATGGGTACCAGATACTCATGTGTTACACAGATATATATTCAAGCAAAACACTCATACACATTACCATTTATTCCAATAATATTACCATGTCTGAAGAAGAAAAACTTAGGTCATCTTGAGCTACTCCGGTGCCTCCATATTCTGGGAAGGAAATAGGTTTTCCAGCTGTCATGCTTACTATTTAGATCACTTTAAAGCCCAATGCAGTAGATTGCTATTCTTGCATCTGAATATTATTTTTTTTTGGAGGTGCAATACCACCGTTCATTAAAGGGTAGCCTGAATCCTTCCTCCTGACTTCTTTGTCAAAAGAAAAGGGGGGGGGGAATAGCCATAGCTCAGGCAACCTCAATCCCTATTCTGTTCTTTTTCTTCTCCCTCAACTCCTGACATCCACATCTTCCCACAACCCTCACCATCTGGGGTATTAATTCCTGCCACTGTAACTTTTGTGAGGAACTTGAAACAATTGTGGCACTCCTACCTGTTACTATCATTTGTCTAGATGTCTGCCATGTATGTAAGGAGCAACTCTTTTGCTTTTTAACTGGGAGCTACCTTTGTTGTTGATTATTCATTACACATGCATTACATAGGACATTTTCAAACAAGCATATTATGTATCTTGAGTGTATTTCCCATTTCATATCCCCCTTCCTTCCAGTTTTTAAATTTTCATTCCAGTTCTTTCACTCCCCAAATTCTGGATTGTTCTCTAGGAAATGCCACTAAAAATCAGTGTATCAATATTATCTCTCTCAGAAGAACCCTCAGATGATTTCCAGTTAGATTAACTCTCCTAGCTCTTACCTAGGGACATAGGTAGAGATTTATTTAAAAAATATGATTCTCATAATCTATATAAACTTGATAAACCATTAAAATAAGTATATCTAGATATTTTAAAGCTATTTTGGTTTTGTTTTATGTTTAAGAGTATTTTGCATGTATGCATGTATGTGTACCATGTGTATACATGCAACAGAAGAGGGTGTTGTTGGCTGTCACAGGAATGCTGATAACTAAACTGGGTTTTCTGCGAGAACAGCAAATGCTTTGAAATGCTGAGCCATCTCTCCATCCCAAATACATTTTGAAGTTACATTCCAAAAGTTTACTCATTCAGCTTGCCACTTAGCTGAATGTTTCATTGTGTATTTGGTTTACATTCATCTTATTTACTTGGGGAAGGAAGTGATCCACATCAAACACATGTAGGAGGCAGAGGAAAATTTGGAGGGGTCATTTCTCTCCTTCCATCTCGTGGGCCTCAAACTCAGGTCCTCAGGCTCAACAGCAAGTTCTTTACCTGCTGCTTAACCATCCCCTCACCCTCCAGTTCTGTAAGTGGAAAGAAATCTTAAATGGGAAAAATATGTTCTGTGTGGAAGGCTGAAGACTAGACATTCAGTGTCTGACTACAGATACTTCTAGGTCTATAACAAATTTGAAATGGAGAGTCTTTCTTAATATTGCAAATTTTCAAACTTGACTAGTTTTAAATTGATTTTTGAATGCTAAGTGCTTACATGCAGCATTAGTGTCTGTGGGTATAAGATAATCTAAAGGAAACAAAAGAGGCACAAAAGCTGGGGATATAATTCAGTAGTAAAACACTTGCATAACATATGCAAACCATAGTTTCACTCTGCAAAACTCCCTGTCTCTGTCTCTGTCTCTTTCTCTCTCCCTCTCTCTCTCTCTCTCTCTCTCTCTCTCTCTCTCTCTCTCTCTCTCTCTCTCTCTCTCTCTCTCTTCTCTCTCTCTCTCTCTCTCACACACACACACATACTCACACATCACACATAGACACACTTATTGATTTATTGTAAATTGTAATTGTTTGTAACTATTAATCATAGATTTATTCCTCTTAGGTCTAGGCATTTTAAATCCTACCAGCAAATGTCACCTTATATCAAGCAATGTTTCACTGGAACTTTGAAGATCTTTTAAACACAGAACAGGACTTTTAGAACCTCAAAGAACCCAGTTCTTATGTGAAAGACACTATTTGCTTTAAGCAAACTCTTAACTTGAAATCAGATCCAAAGTTTATTTACTAAGTTTATTTTCCTTAACATTTGTAGTGCATTCGGTATGTAAACCTTTACTGTTTTGCTTGCATTTGTTGAAATTTAAAAATGCTTTTAAAGCCCAATGAAGAGAGGATGCCAGCTTCTACATCTACTAACTTTGTTCTGTATTAGAAAACTGTGATTTTAAGTAAAATAGCACCCCCACTCCAGCAAAAAAAGCAGGAAGTCTTGGAAAGCTCACAAGACACCATGTTCTGAGGTCAAGACCCCTTTGCTGCCACCAAGCAACCAATAAATAATAGTGTTCAGACCCAAGGCACAGTGTGTGTTTAAAGATTAGAGGGGACACTGATCTCAAAGATTCAAGAGCTCTTCTTATAAATGATCTTAAAATTAAACTTACTTTTCAAAGCACTCCAAGTTTTCAGGCCACTTTATATGATCCTTCTGGGTTTGCATCTGAGAAAAAAGTGGTATCATTTCCCCACACACACAAGCATTAGATGCAGGGATGACTGGGCCCATGCTGCCATCTTGTGGCCATAGTCTGGTGATAGCTATGTTTGGGAGATTGGTAATGTCCGTTCTCTCCTTTTTCCCCAGGAGTGTGATCAAGTTCATATAGATGATGTTTCCTCAGATGACAATGGTCAGGACTTAAGGTAAGCTATACCTTACAGACTTCCATTTCCTACAGAAATTCAGTCGTGGAGTTTTGCACATGTAATTATTTCTTTTATTTCTTTTTAATGTATTTTGGGTGTTGCAGTACCTACAGTTTTGCAACTGATGGCTTCCATGCAGCTGCAAGTAGTGCGAACCTTTGTTTGCCAACAGGTGTGAGAGGGGGAGTGGACTGGATGAGGAAGTTGGCTTTCCGTTACAGAAGAGTAAAGGAATTATATAACACCTACAAGAACAATGTCGGAGGTACGTGCAGCCGATTCCATCCAGTGTCAGCACCTTGGGTCTAGGTAGAATTCAAGCTGTAGTTTCATAACGGAGATTGGCATACTGGAAAACAGATCAGCTAAAGGCTCACCCTGGAAAGTACTGAGCGCAAGTTGTGCTTTCTTTGAATTGCTAGGGGGAAAATGAATGTGCCCCTGTGAAAACACTCAGCTTGTCTGTGTAAAACCTTGTGTTCTATAAGATTTCCAGGAGAATATTTATTTTGCTTCATTGCTAGTACTCTGATATTATTAATGAAAAACAGACAAATGAGGGAGGCAATCAAGAGACCCTTGTAAAGCTAAATGACGATCTCTCTTTCTTTCTCTCTCTCTCTCCCTCCCCTCTCTCTCTCTATGTATATATATATATGTATATATATATGTGTGTGTGTGTATGCATATATATGTATATATGTATATGTATGTATATATGTATATATGTTTGTATGTATTCACACACATCAGAATATACAGACAGTGGTTTGTGCAAGTTCAAAATGTGTTACAGATCTATTTGATCTTTATAAAGTTTACACATCATCTGACAATGTATCTTCCCACACAGAGTAGAGCTGTTATGTTCAATGTGGGATTTAAAAGTTCTAATACTCCGTGGGTAGTATCTAAATCACATTCTACTTATCCATATAACTTGAGGTAGTTTTCAAACCTTTAGCCTCAAACCACCACCCTGGCTGTGCTTCTCAATGTGGGAAAATAGATCCTCTTTTATTGCTAGAATCAATTTTATGTCAACAGATTCCCAAGATTGGTTCCAAGGTTGATCACATACAATTCTTCCCACAGGCCTTTTGATTTTCTTTTGAAAGGAAATGAGTTTGAGGAGCAAAAACTCAAAGTAGTCAGGAGAAAATGATTTTCTAAACACATTCTGTATGTGTGTATGGTCATGTATGCTATAGAATAAAATAAGTAAAATTTTCATCCACAGTAAATACATTGCACCTGTCCAATTTCAGCTTGCGGATCAAGGCTGTGTGTTTGTTTTCCAGTATTTTCTAGCACTGAATCACATTAAATGCTCCATGAACACTCAGAAAGTGTAAAAAAGCAAAGCAGAACCACAGACGATGTGAACATTTGAACCAACACAAAGTTTGTATAAGGAGGAGTTTTGTTTCCAAATAGATAACTGAGCCCTGCAACAGTTCGTGGGTGCATTTCCTAAGTCACTCTAATGCTTTGTACAAGACAGCCTTGTAAAATAAAATTGATTGTGTAGGTAAAATCAGTTGTAAATAATACATTTAGCTTTTTTTTAAAGCAACTAAACATCCCTTTGAGAGGTCTGAAACATTTGTTATCTCTGTGTCTTTCCCCCCATCTTACAGAGTATTGTTAAATTTACTTTAAAAGTTAGAAGATTATTAGTATATACTCTTGTATCATAGGTACTTAAATCAATGTGTGAGAGTTTATTTTCTGTCACCTACTAGCATCTTTTTACTGAAATGTGAAAATGAGACTTTATAGAAAGGGAAAGTTTTAATTTTTAATAGTGCCTATTGTATGTGGTGTGTATTTGCTCCCAATATCTGAAATATAATTTGAGTGAGAAACCTTCCCATTTAATGGATATTTATTTGATCTCATTTTATCATGGGAACATGGCTGCTTTGCTTTTCTCTTTTTCTGTTTTTTCTTCCTCTCCTTCCTTCCTCTCTTCCTTCCTCTTTTTCTTCCTCTTGGGGCCTCTTGCATGCTAATCATGTGATCCACCACTGGCAAATATCCTAACATCTCTTTAAGCTAAAATTTAACATGTCTACTTCTTCCCACTGCTGCTTGTTCTAGGATAGTACACCTTGGGATTCTGAACATTAATTCCTTTTTAAAACACAAAATATCATTAAGTGCTGACACTAGTTTGAAAAGCATTGAAACATCTGCATACAGATGCTGGTAATGCTTTTCCAAAGTGGGACTGTAATTATGAAGGGAAAATAATTTTAAATGGTACATTTGTGTTCCTGGTCTGGAGGGACCCCACTGCTTTTTCTGAACTGACATATGCCAGCCTCATCGATGAACTGAGGCCTAGAAGTTGCTGGGCCTTCCAGCTATTGTGTTAGATTTCAGGCTCTGAGAGAGAAATAAAACTGGCATCTTCTTTTCCTGTGTCATACCTCTGAGTGTCCAGTCAAGTGTCTGACCCTAAGTGTTGTCTAGTAAGAATTCATTGAATGAACAGAGAATAATAAGCTCTGAAAGAATGAATCCATGTTGATATAAGTCTTACCTCTTTATTTATGATACAACCGAAATAAAAATAGTTTATGGTAGAAGAAGAGATGCCAAATTTCATATTTCAGAGACAGTGTTCAACTCATGACTGTGCCTTGTGTTTCGGTGTTCTAGGACTCCTTGGTCCAGCCAAGAGGGATGCGTGGCTGCAGTTAAGGGCAGAGATTGAAGGCCTAACAGATTCCTGGCTAACAAATGCACTTAAGTCCTTATCAATTATTAGTACTAGGTAAGTGGGATTATGGCCTTTCTACTTCAATTATATGGAGGACCAGGGTCCAACAGCTCAGAAAAAAAAAAAAAACCAAACCTACTCCAATTCCTAGCAATTCACCACATCCAGTAATTTTCAGTGTGTGTGTGTGTGTGTGTGTGTGTGTGTGTGTGTGTGTGTGTGTGTGTATGAATGTGTGTATCATAACTACTGATAATCCCATAGAAAAGTCCTATAACTTGTCATGAGAAGGAATCAATGCTGTTTTAGTGACAAATTCTGAAGAATGATGACAAAATTAAAGGAGGACTTTTTGTAAAAAGATACAATGGTTTAGGTGTAATAGATAATATGCACCATTTAAGTACATCAGAAAATCACAGGGAAGCTCTTGTCAACCTCTAGCCTTTGCAGTGTTTTTATAAACTTGTTAATATGCATAACAAAATTACAAAGATTTCAAGTTTGCCAACTTTATACTGTCATTAATAATTCAACAGTAGTATAAATTTTGAAAGTGATGGCTGATGGGTGAGATTAATGTTTGTTCTTTCTTATCCCACAGTTTTATTTCTGATATAGATGAACAAATAAATATACAGTTAATCAACATAAAAAGTTTGCCCTAGTAAAAGAAGAGCCAAATATTTATGATATGAAAGTAAATTCATGTGTCAAATGTGGCATGTAGTCCCTTCCGGTGGCAAGATCAGAAACGTCACTAACAATAGAAAGTCCTTGTGGTTGGGGCTTGCACTTGGTTTCCTGTGTTGATTTGGGCAGACATGAGCATTCTGTTCAGTTTGTGGTGTCTAATGGAAATTCTGACAGACATGAAATCTCCAAGGTCCAGTTTGGTAGTGCCTGGAATTTGGTCTGTAGAAACTTCACAAAAGAGAAAACTGCCAGAATTCAGCCTGAAGAGTCAAGTGTAGAACAGAATTGTTCATTGCAAAACAGTTTGGAATGTTGAACCCAAAATGAGTTACATTTTTATTCTGTATCTAGAAAGGTGAGGATCAGGGTAAATGTGTATAAAACTCAAGAAGGGAATTTAATCCTGCGTGCAATTGTCTAACAGATAGCTGCTTGGGCTATCTGTCTATAACTGACACATCAACCAGAGGTCAGGGACTCTAGGACACGAAAACTTTGACATTGTATACAGTCATGGCCATTTCTCCAAGAATTAAACGAATAGCTCATTTATATGGCTTTTATAAATGAACTTAAAGCCACCTCAAAGATGCATGACCTTAAATGAATAGAAAAGAAAGGCCTTAGAAAAACCAACAACCAGTGGCTAGATAGCTATGATGAAGCTTGCTTTGTTATCCATATATTTTAGCACTAACACATATTTGAAATATAAACAAAACCCAGAAATGTATGGAAAAAATTATTTGGTGAATTATGTGTCAGAGTGTCTGTGACCAATAGCTCTGGTGGTTAAGTCCTGAGACAGGAGATTACTTACAGAATTTAGAAACAGCAGTGGCAATTTTCAATCTTGCTGGAAGACGTTATTTACTACTAGAAAGCAAATCCATGCATTTCATCCCTGATAGGAGTAACTGTGTAAATGTCTTGGTGACAACAACGCAGCTGATCCCTGCTCTGGCAAAGGTCCTGCTCTACAGCCTAGGAGGTGCTTTTCCCATTGAGAACATTTACAGTGCAACTAAAATAGGTAAGGAAACTATCTGAAATTCTGTATGAAATGAAGTCACACCTGTGTTTGGGGTGTTTCACTGATGTAGTTATATTTCTGAATGATTCTCTTTTAGTCAATTTTTCATTAACACATCCAGAAAATTTGGGAATGTTTCACATAACAAAATCGCATGTAATTCATGATACATGTGTATATTTTATGAGAATTCTTAGCTAGTAAAATGCTGAACTTGGAGTTTATTTAGGCAATCTTAACTCATTCTGCCCATTTTACACAGGATTCTAGCATATATTGTCTTAGTAATACATTTTACAGCCATAGTACTTAATTGTTCAATTAATATGAAATGGAATTACATCTTTGCTTATTCAATAATACTGGTCTAAGGTTAAAAATAAAAAATACTAATTTACATCATTGGAAAGTCTCAGATTAATTCCACCAGAAATCAAAAAACATTCAGGAACAAGTGAAAATGTTTCATAAATCAGAATATGTAATTTTAGTATTTGTTACATGAGTGTCTGGGATATACATCTCTCCCCAATATACAAATAACTACAGCCTGCTTCCTGGGTAAAATACATCTATGGAGTCATCTTCGTCTTCTAATATGCTTTGCAGAATCTTACTTCCAAAACTTCATCAAGTTCTGTCATCTTGAGAGAGATACAGGAAGACAGAATATGTATCCCACTGTCTGTGGAGGACATTTCTGAGAGAATGAATACTTGACGCCACATGCCCCAAAGGGAACACAATTATCTGCGGGCACTTTGACAAGTTCAAAATACTACAAGCTTCCACCAACAGAGCTAGCCCTAGTTCTCATGAAGGCTGCAGCCATTTGGGGGAAACTTTCTGAAAGTATATGTCACATTGTCATGCATACTACAATCCCACACTGTGTTTATGAAGGTACATACACTATACTCGTAGGATTGACAGATCGAGTATGATTTTTCTTTTTGACAACACAAATGGTTTTGAATCCAAATAAACATTCTTTTACTTAAAGGTTGATATTCTTCCCATTGACCAAATGTGGTCCTTAAATTTAATGCAAGAAAGTAATTATTATTTTCCCTTGTCAGTAGTAATTTTTGTTTTAGCATTCTGGGCTAGAGATTAAGAAAGAAAAATGTCAAAAGTAGTGATGGCTGCATGAATATTCTTGGAATAGAATTCAGGAAAAGATGCCAATGTTATAAAGATAAAGCAAGAGCAAGATGTCCACAGGGATACCCCAGCAAATCTGCTGTAGTCACTGATGTAGCCAGTCAGACAGCACGTGTGATATAATTAATCTGACTATATGTCCTCTCACAGACTTTTTTTTAAAGGAATTATTTATCAAGGCAAATCTGTTAGTAGTTCTTTAGAGACGAGACTTCAATTTTCCCCAGCTGATTTGGCTATCCAAAAGATAAATGAGATAACATTCATTTTTAGAATCAAACAAATGCTATAGAAATTTCTATTTGCCTATGAAAGTTGTTTCACTACTTCTTTCGGTGGAGTTAGAAACATATTAACATTTTATCAGGGTCAAATTCCCAAGCCTACAGTCTTTCTTAGGATATCAAAAACATTAGTTTAATAATCTGTCCTAAATTAACAGCAAGTGTAATCAAATGTACATGTTGATTGGCAAAAAGCAGAGGTCATAAGGTCATAAGTTCACTCCAATGCTATTCAAGAGACATTAATCTAACATTTTGTGAATCTCTAGGTTAATGATTACCATGGCCAAAGGAATAAGCAATGCATTGTTTTTCAGGCAAGGAAAGCTGTTTTGAGCGTATAGTGTCCAGATTTGGCACTAACATAACTTATGTTGTGATTGGAGATGGCCGGGATGAGGAGCATGCCGCTAAGCAGGTAATTTTGCTCTGAACTTTATCTCATTTATCTTCCAGGAAAAGAAAGTTGCTTTGAACGAATAATGCAAAGGTTTGGCAGAAAAGTAGTATATGTTGTAATTGGGGATGGTGTAGAAGAAGAGCAGGCAGCGAAAAAGGTAACCTGTCTCAAACAATGTTGGTGTGATACTTCTAGTGCATCCCTGTAGTTTGGCCCAATGGCAGCTTGACAAGTGATTGCTGTTCATAGATGCAAATCAGTAAGAGCATGAGAGAGTCGATGTTGACCTGCAAATAAACCATTTGGAGTCTAGCATTTTACACCTGGATTTTGATAGGAAATAGAGACTAATTCATTGATAATTAGTCAAATGTATGTAAACATAAAATATATTCATACATTTAGAACATATATTTAACACACACACAGTGTACACAGAGATAACTTGAAAAAAAAATTCACAAAATTTACCAGATGGAGAAATTTAACAAGATTATAGCACAGTCAGTGAGGGTGGCCCATGACTCTGTTCCCTGTGAATGCTTGGAGAGAGATGGGTTCCTTGATAATAAATGCTAATGACAAACTTGATAGCTGAGGGAGATAAAACGTGCACAAGGCCTTAAACAGCATAGTTGAAATGGGTGTATTGTTCATACTTTTTGTGCCAACTTGTCTTAGAGTATAACTGGCAATGTTCTCCCATCTAGAAGTTTCTCACATGTTTCAGTGAGTCACTTTATTTGAGTGCCAAGCAGCTGGCTTTCAGCATCCACAGATCCCATAGGCCCTACTGACTTAAATAAGTGTTTTATTGGATGCATGTTACTGATAAGGAACCAGGGCAGTTGTAACCACTAAGTGGTTGGTTCAGTATTAGAAGAGGAATGATATGAGCTTTGTTCTCCACACCAACCAACATAAAACTGTGCCCTCTACTTACTTTGCTAAAGGGCCTCAAAATCAAAGAAACTAGAAATGACATTTTAGCTTAGAAAGAGAATGTTATACTTCTTATCTATGGGCAGTCTAAATCACCTTCTAATAAAGCCTCTGCTAAACACATATATCACAGTATAGAACCAATTTCTGTTTTTGATAGAATAATCAGAATAAAAGGTTTCATAGAAGAGTTTATGAACATAACAGAAAGATAAATGATTAATGTATTCAGTCAACTCAAACCCAGCAAAGTGAAGAAAGGGTTCTACGTCAGAAGGTTTGCAGGCATCATCAGCACCTGTTCCCTAGATTCCTTGAGCGTTCCCATTCTGTTCAGAGAGCTGGTGACATGGAACTAACTCCCTGAGTGTTAATTAGCTGTGGCTGTGACCCAAGACAGCTCACTGGTCCCAAGGACATTGTGTACAAGGTCAGCCTTGCAGCCTCAGACAACCTCACCTGCCCTGTTGCGTGCTGTTTGAGGTGTTTAAGTCATACACAGTTGCCATCTTTTCCAGAGTTTATGGATGTCCATTTGATGGGAGTTTATGTTTTTGACTTTTCATGTTGGCACCATAACCACACATAGCAAACAACAGACCTTTAGGCAAACACACATGTGTTTTTAGCCTATCTGAAATTTACTTATCTCTGGGTCAGAACTAATAAAGCTCACATTTCCAAGCCAATAGCAATGTGTGCCTTTCAGAATTAAGATTTATCAAGTTCATGGTAGATTATGGACTTGGGAATAGTAGATTATGGAGATTTGCAGCTGCAGGGGCAAATAGATCAAAACTTTGGATAGAATGCTATTTTCAAATGGTTGTTTAAGTAGGTACAGTTTGGGTGATGGGTGAAAGCTGTGATTCTATTTGGAAACACAGGTGGCTGGTTTCTCTAGTACCCAGAATGCATGCTTTTCTTTGAACATAGAAGTAATCGCATGTGCAAACATATTGAGTACTGTTTTATAATTAAAAATAGATCTGAGCTGAAATGAAAAGTGTTACGCTTCTCAGAATTCTTTGCTCTAATTGAACTAAAACCTATGTTTGTGAAATTTAAGGGGGAAAATGTCAAACCTTAGAAATAAGGATAACTGCCCTCTCCTTTTTACAACATGAGTTGTAAATTTTAATTTTTCTAGAAGCCACAGTGAAAAGAAAAAAGAAACAAGTAGAGTCAGTTTTAATAATGTCTATTAATTAGCCCAAACTGTCCAAAATATTATATTTCAACACCTAGTCTATATAATAATTATTGACATTATGTCTATATTCCTGTGTTGGCCTTAGTCTGCTTCTGGAATTCAGAATGTATTTTAAATTGGACTAAACATATTTCAAGTATTTATAACCTTGTATGGTTTGTGGCTACCACACTGAGCAGTGAAAATTACATAAAAATAGTGATTATAATAAAGCCTCATGTTAAAGTAAGACATTTTTTCAATATATGTATATGTGTATATATTTCCAGTGCATACAAGACTACATTCCTTTCACATATGTCCTAGAAGATGTTTTAAGTTCAAGCTAACAAATAATGCTATTATTCTGTGATTTACTATGCTACATTTTTTCATTATTATTATTATTATTATTATTATTATTATATATTATTATTTTCAATGATCAGTCTACTGTGTAAACCCTGAATGCCACATCTATAGTGCACACTAGTATATCCCTAGAGAGCTACAGACCAGTATACTATCTAAGAGTTCTCTATCTACACAGGGATGGTATGTTCTCATTAAAACTATGTTTAAGTCCTCTTCATCACAATCTTGTACTAGTGAAATAAATCTAGCCATCTACTGGCTCTTAAGTTATTAGTTATCCTAGGCAAGTATTATTGAATATTAGCAATTATAATATTTATTTAGTCCCACCCCAAATTGTTTGTTGCATAGGTGGGAAATCACTCATTTTTCCTCTCAAATTGTCAAAGGCCTATGAGTTTGAAAAGATCATAGTTTAATTTTATCTTATTTTTAACCAAGAAATCAACTTTTAAAAGTGGTATGCTGATAGTTTTGTCCCTCATCCATGCAGTATTTCTATGTTATCTTGCATTCTCCAGTGTTGACCTTGGTAATGCTAATTTACAGAGTAGATTAAACCATGCAGGAAACTTGGTATTGGCTGTTACATGTAAAGTCCAGTTCAGATCTATTTCTCAGTTACTTAGAAAATTCCATCTTGGTGTTAGCAGACTTCTACCTGTGGCTACCCCTCTATTAAACTCCCTCCCTTGAATTTGGATGAATACCACATCCTGGTGTGTGCTTCTGTCTCCATGGGGTGATGGTTTATGATCTGTCTCCTTTCTTCATTTCTGCCTCTCCCTCTCTCCTCTCCTGTCTTGACTACACAGCACAACATGCCCTTTTGGAGGATATCAAGTCACTCGGACCTCTTGGCTCTACATCAAGCACTGGAATTAGAGTATTTGTAACTGTATTCTCTAGCTGGGGATCCATTTTATATATATATATGTTTCAAGTACACTGAATTTTTATGTGTGATCCAGTGCCGCTGGCTTCTTCTACACATATAAATGGTCTTAAAGGATGAAATCAAACTTGGAATGAAAACTCCAGAGTGAAGAATTCAGGTTGCTGAACGGAATTAAACTGTAGTGCTACAGCAAGAAAATGCTATGGTCTTACTATCTTTACAATACTTTCATGGTTTTAAAAAAAAATAATCTGTGGAGGTTGCTGACACACACCAAATGAGTCCTAACTGGAATTAACAGCTTTAGTAAAGAACTCGAACCCTCCCGAACCACAGCACCTGTTCTGCCTCTGACAAGGTGGTCGAAAACATTCCTCAAAATGGGAGCTCTTCTCAACCCTGAGGTATGAATCTGACTTTTAGCCTACCTAGCCCAGAAAATCTGAATCTCAATGCACTCAGACTGTATAACAACAGTCCTATCTAGACCTGTAATTTGTGTAAATTATTGATGGAAATAATTTACTGTGACTTTATTAGCAGCTGAATCTGAAAGTGGATGCAATTTTTCTTTTATTTGTTGGGGCGGGAAGAGGGCTGGGGAAATGGGAATATAATATTGTCTCTTTTTTAAGTTTGGCAGAGAGAATGTTCATACTGATGTGTTGTGCCTTAAAGACAAGACAGCATTTGTGTGTTACAGTGTAACTTTGGTTAAAGTCTCTTTAGATAATGAAAGAAAAAACAAACAAACAAAAAACAAAACAAAAAAACAAACCTATAAACAAATAAAAAGTAAACCTTTGTAGTAATTCTTCACATGACCAAATTTAAGCTATCCGTTTAACACTGAAACATCAACAAACTGAGGATTTTTTTGGCATGAGAAACCAACAACAATAATACAACAATGGGTTCTGAATGATCCCAGTAATCAATAAGAGTCAACTATCTGAACATCCAATCATAAGCAAAAGGTTTGGGAAACAGTGGGTTCCTTGTTTAGAAAGTGAAATATATGTTGGAGTCTCAAGTATCCTTTCTTACAGTTTTCTGGAAGAAAACTAAGAGCCATATTCATGTCAATTTTCCCAATGTTTTGTTTAAGATTCTGGTTATGTATAAATTGCTTAGAGGAAGATATTATGGTACAAATAATTAGCAAATACCATTCAAGTCATTTTTAGAATATGCTATGAATATAGCTTAAAATGCACATTGAGTAAACACAACAAAGTGCATTTGTCTTCCATGTCATTGCAAATGCAAGTACCATCAGTGATAGAAGGCAGGTATACCAGATAGCTCCTGAGGAAAAAAACACTGATTCTATGAAATTTCTTTTATATAATATTAACATAAATTAATTATCAAATAAGCTAGACCTTGACATCATCACCGTATCCCAACAGTAAAAGGGATTAGCTCTCCTTGGAACACATTAGTCCAGGGTCTCCCCATTTACACACAGGAATACATTGGTTTCCTCTTAATACAATTGCTGAACAAGGCCTGCATTCAAGTGCCAGGAGAGCCTGTCATCATTGTGTCTGCATGTCTTTTTGTTTTATTGGTGTGTAGCCCAAGTTGGTAACATGATACAGATTCTCTCATTGGCTATGACAAGGTTTGCCTTGTGGACATTTAAGACTTCAAGAAGTAAAGTAATCTAATGGTGTGAACACTTGAAGCTCTACATTCTGAATGACATCTAATGGACCCTAGAGTCTAGCAGTTAGTCAGTATCCCTCATCTAGGGCTGATTCATGATAGGTTATCACCAGAGACTTCTGCAGCTTAAGTAAGACCAATGCTTTGCTCGGACACCACAACAAATGCTCTAGAGAGCTGCATTTCTTTAGAGAATGATAAGACCCTATTTAGGGGTAGAAAGATAATGAGATAATTCTGCCTAAGAAAGAGACTCTTTACATGATTCTTATTTTTTAAATGTTGTGGCTTTTGGTTACCCTTTCCCATAATGCTACAGTGGCAAATTATGATTGGACTATTTTAATCCTAATAACATTAATAATAAATTTTACAATTCTCCTGGTCTTCAGCTTGAAAAGGGTTAAAAGATTAAAGATTTTTTTATTACCAGTACTCATTTGTGCACTTAAGCCTTAAATTTTTATTACTATGACAAAAACAAATACGATTGGGCACACAGCCAGTTTCTTTCATGATAGACCTGTGGCCCTGCATCAAACGTTGTGAACCATTTTGAAATCTGATGAACAAGGTTTGAAACACAGCTCCAGTTGAGAGTCAGAGAGACTCACCTTTCCCAAAGAACACAAGGGCTGGCTTCTGGCATCCTCCACAATACTTCTCACGCATTTTTCAACCCGAAATATCTGTCTAGGGGAGAGCTAGTATAACACTTACAAGTGAGGTTGATGTAAAACAGATTATCTACCCAACACAACAATGGTGGCAGTCAGAAAGCCAGCCATAGATCCAGCTTGGTCATGTGACTTTGAGCAGGCTCAAACTACAACTCTCCCCTTCCCACCTTAGAATAGAAAACTCCCCTTTCTTTCTGGGAAAAAAAAAAAAAATCAGCCAACCAGCAATAAAGAAAACCAGACCCATGGGCAGCTCCTACAATCTGTGTAGAATATTGTGCCTTGTTGTAAATGAGTTTGAAAACTGTTCTCCAACTCAGATGGGGTTTGGGTTATTATATATTCATCTTAGAAAAAGTAACTGCCTTATATTGCACCTTAAAAAAATCAAGACCCTATAACTTGGTAATAAAATAGGAGGCCTGATTACAATATTATAGCATACATCTAAGAAGATAAAACCCCAAGTAAATGTGTCAATCCAATTCAGAGGTTAAAAAAAATAAGATTTTAAGATTGTATGGTCTGTGCACAAAAATAGGTACTAACTGTCTGGTGATCTAAGATCAAAATAGCTTCAACTGCATGCCCTACTGTGAAGTTTTAATGAAGCCTACTTATTTGTGACAAGCCTACATTCTCAGTGAATATGGCATTTAGTATTTCTTTTCAACACAAACATAAGCATCATGAGCCAAAGTTGCATTTTGACTCCCAGTTGTGGTGGTGTTGTAGAGATCTCACAGTCAAAGTCAAGGGTTTCTGTTATGTATTAGTAAAGTTATAGATTATTGGAGCCTACATAATTTAAAGAAATGTAAATTAATATTAAAAGCTTGTAAAAATATGTACATCTTTACTATTTCTCAATAAATACCTTTGCAACTGTTTTCATTTTCTTCATGCTTCCATTTTGTAGAGTTTTTAATGTGCATATATTACTTCATTCTCAATCATGTGTAAGCCTCAGAATGTAGTGTTTCTTTTTTCTGCCTATGCTGGAGAGTTCTCCTTGAAGACAAACTGAATTATAATACAGTAAATGACACTAATGAACGCTGGAATGTGGCTGGTTTGTGCAGATGTGAGTTGTATGTAGGAATCTTCATTCATTCAAGTACAATCATAATACAGTTTGTTCTTTAACCTGCTTGTCTGTCTTGTCAGCCCATAAGAGAATATTCAAAGATTTAGATGAGCATGACTGACCATAAATGTTATAATATGGCTCTTTGTTGTCAGTACTTTCCAAGAGAACAGATATGTATTTTCATGAAATGAATTTAGCAGTTTGTATCACCATTGTGTTATTAATTTCCTCACAAGGACATTGTTTACTGTTTACATAAAGACCTGAGGCAAACTTGAAAACCACTTTTACCCATTTACAACTTAGAAGAAAAAAACCTTCAAATTAATAAAATTTAGAGGAAATTGTGAGACCATATTCTAGCAAACCTTATACTGTGCTAAAGACCATTAAGGCCTACAGAATACCATAAGTGTGCTTAAAATTAATTGACTAGATGAATCTCTTTCTGTTCTCTCACATCTAATTACCCCTGAAAGGTGAATTGTTGAGTATTAAATTTCCCTTCCCCTGTGCTCCAAACAAGCATGTCTCCTTTGTCCATTCAGTATAGCTGCTTGGATGAAAGAGCTTAAATGAATGCACCCAAGCCAGAGCATGCGCTTCTACCCCAGCCACACCACACCTTTCCACAATAACCACCCAAGCATAACCATCATCATTTTCCACTTGCATCCCAAATGGCCTCTAGTTGAGTATCCTGCTTGGGACTCACCCCCTTCAGTACCCATCATTGCAGCAGCCAGGGCAACCATTGGATCAGAACCTGCTCCTCTGTTCACCAGGAAATGTCTACCAACTGCCCTCGCCTCCCATTCAACGTAAGTGCCATTGTGCTTAAAGACTTATAAAGCCTACATGAATGACCAGTGACGTAAGCAGTTCACTTTGTCTTCCACCCTCCTCTGACTAGTTTCCCACAACTGAACATTGATAATCTTGTCACATACTGACAACCAACTTCTGCCGTCTTTTCTCAGTCATTTTCCTTCTTCAGATCTTCACCCAGACATCTTCACTGCTTATTCCTAATACTCATTCCTTCAGCTCTTTCCCCAATACTATCTCACAACTAGCTAGGTTCTGATCTCTAAAATTAGATGTGTCTCCACTTCTTTGTATTAAATAATATTAATCCTTCGCTCTATTTAACATGGTATATATTTTATTCGCCTTTAATATGGTATTGTTTGACCATGACAAGGTGTACTCTGTAAAGTGACAGAGTTTTCTTTGCTTTACTCATTTCTTCAAAATAAACATCGATGAAGATTACTGGCACATTGTAGGAACTATTTGCACATCAAAGATCTATGATCTATGGCACATATCAGGAGTTTAAAGAGTGTAGGATGGAAAGCTAAACCACAGAAGATGTATGCAATCACCATCTAAAATTAACATGACTTTTGATGACACATGATCTGAAGGTGGAGAAGAATACATAAAGGTAAGTTGGATGAGACTAATGTAAGACTTTACAATGTATTGGAGTGCTTGGTAACCTAATGATATATAAAAATAACAATAATCAATGTAAGCAGTAATATGTTTCAATAATATATTTGAAAAGTGATTACACATGAACTGAGATTCCCTGCTGGGTTAAAAACAATTTTCTAACGGTTCATGAATTCCTTTCTTAGTTTTCTTATTCTGTTTGTTTGTTTGTTTGTTTGGGTGTTTTTGCACTTGTTTGTGACAGATGAGAGACCTTGTCACCCAGATTACTGTACAACTCACTTTGTGTTTCACATTGTCAAATTTGTGGCAGTCCTCCAACCTCAGCCTCCTAAGTACTGGGATTATAGGTGGAAGCCACCACACTAATTTAAAAATCTATTAACTTTAAAATGGTACACAAAAGCATTGTTCTTGGTTGCATTACAGTACTTAAAGAAGCAAAATCATGCACAAAATAAATCTTTGCAAGTTCTGTGATTCATAATTCTGAATCCTTGAAATAACACAAGGTTTTTAATAGACTTTTATACAGATAAAATCTATTCTGATTGAACCCACCTCACCCTCCCATACTCCAATTGCCCTAGAACCCCTGCAACATGCCCCCTACCAACTTCTACTTCTTGTCCTCTTAGTGTGTGTGGAGGCAGAGAGATGACAGAGGGAGGGAGAGAGAAAGGGAGGGAGAGAGAAAGAGAGAGATGATGCACTCACTGAGTTCAATTAATCCTGCCCATATGTGCATGGCTATGGAGAACAGGCTATGCATCCACTGGAGAACAGGCAACCTTCTGGAGCCCACAACCCTGAAGAAAACTGATGCCCCCTTCCCCAGCAGCTATCAATTACCAATAGCTCGCCAGTCAGGCAGAAGTGGGTCCTCCTGAGCACCTCCCCCTTCTGTACTGGAAATTTCACTAGATTGGTTTTATGGAAGTCTTGTACTCCTGTGAGTTTGTGATTCCACTGGCCACATCACATCCAGAAGTCTTTCTACAGAACTACCCCAAAATTTCTGACTTCTTCCACCCCCTCTTCCACAATGTTCCCTGGGCAGTGGTGTATTTGATATGGATGTCAAATTTATGGCTGAACACTCACAGTTACTTATTCTCAACACGAACCCATTGTGAGGCTTTATGTTAGCTGTTGCCCA
Organism: Cricetiscus sungorus; assembly: GCA_030556225.1. Taxonomy (NCBI): domain Eukaryota; kingdom Metazoa; phylum Chordata; class Mammalia; order Rodentia; family Cricetidae; genus Cricetiscus; species Cricetiscus sungorus. The sequence continues at coordinate 23,461,665 of JANBXA010000731.1, forward strand.
AGGAAAAAGAAGTTTCTCTGACCATGGTTGAGAGCAGCATAGATCAGCATGTATAAATATGTATATGGCAATTTGATAAGACAATTGAAAAAAAAATGTTAAGTTCCTCCTAGGGCCTATGTCCTCGCTAGCCATGAACGACAAAAGACTTTGATGTGCTATGCAGAGTACTATCTCATTGGCTATCAGGACAATGACAAAGTGTCTTTGTCATATATCTTTGATTTTTTTATGTCTGGAAGTTGCTTGTGAATATTAATTGATTTCTCCAGTAAAGCTTCAATAAATACGTGAAATGAAAAAAGTGTATACTGGAGGGGAGTGGAGAAATCACCAAGTAACTGTCTGTATAGAATCATGGCAGAAACTTCACCGAGCCTGGAACATTGAAGCCCTACATAGTCTACTGGGAGACTTAAGATATTGAGTGGGCCAGGGGTTTCAACACTAAGTATAAGGTGCACGGTGAATTGCTTTGTAGACATGCCTAACCAACCTTGAAAGGGAAACTTCCTAGGGAAAATGATTCCCACACTGAGTCTTCAAGGACAAAAATGAAGGTGAGAGTGGGCAGCATGACTGGAAACATCTAGACAAAGGGGAAAACCCATGAGAGAAAGAAATAGGATGAGGAAAGAAGAGGGTGGTTATGTTAGAGAATTATAAAGAATCCCTCTTACTGGAACACTGAGCGAAGGGGAATAGTAAGACATGAGACTCAGATACAAAGAAAGCTAGATGGGGGAGGGGAATTTCCAATACAGAGCTAATTTTGTCCTGGATGAGAAAGGATAAGGATTGAATGAAAAATAGAGGATGTTATGTGTCCAGATTTGAATTTCATAACAGTTGTCATGGCCACACCATAAAGACTATGGGACCTGAGAGGGTAACACAGAACCCCAAAGATTATTGATTTCTGAATAAGATAATGGCCACAAATGTGGAAAGGAGGAAATGGATTCAAGGAAATTAAAGTGTCAAGAGTAATTAAGGCCTGGCAACCATTGTTGCTTCTCCTATCCTCAGGCATAGACATCCTGACCTCGGGGTTTCTGCTTGGGCAGTTTGGTAGACAGCAATGCAGCTTGCAAGAGATCAGAAACTCAAAAAGGAAACAAGATTCTGGTTGGAGTTTTTATTAGAGTTGACTACTTGCCTCTGCCTGGAGATGTCTGGAGTTGAGAAGTGTTCATCTGGAAGAAACCAGTGAGTTGCAAAGCAGGGTTGTTTGAAGAGTTTGAAACTGCAGCAATTTCCTGGTTGTTTTTTTAAATGCTTTGCCAGATCACAGCTAAATCACTCTGAAAGCAGTAAGTAAAATCTGAAATAATTTAATGAAATCACATCAATTATTTGAAAAAAAAAAAACATAGCTTAGGGAGTAAAGGCTATGTCCAAACCTGACATCCTGAGTTCAATCACCAGGACCCACATGGTAGGAGAGAAATAATTGTCACAAGTTACCCTCTGACCTCCACAGTCTTGCCATTTACTAAGCATATAAACACACACACACACACACACACACACACACACACACACACACACACACACACACAAATCAAATTTAAAAACATCTGCTATTTGTGTAAATGTGGGTCATCATTGTAGAAAGTCTAAGAACTAGGAATTATGTCAGCAATGTGTAGTTGTGTGTGTGTGTGTGTGTGTGTGTGTGTAGGAAGACCATCATGGGAAATTACTTGGGGTCTTCAGTTAATTTCTTCAGTTAATTTAACATATTTTTGTATCCTCTGCTAGACTCCACTTTCCAAAAAGATAGAATAGTGAGTAATGTGGCTGGATTTATAGCCTGAAGGAATTCTCATGCTCTACAAACCTTTATGTCGGAGACTTACACATATAAAGCGTTGCCAGCTTACGTCTGTCTGGAAACAACCATGACACTAACTTATTTGGCAAGGAAATAAAACATTAGCAAAAAGCTCCACAACAGAATGACAGATGATTTAGTCACTTAGACAAACTAATGTATTCAAAAATATGGTGACCATTAAAAGTTATGATGGAATAAATTATTTTATGGGAGTAGGTAGTAATCTCCAGTACGTGAACAGAAAGTAAAATGAATGCCAAACACACACCTGTGAAATCACCGGCCTTAGGTCATTAAATTACTTCTCCATCAGTTATTGGAACAGTTAAGGAGTAGGATGGGAGACACCAGAGACAGTACTGTGGGAAAGTGGTAGAATGGTATTTTTTTTTCTATTGTGGTTGAGAATTTTGCCAATGGCAAACGAGAATCCATCTATTTTCCAAAAGCAACTGGCCCAATGCTGGCTGTGTATATCATTGCTACACTTGACTCAAGAATTGAATTTATTCTTCATAGGTTAATATACAGATAATGTGTTTCACTACAGCATTGTCATTGGGTGTGTTACTACATTTTTGTCATTGTTCCCCTCCCTTACTGCTTTCCTAAGGGCACCTCCAGCTGTTCCCTTTCTTGCCTCAACTACTCCCAACTTCTCCTTTCTTGTTATATGTAAAAATAAGTGGTTTTAAGGAAGACAAAAGATGGTGTTTTTCTTGTCTCTGTTGAGATGAGGCACTAATGTTGACCTCAGTGTCCTATCTATCCTTGGTGTCTTGGTTGCTTTTCTTGTTTTTCTTATCTGATGCCTATGATATTTACTAGTAAAAGACCCGGTAGTCCTGAATAGGAGAATATAGGGGTGGTCAGGCCTTGATTGAGCTACAAGCTTGGAACCACATATTGAATGAATGTTCTAAAGAGAGGAAGATGGGAAATGCTAGCACAGGAGTCTACCAAAGATTACCTAATTTCATTTCCCATCACTGAGAACCAATAGCATTCTGGATTGTTATTTTCACTGTATATTTGAAGTGGCCTCCTATAGTCATTTGGTTTGAGGATGGTGCAGACAGAGATGATAGGTTGATCAGATGCAAATTGTCTGGTCTGCAGCATTAGGCTCCTCGCCATGCATCTGCTTGGCCGTTTACTACAACTGACTTGTTTGAAACTTGTAGAATTATGATCTGCAGAGAAGTACAATCAACAGCAGATGACAGTCAAGCTACAGAGTTGACAGAACCCTTTTTATCCTATAGACAGAAATATCTTCTAGGTCACACTCATGATGTCAATGTGGTAGAAAGCTTACCTTTGTGGTGGGGATGATGACTTGGCCTGGGTATTACAATGACCAGAGACCTATATGAAGACTCAGGAAATGACTGCCACATTAAAGCTTCTGCACCGATTTGTACTGAGGTTAGAGCATATTTTCCAGATGCCTTTTTCCAAACCGCCTTTTCTTGCTATAACACGTACAGCAGCAACCATTAAGTGTATCACCCATGGCACTAAAGTGCATCCATCTGTGCTGCCATCACCACCCTATTGTTCATGCAAAGCTGAAAATACCCACTGAGGGTCTGGAAAGATGGCTCAGAGATTAAGAATACTTGCTGTTCTTTCAGGAGACTCAAATTAGGTTCCCAGCACCCACAAAGGTGGTTCATAACCATGTATAACTATAACTCCAGTTCTAACAGATCAACATGCTCTTCTGACCTCCAAGAACGCCATATGTACACATAATACACATGCATACATGTAGGCAAAACAGTACACATAAATCTGAATTACAACGAACACATACTGACTGAATGCCGAGTCTCCATAAAGCCCCGCCTGCTCCCTGTCCTTCATACAATATGTGCTCTTGTTCTTAGTGCGTTCAACATAACGCACTGTGTCGGTTCTTTTGCATTAGAAGACTCGATTGTATTTCCTTGTGCGGACACAATTGCATTCTCTTTATCCATTTATCCATTGGGGGGGTAGGAATTGCTTCTATATGTTGTCCCTTACAGATAATGTGCTATGAGTGTAATTATACAAAAATCTCTTTGAGTTCCTGATTTGAATTCTGTTAGCCATAGACCCATCAGTAGAGTTCCTGGATTGTGCAATGATCTTATTTTTAATTTTTTTAAAGAGCTACTGTACCTCTTAACTGTGGCATTCATACCACTTCTCAACCAATAGTTTACAAGAGTTTCGATTTCTTTTCTCCACATCTTTCTCATACTTGCTAGTTTGTTGTGTTTTTAAAGAGGTTCCATGCTCTTAGAATGGTACTTTATTATTATGGTTTTTGCACTTCCTTAATCATTACCATTTATTGGCCATTTGTGTATTTGTGTAGAAATGTCTCAATCATTTAGTTTGTATTGAAACTTACAGATGTATAGCTGTTGAATAAACCTCTTATCAGACACAAGGTTTAAAATTATTTTCGTATACTCCCTCAGTCATCTGTCTTCTCCATAGGAAATGTGACTTCTTTTGTGAAATAAGTCTGGGATTTGAGGAAAACCACCACACCTCTGTATGTCTTAACCCTAGCCAGGAATTCATAGGTCTAAAGATGGGTACAGGACCTAACCTGGGCCTGTGAAAATTCATTCCATGACTTTTTTCCCCCAAATTCACTATGGAAGCTGTCAGAAGTCCTGGTGTCTAGGTCTAAATATAATTCCAATGTCATCTACCCTGCCTCACCAAGAAAAATTTTGACTGTTTCCCAATGCAGAGGGAATGCTGCCAATATGTCTAATTGGTGATGTTAACATGTCAAGAAACAGAACTTCAATTTAATAACCATGGCTGGATCTTTAAAACCTCACCCAACGAAAGATTTTTTTTCCTCTTCTCCTTATGCTTCTTCAACTTTTCCTGCCATGTTTAGTCAAGAGAATAGATACTCATTTTCATTTCGTTATGTTGCTTCTTAGAGCTGTCACCTCCAATGAAGCCCCCTAAGCAATCATTGAGGCAATACATTGGGTCTGATCACTGTATTAAGGGTTCTCTTGCAGTGGTAAAACACCATGACCATAAGCCCCCTAGGGATGAAAGGGTTTATTTCACCTGCACCTTTACATCATAGTCCATCACTGAGGGAAATCAGGGCAGGAACTCAAATAGGCCAGAAACCTGAAGCCAAGAGGCTGATGCAGAGGCCACAGAGAATGCTGCTGGTTGGCTTTCTCCCAATGCTTTTTCAGCATATTTTCTTATAGAACCAAAGACCACCAGCCCAAAGGACTGGACATCAGTCATAAATGAAGAAAATACTCTACAGACTTACCTATAGGCCTAATACTATGGAGCTATTTTCTTAATTAAAACTGATGACCATAGTTTATGTCAAGTTCACATAAAATTTAGCTAGCACAGCCACTCAGTCATTAAAATGGTTCTTACCTTCTCCAGAGCTGCAAACTTCTACAGATCTCTATGTGTTTCCAACGACAAAATAGCCAAGCATCTGAGTCTAGGAAAGCCATGAGGTGAAGACTTTTCACTTATAAATAAACTAAGGATAGATTAAACATATTGTTTTACCATATCTAAGTTATAGTGTTGTGGATGAATCCTGGCAACTCACTTTGTCACCCTAAAATTTTTATACCACTTGTAAACTTTCGAATCTCAGTATTCCATTCCCATACCTCCTCTTACCCTGGGACCACACTGTCTAGTCATCTAAGTAATGCAGTTGAGCCTGGATGAGTAGGTATCAGATCCGATGAGTACTCTCTCACATTTGGTTCATTGAAAACAAGATTACCAATGGCTCTAATTCATTACAGTCTACTTACAGGCAAGCATCATGCTGAAGGAAAAGATATCATTAAAAGAATGTGAAGTTTCCAACATCCAATATAACTAAAATTCACATGGCAGTTAAAAGATGGCTATAAATACCTTGGTTTCCTCTCAAAATTCCATGTGCTATCTAAGCCCACACTGTAAAAGTAAAGGGAGCTGGTTTGTTGGAACTTTAACTAGAGCTTCCTGAGAGGGCACACCAGAAAAATGGATCATGCTTGTCATAGGAGTGAGATTGGGCTCTGGAGCAAAACTGGTTACTTTGAGAGTGAGTTTTTATTAAAAAAGTTTGTCTTTCTCAGCTCATTCTCTCTCTCTCTCTCTCTCTCTCTCTCTCTCTCTCTCTCTCTCTCTCTCTCTCTCTCTCCCTCTCCCTCTCCCTCTCCCTCATCTCTGTTATCTCACATGCATTCACACCATTGATTTTATCACTGTGATCCTTCTTACAAATCAATGCCAGTTCTTAGAATTCCAAAACTTTGAGCTAATTAAACCTCTTTACTTTCAAATAAAGTACTCAGTCTAGGTTTTTTTTTTTTTTTATAACGCAACATACAGTAAAATAAAGTTACATGGTGTTACCTGAGAAAAGTTAGATAAACACATACTGAGAAATCAACTATCATGTCTTCAGATCAATGGGAATTCATTTTTAAGCAACGGGTAACAAGTCATAAAGCAAACTTTTCTATTGCAAAAACTGGCAACACCTTTGTCATAGAAAATGCACACAAATAAAACAATGTGTATGAACTTGACAGCAATGAGGCTGTTGCTGAGATACTTGTCTTCCTACAGGGCAATGATTTACACTTGAAATTATTTCTTAAATATTCTATCTAGGAATAAGTTGCCTTCATACCCTGAAATTATTTTTTTTAACTATGGCCAGACTGTACATAATTAAAGAGTATATATTGCTTGTAATTTGTTTTTAAATGTGGTATATCAGCATTGTCTGGTAGACATTTTAGTCATGTCTATTAAATATCAAACAAGGTATTTGCCAAATCTAACCATAAAACTGTATCCTGAGGTCACCTTTATTTCTTGGAGGAAAGAAAAATAAGCGAAATATCTTCAGCATAATCAACCTCATCTTGGCAAAACTTTTCAGTTGCTTTTGCTCTGGTTTCTTTTTAATTAAAACAAACCAAATGTAATAAAACAAAATGTAGTAAGAACAAATCAAAACAAAATGATCCATAACATTGGAGGCCAGTGGGACAAAGGGACATTTCTATTTAAAACAATGTCTTCATGAAAGTCTAGATTCATCAGCCTTTCACTGCCTAATGCCACGACATGTTGAAGAAAATCAGGTGCTTTCATGCCAAATGAAAATAAAATTTATGTACTGTTATGACCATACCCTTTGCCCGCCCTTTCTCACTCTATTCATCATTGAAAGCTGCTCAATAAATTCTGTGCAAACTACATGTGGGGGTGTCATGCAGTCATGGCTCAGAATCAACCACAAATAACCACTCATCAGTGCCTTGCAGGGGCCAAGGACTTTGACAGTGTTTGTTCCCTAACTGTTCAATGGTGACAGGGAGGCATTCCTCTCTCCAGTTCCATATTTGATACACTAGTGTCAAAGCTGGGACACTGGAAGCCCAGTTGAAGGCAAGGTTATCACTTACCATTACCTGAAGAATCAAAGCATTTAGAGGGGTAAATAATGTCCTTTTCAATATCTAGACAGTTTTCTGACCAACCTTCTGGAAAGACTTATCTGCAATGGTATTCGTTATTTAGCACTTGATAACAAATTATCCTAAAATGCAACAACTTAGGATCTGTTACCTCCCTGAGTTTCCAGATCACTGAGGTAAGAACACCTAGGTTGGGAGGTGCTATATTACCATTAAGCAGCCTGGCCTATATAGTAAGACCTAGGGCAGTTTGGCCTCCATAAGAAGCAAACAAAATGCCCCTTTGCAGTCACTGCTAAAGTGGCAATCACCAAAATGATGTTTAATTCCCAATGCTCTCAAGGAAACAAAAACTGTAAATGGTTCTCAAATTTAGAAGACAATTATGTCTTCCCTTCTTTTCAAAGATCCAAGACAAACATACAAGGCTCCATCTAGATCTATTGGATGGATGATGAGCAGACAGACACTGGGGAAGTCAGATGATCAACGAAGTGGGTCAGGCTTATTGAAAGAGGAATGTTATCCACACTGAATAAATACATGGAAAGTGTGTGGCACAACTGTCCACATGGGAATTCACCCCCATAAAAGTGGTTTCCACGGGCTAAAACTGGAAAGATATCACAGAAAGACCCTGGAGTAGAAAGTCAAACCTCAGCATGTAGGAAGAAACACTTGATGCAGTGTTACAGGTTTTTCCTGCTGGAGCAGGTTTTTCCTGCCCACTGCCTGGTCCCACTCTTTGTTCCTCCCCGCTGGCCGCCAGGTCCTGCCGCCACATGAGCCCCAAATAACACTCAGAGACTCTGTATTTGATACAATCCTGTTGGCCAGTTACTATTATTGTTTATGGGCTAGCTCTGTCTTAATGATTAATCCATTTCTACTTATCTAAGTATTTCCACATGGTCATCTTATCCGAGTGCAGCGGGCCAGCATCTTGCTTCCTCTAGGCTCTACATCTGGCTCCTCCTAACTACTTCCCCTTTCCTCCTTGTCTCCTAGCCCCACCTATCTTGCTTTCCCATTGGCCACAGTGCTTTATTTATTAACCAGTATGAGAAACATATTTACAGAATAACATCTCCCATCAATGCAGGAACAAAGTAAGCTGTCATCTAAGGTTTATGAAAAACCAATTAGATGAGAAAAGGTAAAAACCTTTTCTCTACTTGTTTTAACAGAAACCTTTAAAAGTGAAGCAAGTGAGTTGCAAATGATTATTTCCAATATTTCTTGCTGTTTGGGGGTTCTACATGGTTGGAATTTGAAAACAAGCCTAATAATATTGCTTTGGTTTCTGTTCACAAAATCCTTTAGCATCCATCATCAACATGATTAATTTATATATTCAATAAACACATAGTGAATATCTATTTCATGCCACACATTCTGGCAGCCATCAGGGCCAAGTGACAAAGGAAGTATCCCCTAGGAATTTAGATGCCTGGGATTTAGGTACCAGGTGTGGAAAAAAAAAATTCAACTTGCTGTAGTTGTGTGCAGGTTAAAAAAAAATGGCATAATGTAGTGTCTGAAAATGAATGCTGCTTACAAGATGTTTGAGGTAGAATTCCTTTTGAGCCATGTTAGAGACAAAAATAGCTACTATGTACACAGCACATATATAAATAAAGAAATTCACCCAAAATGCAAGTCTTCTGTTAGCCCATGGAGAAAGCATGTATGCTTAGATATGTGTGTAAAGAGCTCTACCTAGTAAGCCTTTTGTCTTCAGGGATCAGCATCACAGATGAAGCACACACAGCCCCAGACATGAGAAACCCTACCAAAAACCGTTAGAGAACCTAAGGTTTCTGAGCAGAGCACCATGCACAGCAAATCACTGACAAACAAAATCCCCATAACCCAGATGTGACTCCTGGATCAATGAGGAATAATGGGCTTCAGCTGTCTCCTGCAGAACTGAAGTTTGAATCTTACTGTGGGGACAGGTAATAAAACACCAACAAAGTTAGCAGTATAAAAAGATGTTTTAGGTCATTGCCAAAGGCTGACACATTGTTTGATAAGATTATATAAATTCAAATCATTTGGCAATTTCAGAAATAGTTGCTTATTTTTCTATTGAAATTAAGAAAATTGAGAGGTTGCTAGCATGGTGGTGCACACCTTTAATCCTAGCACTTGGGAGACAGAGGCAGCCAGATCTCTAAGAGTTTGAAACCAGCTAGATCTACACAGTGAATTTCAGAATAACTAGGGCTATATAGAGAGACCTTTCTTAAAATAAAGCAAGTAAACAAAAACCAAAACACACACAAAAGGAAAAAAATTAAAAGCTGAAAGCAAGGAAATATCTCCTCTCATCATTTTTATAGCAGTGACTTGATGAAATGAGCTAATGCAACATTACTGAACTGATCTCATGGTTATTGAGAATAAAGAAAACCACCTGTCCCTATGCTCCTAGGAAAATCATAGGCATTTATATCTTTGCCAACAAGTAATGATCAGAAGCTTGTTTTAATCCTGTCTGACCAATCCATTTCCATACAGAAACCACGGAACCACGGTAACAAATGCTAAGCTGATTTTAAAATTCCCTTAGTCAATGTGTTGACAGTTTGCTGCAGTGAATGCAACTCTGAGAGCTAACCAATCCGAAAAAAAAGCTTAGCATTTGCAAAGCTGGTGTTGAAGGGAGCATCTCCCCCCCCCACACCACCTCTGCTTCCACCAACATATATTTTTACTAATTTTTGGGGAGTGTCATACAATGCACCCCGATCACACTCGATTCCCATTCCTCCCAGGTCCATCCTACTCCCTTGCCATCCCCCAAAAAGAAAAGGCACAAAGTTTAATTTGTGCTATCCATATACTCACTGGAACATGGTCAGACTCCCACTGGCCAAGACCCTTAAAGAAAACCAAGTCCTTCCCCAACCCACTTCTGCCAGAAGCCATCAGCTATGAAGAGCTACACTTCAGCATCTTTATCACAATTTTTAAGGACTCTCTTCAATAGCTGCATGTCTGGACTGTTTCTTTTGTGGGAGGGGAGTGGAGGTTGGCCCAGAAGCCTTCAATGGCTTTCATTCTCTATGAGCATGCTTCAAAAGATAAAATTAACGTCCTCCTCTCCACCCCCAACAGTGTCATCAAAATTGGACATGCTTCCTAGGCTGCAGGAGCTATCTTTCTGCCTCCATTACTCACAAACTCAAGACTTCTCAAGCCCGTTTTACACACCCTTTTTGTGCCCTTAGAACTCCTCCTCTAGCATTGCTATCCCATCCTGAAACAGGCAATTTGGCTCTGTGTTCAGCCTGAGTGTGGGCTGATTGCTTCTACACTAGAGATGCACATGAAATTGTGAGATGGAAAGTTCAATTTCATTCACTTTGTGCGTATCCATTACATTAACTATTTTACTCAAAACACGTTCATTCTAAAAGATACATGCAAGTCCTACATATCTGTCTGCATTTTGGGAGTTAATCATTATTGATATACTATACACTTAATATTCTGAAGTTTATCTTTTTATGGGATGCCTCCAACTGTCCTTTTTCTTCCCTTCAGTCTTGTTCATGATATGAACATCTATCCAGTTCCCCCACAGATGCCAAGCTTGATTTTAGCTTTCCCTTTTTTTTCTCTCTTCCCTTCCAAGGCTTAAAAATACTCTCTATGGAACATTCTGCCTTCTTATCACATGGTTCTATTCCAACCCCTTTTTATCAGGATGGTGGAAGCCTTCTATTGCAACTTGATATGTTCCATCTCTAGTACATTCCCGCATGAGGCCACTGAAGAGATAAAAAGTAGAACTGAGGTCTGGTGTATCATGTTTTCTTGACACCAGTCATGCCTTCTTGATGACCACCCATCGGTTGGTTGGACACCAGACATGCCTACTTGATGACCACTCATTGGTTGGTTGGACACCAGACATGCCTACTTGATGACCACTCATTGGTTGGTTGGACACAAGACATGCCTACTTGACAACCACACATTGGTTGCTCCCTGTGCTTTACACCTCACTCATCAGTGAAGGATAGAATCCAGTTCTTTGAGTCCACTATTGGACGTTTTCCATCTCTGTTGGCAACAGCTAAAGGCCAAACATGGAGTGTTTTTCCTTTGAGTTCAACTGGCCAGAACTAAGGTAATACACAATAAGGTTTGGGCAAATGTAGTTTTAAAAGATTCCATTTGTATGTGGTTTGATACCTACACATAGAGTTCAATGCAGTCATAGATTTGTGGAATTTGCTCACTGATAATTCTCCCTTGTGCACTGAAAGCCTGTGCATTTCTGTGAGCAGACATGAGCCTTTGGTTCCATTTTCCTCTCTGCTGGGTTGTCACTGGGATATTCTTACAAGAGAACACCTAGGCACCCCACATTCTGCAATGGAGGTTTGCACGTGTTTGTGAGGGAATGTGCCTGGGACCTGGTGGTTTTCACTGATAAAGAAATGACTCCCTCAATGGCAGCAGAGCTGCATGATTGCTTTGTTTGCCTTGGCAGTTGTCAGCAATGCTTTGGCAGCTAGCCTCTGACCTCCTAGTTTGGAAAGCAGAAATTTAAAGAAGCACTTATTGGGCACTGATTTTATGTCAGTTATCATGTTAAAAGATATAACTATAACGACAAAGCATACATCCCTCCTTCAAAAAGTTGTATCCATGGACATGGGTTCCACAGCTGAGCTTGATATAAGTGCAGATACTAAAGACATAAAGAACTGCTATGCACATGGGCATGCCAGGATGCAACTCCTTCACCTCAGGACACTTGGAGCTATGTGTGTACCTCCATATGTGTGTATGTCAATCAGTTACTTACATTTTGCCACAAGAACACACTCAAGGCAGAATCCTGGGCACCTAAAAAGCTGGCATATGTTAGCTTCATTTCTTCTCACTGTGAAAAAGTGCATGACTAAAGAAACTTTAGAGAGATGTTGATTTTGGTACCTGGTTTGAGAGGGTCTAGTCCATGAAGGTACGGAAGGAATGTTGGAGCTGATGGATGCAGTCAGCGATTGACCAGGACTCTTCACATCTTGAAGGACCAAGACACCTAAGCATCCTGTAATCTTTAAGATCTGGCTCAACTGTAGCCCTATATCAGCCAGCTAGGCTCAATGTCCGGAAGACTCCATAGTCCCCCAAACCTGCACTACCAGCTGGAGAACAAATGTTCAAACACATGGGTCTATGGAGAACATTTCAGACTCAAACCACAATGTTTTGCAACTGGGAAAAGCTGGGAGGAATAAAGAGAAGGAGGCCAGCAATTTTAGAGAGCAAGGAGGGGCTATGGCAGAGGTTGAAGGAAGGAAAGGAAAGGTAGAAGTGAGGTAATTGTGTTTTAATTTTAAAATTATAAAATGTTAAAGTGAGTTTCACTTATTTTAAAATTCTCTTTATGGGCCTTCAAATGCACAGATTCATTGTCTGCTTTGTTCTGCAAATCTCATTTCTACAATGTACAATACTACCACATTTTTAAAAATTAATTTATTCTTTCACAATTTTACACATGCATGAATACAATGCATTCTGGTCAAACACATCCCCTCCCCTTTTTTATCACCCCATGAACTCCCACTCCACCCATTAACTCCAAATCCTACAGATCCCACTTTCACGTCTTTTTGTCTATTTATTTATTTTTTTTTATTTTGTGAGCCATTAGGTTTAACCTGGACCTCCTGCCAGGGCATAGGTCTGGAACTATCCACCATAGCATTAGTAGCTGACCAGTGACAACATCACTGAATTCCTCCATCTATGATTGAGTGCTTCTTTATAAATAAGTTCAAGCTTCTTCAGACCCTATACTGGCAATCATAGCTGCTGTGAGCTCATGAATGCCACAGCTATGTCATGGCCATATGACAGTGCTTCATGGCTCTCCTCACAACGGCTTGGAGGGGTTGATGTAGGTATCGTATTTATGCTTAGGCACCCATAATCACTGTTCTGAGCACCTTGGCCTGCTACAAGCCTCTACATTAACTACTTTTCACTGCAAACAGAAGTTTTTATGATCAAGGCTGAGGACAGCACTAGTCTATGGATATAAACACAAATATTCACAGGGCACTTTGGCATATCCATTTGATAAAACAAAAATAGTAGGTTTGCCCCTAGTACCTATGACCTCAGTACTGGGACTTTGATAAGATTTGCAGTGCCAGGAATTGTCTCCCTCCTATGGAATAAGCCTCAGATTCAATTAAAGATCAATTGGTTATCCCCATAACAGTTGTGCCACTATTGCATGGGTAGGCACATCTTGCCTAAAAGCTTGATACTGTAGCATGCAAGATTTATAACTAGGGAAGACCAATGACCTTTCTTCCCCAGCTTCCTGCAGAGCAATTTCTGGCACTGTGAAAACTGACCATCAGGGAGGAAGCTTCCAGCTGGGTTCCAGTACAGTTTTCTTGGGTCTACATCAATGTCTCTTTCTTCCAGGTGGGGAAAAGGTTCTGTAATAAAATATGTTCATCTACATAAAGAAGTGCCACAATCAGTCAACATTTTGAGGCCACAAAGACAGTCCCAATTTGTTGCATGCACTGAGAATGGGCCAGTAGCAACAAGGGGACTGAGGAAGGCACAGAGCAACATGGATGGATGTGCTTGTCAGTTTCTTTGATGGAAGCAGTCCTTTGGAAGGCTTGTTAGCAGTGCCGTTGTGTCCACTTGACTACCAGAAGATCAGCTATCTGAGTCAGTGGGAGTGCTCAGATTCCCCCTTCCGAACTCTGACTATTAAATACTTGCTCTACATTTTACAGCCTCAGTCTCATAGCAGAGGAGCTGATCTCAGATTGACGCCAGGCGCCCAGCAAAATGGGGATTAGTGAAACCTGTCTTGGTGTAGCCAAGGACTCTCCAGCTGCTGCTTACAATTAGACTTGTCATCATTCTCTCAAGAAGCCCCTGTTGATGTTTAAATCCTAATTGGCAGGAGACACCTGTTTCCCACTGGGAAGGACTCAGCCCCTTGCAACAGCATAGGAGAGAGGCTAAAGGAGCACAGATGACTCCTCTCTCTCTCTCTCTCTCTCTCTCTCTCTCTCTCTCTCTCTCTCTCTCTCTCTCTGTGTGTGTGTGTGTGTGTGTGTGTGTGTGTGTGTGTGTGTGTGTGTCTCGCCTCTTCTACTCCCTTCCCCTTTCCCTCCCCATCTCTCCCTCCTCTTTCGGCTTTTGACATATGTGTTTCTAATTTCTGTCTTTCTTTGTTCCTTCGCCTCAGTACAGAGTCTGGCTGCTCTTTGGAAACAAGTCAGCGTTGGGCTCTGAATCTTGACTGCAGCAACAACTTTCCACTTGCCCCTCCCTGGGGCCTCCTCTGCATCTTGCAGCAATCCTCTCTTGGCATCCGTACTCTTCCCTGGCTAGTTCGTTTGCCAGCAACTTGGATGTCATTCATTCTGGTATTTAGGTATTCATTAATTGCCTGTAAGCTGCTTGAGTGTGTGTGTAGTTTACTTCCTCCTGGGGAGAGCACTAAGTGTATTTTTAGTGCTCATCTTCACGTCTTCACAGGGCTTGTGTTCTCCACACAGGGAGACATCAGAACTGCATCCCATAACACATGTGAAATCCCTTGTCTGAAATAATGTCTGTGTAGAAGAAGACAACTGGTGAAGGGTTTTGCACAGTTACTTAAAAATTTGACCATTTTTAGCTTTCCTTAACCCTGAAAACAGTGGTTCTCAACCTTCCTAATGCTACAACCCTTTAATACAGTACCTCATGTTGTGGTGACCCCAAGAATTAAATTACTTCATTGCTCCTTCATAACTATAATTTTGTTACTGTTACGAAAAATAATGTAAATGGCTGATATGTAGGGTATCTGATATGTGACCCCCACAGATAGGGTTAAGGACAACTGATGTAAGGCTTCAGACCTGCATGCCAGATTTTGAACTTGCAGCTTATGTCGATATTTACAGAGTTCACACATGAAAAACATGCAACTGAGTTACAAGAAGAACTCTCATGACATTTTAAGTAAGTTTATTGTGTGTTGACTCACACCCATAGAGATCCAAGGCAAGTTGCAGTTTTAACTGGGAAACTCAGGAATGTCTAAAGGATCTGCTTGGACTCTTCTCTTAGTACTATCAGGTGTTTGAGAATTCATCACCATTATTCATTACACACTTATAACTAAGGCAAGTATGTAGTGTAGTAAGACTAAAATAGCCACATACGCCCTGGAAGGCTATGAGTCAGCACATACCATGGAGCAACAGATCCCAATTCTCATGTTCAGCCAACTAGCATTTCGGATGTCAGATTCTACTTTAGCCCTCTGGCTTACTCAAGGCTTCAGCTTGCTCAGTAAGAATGTTCTCCTAACAGAATCTTGCCAGTTGCCAGCAAGCTTCCCAGTCAACCTTGCCATGCCCCTGTGGGCTTGAGTGAAATCAGATAATTAGACAAAACTTACCCTAATGCCCACACCTGCTGAATACCAGTGTCTGGCCATTCAAGTGCAATATGATAAATCCTGATAACATTCTCTGACATTGCACTTACTGTTTGTATGTTTTATGAGATTTTGATGTGTGTTTACTAATGGTAACCACAGCTATAAAGAAATTACAAGATCAGTTCTACCTTCTTGATGAGTCATTATCCCCAGGGAATTGGTTACAGTAACTCTTCTTCCACGATACCAGAACCCAAAGGCACTAAATTCCTCCCACAAATTGTATATTTTTGTCATATAACTTTCACAAGCCCATCTGGGAACTTTAAAATCACTTCTTGGTTACTGTTAATGCCTAACACAATACACTGGCCATGTCAGTAGTTATACACAAGATTATTTAGTGAATAATGACAAGAAAAAAAATCTGTCCATGTTGAGGACAAATGGAATTTATTTTGAGTGCACTGTTTTCCATGTACAGTTAGTTGAACCTGTGGACTCAAAAATCTATGGATAAGGAAGGAACAAGAACTTTGATCTTAACATCAGTGGGTTATATTCAGTCCCTGTCTTTGTGTAGTGGCTATATATACAATGTTACTCTTGATCTAAACCGCTGACAGTACCTTTGATTTCCAGACTTCTTTCAAAGAGGAGGCGACAACCTCCATGGTTCAGAGAGATAAGTCATAACAACATCAGGAAGGAGATGTACTAAAGACCATTTGGTACATCTGGAACAAAGTGTGAGGCTTTGTAGCTTCCCCATGTTTATGAGGTAAGCAACAGTGAGTGGCACAGAGAGCTAAGAGGAGAACTGGTAATTCACTCAGGAAGAAATAGCTTGCAGCTGTGAGCGCACAGGAGGTGCCACTTGGCATTCTTGGGGTGCTGCATCAGTTGGAAAGCAGGCCCTGTCCCCAAGTGAACTGACAGCTTACGGCTCTTGAATGGCACTGGACCTCTCTTACTCAGGGTTTTGCTTTTGGAGTGAAAGCAAACCTGTGATTGTGCTGGGAGCCAGAAGAAGGCATGTGCACAGCAGCATTCAGGTTTGGCAATAGGAAGCCCCTGCATGGGATGCAATCTGATAAGCACATGTTCATACAGTATGCCCCACGGCCAGGCTGCCTTATCTTCAGTAATCCCAATCTTTGTCCCAGAATCACATTATTTGGCCATGGATCAAACTCCTTGTATCTTTGGCTTAGGTTATAATGAAACATGATCTCAAGACAGCACAGACAGCAGCTCCCGTGGCCCTCAGCAGCACACACTAAAGCCAACGTCACATCAGGAGAATATATTTAACAGATGGGTAGAGAAGATGAAGCTGTGCTCCAGCTGTGTGGAATACTGCCCTGACAGTTTATGGTCTCGGACAGGAACAAATTGATGTGATAGATAAAGAAGCACAGAACGCAAAGCTTCGGTGACTACCTGTCACTGGCAGCTATCCTAGTCTATTATGCATGTCACTCAGAAGGCCATTTATCAGGAAAAGCCCTTTAGGGGACAGTAATAGGAAAAGAAACAATACTCAGTGCTTGAAGAGTATGCTGGGGGTGGGGGTTGATGGGAGCTCTTGAAGCTCTTGCTCAAGCTTCTCTGAGCAAACCCAGGATGGAGGCCTGATCTTCCTGAACTGGAGAAGGTCACAGAGAGGACAGCCTACATAACTGTTCCAGACAGATCAGGACTGAACCCTGTGGCCTCTGGTGAGAAAGTAGCAAAGGTCAGCTGGGTGTAGTAGTATCTACCTGTGATCCAAGCACTACGGAGGTGAATGCAGAATGGCTATGAGATCAAGGCTGGTCAAGGCTTCAATGTGAGGCCACATTAAAAAAAAAAAAACAAAAAAACAAAAAAACAAAAAGCAGAAAGAAAAAAAAGTTGTAGGCTCTGGATTCTCTACTTGGGTGGGAAATCATCTGTTATATAGAAAGATAGAAAGTCTTGTTCTCCTTTTGGGAATCCATACACATGAACATGTCACATGATCATTTAAGAACATAAAAGGTTTTTCCCAAGTTATTCCCTTTGGCTGTAAGTATGGCTGGTTACACTGCAAGGAACTTTTTTTAAAATATAAACTACCCTATGATCAGTATTCATAACAAGGACATATGTATAAATTAGACAGGAAGCCTAGAAGCCAAAGTTGTACAGATTGGCTGGGCTTATGGTTTAATGAAGATTCTTCTGACTCCCTAACAGTAAGAAAGTTATTAAATGCCTCCCAAAGTCTATATGTGATATAAATATCTGTCTATATATATGATTTTTAAATTATATTTGATTCTGTCTTTTCAGAGAATTCTTTAGAAAGAAAGGTAATAATGCAATTTGTTTTTCACTAAGTAGCCAGCAACTCAGATGTTTCTTCAGCCAATAATTTAATTTGCTTAAGGACAGACGAGATGGGTAGATAGACACAGTCGCATGCTGCCATCTGCTGTTGCACCTCTGCATAATTCTAAAGTCTGGATTTTAGTAGAGCTCTGTCACAGTGACAAGTGATCAGTGGCTCTCAAATTTCAACCAGTACCAGAATCCCATGGAAAGGCATGAAAGTTCATAATGGTGGGCATCATCTCCACGGGGTCTGATCCCCATGGACTCGGACGGCACTCCAGAATTTACATTTCTGACAGGTTACAAGGGATGCGCCAGCTACTGGTCCAGCCACTGACCTATTTAGAAATTCGCAGCGTGTCTTGACTTCTGGGCTGACAAAACAGTTCAGTTTCAATGGCTTCAGGTGGATTTAGCACTGAACTGCTGCTTACTTTAACTGACACTGGAACCCACATAGGAAGGAGCCCGATACAAAAGTCATATACAAAGCCAATAATCAGAGAGCCCTTCAGTCAAGACCGTGGCTGCTTTGCTCTCTGGGCGGAACGTGGGATGGATTGGATGAGAGAAAACTGTTTATGTAAAGAAATAGCTTGGCTTGGAATGTGAAGGGCCTGCCTGTTCGGAGAACTGCCTTCAAGCTGAATGGACAGGACTGGTCTTTGAAGGGCTGGGCAGGATACCAATTCTCCTGCTTTTTTTTTTTTCTCACATGCCACATGTTAATTCATCTTTGAGAACCATTTACTTTGAAAAGCAGATGGCTAGAAGTGTGAGCGCTTGATGGTATTAGGTCCCATCATTTCTATCATCACCAGTGTTTTCAGTGAAACTGGGGTCATCATTGACTAAAACAGCTTGCAGCACAATAGATGGGCTTTGGAGAAAGGGTGTGTCTCAGCTTGTGTGTGTGTGTGTGTGTGTGTGTGTGTGTGTATGTGTGTGTGTTGAAAGTCATGCAGTTTTAAACTCACCATGCTAACCGCTTTTAATGTGCAGTTTAGTGGCATCAAGTGCATTCACAGTGTCATGCATCATGGTTCTAGAACTTTTTCATCTTACAAAAAAGAAATTCTATATAGACTCCACACCATGGCCCTTGACAACCATCCTTGTAAGTGATGTTACTATGATTTGAATAATTCAATTACTCTACATGAATGAAATAACACAGTATATATCTTTTTATTCACTTGTCTAAAATCCTAGAGTTTTACACATGTTGTAACAACGAGAGTATATTATCACATTGTGTATAAACACATTTTGTATGGTTTTGTAGTTTTGTAGATTCGTGTGTGTGTGTGTGTGTGTGTGTGTGTGTGTGTGTGTGTGTGTGTTCATGTTTTCATGGAGACCATAAACCTGTGGAAGCCAGAGGTAGGCTTAGGGTGATAAACCTGTGGAAGCCAGAGGTAGGCTTAGGGTGCCTTCCTCAATTGCTCTCCACTTTGTTTTATTTATAAAGAGGCTCTCACTCAACCTGGAGTTTACAGCAAGTTCTGGAATCCTCTGTCTCTGCCTCTCCAGCAGTGTCCTTGCTCTTGGGTCCAACTGCCTGACAATGATTTGCTTGTGTCTGTAACGAGCACGTTTTCCCTGCCACTGCTGCCGGCCCCAAATAACACGCTGAGACTCTGTATTTGATACAAGCTGTTGGCCTATATCATTGTTTATCGGCTAGCTTTGTCTTAATGATTAACCCATTTCCACTATTCTAAGTATTTCCACGTGGCTCATCTTACCGGAGAGCAGCAGCCCGCATCTGCTCTCTCCAGGCTCTACATGCTGACTCCTCCCAACTACTTCCTCTTTCCTCCTTGTCTCCTAGCCCCGCCTATCTTGCTTTCCCATTGGCCACAGAGCTTTATTCATTAACCAGTATGAGAAATATATTTACAGAGTAACATCTCCCAGCATGTGTCCTGAGGATGAAACCTCAGATCTTCATTCATGCAAAGAATACGTCAATTAGTGACTGAGCCATTTGTTCAGCCACTAGCAATGCATTTTCTGTTGGTAGACACTAGGGTTGCTTCCAATGACTCACTTCTGTTAAAGTCATAATCATCAAACGTGTGCAAACTTCTTAGTGCCCTGCCGCAGGTTTGTCTGAGCATGCATTCTGAAAGGAAGTGTGGTTTTTGATCATCACATGGTAGTTCTATTTGTACATCTTTGTGGAGCCACCATGCTGGTTCCCATATGCAACAGCTGTGAATCCCACAGCCCATGGTGGTACAGCACAAATACTGCAGTTTCTCTGCATCCGTGTCCACATTTGTCAGTTTCTGCTTTGAATTTGTGGTGTTTTTGAGCTGTAATTCTCTAATAGTTAGGATGTAAAGCAACTTTTCACTTACACCTGTGGTCATTTGTCTTCTTTGAGAACAAGCTTTTCATTCTTTATCCACATTTAATTGGGTTACCTTTATTATTGATATGATTGAATTCCATTATAGATATTTCTCACACATACTTGATAACTATCCTTTATCAGGAATACAATATGCAAACAGTTCCTACTATTAAGAAAATCCTCTTATATCTGATTTCTTTTTTTAAACTTCTTTATTGAAACTTTTGGGTTTCACATCATGTACCCCAATTCTGTTCACTTCCTGGTCTTCTCCATATCCCCCCTCATCCCTGTTGCATCCCCTCCAAGGGAAAAAACAAAGTAAATAAGCAAACAAATGCAAGAACAAAAAGGATCAATAAACCCAAAACAAAACAAAAACCACACCCAAACCAGAAAAATCCCTGCTCCATCTCTCCTGCCTCTCCATCTCCTCATCATTCATCCTGATGGCATTGGAGGCTTCAATGTGTCATGGAGTACACCCCTTCATTCATCAGCTTCACTGGCAAATGTTCATTGCAATGAGACACTGGTCTGGTTCCAGGCCTCTGGTTTTTAGTACACCATCCTCACCAGATCTTTATGAGAACTCTTCTGGGGTATCCTGTGTCTGGAGACCTTGAGGGCATCATTCCAGGACCAGTCCCTTCATGAGTTATAGCAGGTCCCAGATGGGCAGTTGCTAAGGTGGGTCAACCCAAGGCCCAGTTGTGGGCCTGGGTGTTAGCCAGGCATACCTACTCATTTCTTTGGATGCACAGTTTTAAGTTTATGACATTTCATTTTGCTCTTATACACATACACACATACACCTGAATTCATATATTTGCACACACATAACACACATGTACCTGAACACACACACAAAACACATATGCATGTACACACAACACACACATGTATCTGAACACAAGTATGTACACACACATGTTCTCCTGAAGGTATCTAGGCACGCACACAACAAAGGATGACAGATAATTTATTTGATTGGGTTTTTATAGATAGCAATTATTACTTGTTCCCAGCCAGAAACATGTACAGGGGTCTGTGTATTTTAAAGCAGCTTGTTTTTTCAAGTAAGCAAAGGAAAATACCTCCTCAAAAACATACAATAGAATCTATTTTCACTTACCCACCAAATAACCCACCACCAGCAACTGATTAGCCTTCTTAGTGCTAAATTTTCTGTGAAATAAATTGCATTTCACACTATGGAGAAACTTTAAAAGTATGAATTTGATTCATGGAGCCCTCTTCTGAATCCCATTTTGTTTACTGCTTAATAATATAAAGAGCTTTTTGTTTTTGTTTCTTATTTTTCATTTATTCAAGCCTCTGACTATCCACGTCTAACAAAAACTTATAGTCATCTTGCTAGCTTAGGGCATGTTACCTAGGGTCTCTTATTAAAATCTGTTTCTACTGTTCCTTAATTCACCCTTCAGTAATCACATTTTGAAACACATTTGACATTGAGTGCTAAGAACATATAAAGAGTAAGACAGTCTCTGCTCTCACAGGGATCTAAGACCAATCAGAACTCTTGTGAAATAACAGTTTAAGATGTGTTACATTCATTTGTGCTGCGGAATATTTGTTTAAGGATGCAAAGCTGTGTTTCACATTATTTTTTATTTTTTTATAGCCTGAAATCTTATATATATATATATATATATATATATATATATGTATGTATATATGTGTGTGTGTGTTTATACATATACATATATATTAATTTAAATTAGAAGCAAGCTTGGTGGGTTTTTGTTTTTTGTTTTTGTTTTAGAATAAATCATGGAATTTTATACATTTTATTAATTTTTTCTCTTTCTTTTTTTCTTTCTTTAATTTTTTTCTCTCCCTCTGATCCTCCCATGCCTCCCAGCCCCCTCCCCTCCCATTCCCTATCCACTCCCCTGGAAGGTGAGGCCATCCAGGAGGAATCATCAAAATCTGTCAAGTCATTTGGGATAGGGCCTAGGCCCTCCCTCGTGTCTCTAAGAGAGTATCCCTTCAAAGGGAATGTGCTCCCAAAGTCCTTCTGTGAACCAGGGATACATCCTGGTTCCAATGTCAGAGGTTCCATAGACTGCCCAGGCCTTTTCACTGAGACCCACATTCAGGGGGTCATGATTGGTCTAATGTTGTTTTCCCAACTATCATGGGGTCCATGAGCTCCTCCTTGTTCAAGTCAGCTGTTTCTGTGCATTTCTGCAGCCTGGTCTTGACCACTTTGCTCATCATTTCTCCTCTCTGCAACTGGATTTCAAGAGTTTGGCTCAGTGTTTAGCTGTAGGTGTCTGCTACTGTTTACAACAGTTACTGGATGAAGGCTCATGTTTGTCTTTTTGTGACTGGGTTACCTCATTCAGAATGGTTTCTTCTAGTTCCATCTATTTGCCTGTGAATTTCAAGATTCCATTTCCCCCCCACATTTCTTTTAAATCCATTCTTCAGTTAAGGGGCATCTAGGTTGATTCCAGGTTCTAGCTATTACAAATAATGCTGCTATGCACATGGTTGAACAGATGTCATTGTTGCATGGATGTGCATCTTTTGAGTATATGCCTAAGAGTGAAATGTCCAGGTCCTGTGGTAGACTGATTACCATTTTCCTGAGGAATCACCATACTGACCTCCAAAATGGCTGTACATGTTTGCACTCCCGCCAGCAGTAAGGAGTGTTCCCCTCTCTCCACATCCTCTCCAGCATAAACTGTCATTGGTGTTTCTGATTTTTAGCCATTCTGACAGGAGTAAGATGGTATCTCAGAGTTGTTTTAATTTGCATTTCCCTGATGGCAAAGGATGTTGAGCACTTTCTTAAGGGTCTTTCAGGCATTTTGTATTTCTCTTTTGAGGGTTATTTGGTGTTTTGGTGACTAGTTTCTTGAGTTCTTTGTATATTTTGGAGATCAGCCCTCTGTCAGATGTGGGGTTGAAGATCTTTTCCACTCTGTGGGCTGCCGTTTGGTCTTGTTGACTGAGTCCTTTGCCTTACAGGAGCTGTTTAATTTGTTTAACTCTGTACAGCTGTGTTACCTTGCCTATCTAAAACACCTGATTGGTCTAATAAAGAGCTGAAATAGCCAATAGCTAGGCAGGAGAGAGAACTAGTTGGGGGTGATGGACAGAGAGAATAAATAGGAGGAGAAATCTAGGCTCAAGGGAAGAACTATGGAGAATCAAGAAAAGGAGAAGGAGAGGAGGACTCCAGGGGTTAGCCATTGGGCCCCAAAACCAGCCACGGAGTAAGAAGGAAAGAGAGATATATAAAATAAAGAAAGGTAAAAAGCCCAGAGACAAAAAGTAATTAAAGAGAAACAAGACAATTTAAGTTAGAAAAGCTGGGTAGGAACGAAGCCAAGCCAAGACTGGACATTCATAAGTAAGAATAAGACTTCATGTATTTATTTGGGAGCTGGGTGGCAAGGCCCACAAAGGAAAAAAAAATACAGGGAACACACAAGATGAAAATAGCTAACAAAGCTCTCTCAAAGAAATGTCACAGTGAAAGTACAGAGGTGTTTCAGAACATGTGGAGGTGTTCCTAACCCCTTCTCATCCCAGACATTATTGTCTTCAGGGTTCTTGATGGTACAGCTATTGCTTATCTATATGGAACATACAAAGATGAAGAGGGCATCACATGGAGAGAGCAGCTTTGTCTTCAGAATACAACTGCAGCTGCCATCCAGAGCTCTGGGATCTCAGAGCTTTTAGCCAATTGAATCTGAAGACCTGATTTTTGCTTGTAACATGTCAGTTGCCGTACTGTGGCATGCTGTGCAGAAGAAACAGCAAAGAAGAAACAGAAAATGGCATGTGGAACTCTGGCTCTGGCTTCCTTCTAAAATTGCATTCGTTAAGATATTTCTTTGCAAGCCCTGAATTACTTTGTTTCAAATGTGGACCTCCCCACTCTCCTCCCCCCAACACCTTTTCTTTTCCTTTCTTTTCTTTCTTCTTTTCTTTCTTTTCTTTCTTTTTTTGAAACTACGGGTTTTATCAACAAAGTGCTAGATTCTTCATCAATGACAGCTTTTAAAACTCTAACTCCTTCCAGGCTAACCATACCATAGTGACAAGTCCAGAGCCAGACCCCAGGTATCACAAAGCTTGTGGCTTGTGGCAACACTAGGAAAATGCTCTCTGTGTCAGTCCCATACACTACCGTTGAGCTGGTCTGTGTGCATGGAACTTGCCTGTGATATTATGACACATTTTCCCAATATGTCTATCCCTATCTTTGACATTTTTCCTTTCCTACTGCAAGTATCCAGTACCTGTGTCATGCCTCTTGGTTGCTTGACTGATGCACTTAATAATTTTCCCCAGATGACAGCTTCTGATATGATTTCTCACATAAATGAATACCACCAGCTCCAAAAGATTTAATGCTGCCAGGCAAGAATAGCCAATCTGTAAGTCACTGAACAAATGGATACACAAATGTTTATAAAGCAGTGGGTTGACTCCTGTTACTAAGAGCTGCCCTTAGAATAGCAGTGTGCAGCACACATGAAATGGGAGGGCACCATTGCCATTGGAAGTGACTTCATATGCACATGGAGACCATAGCTTCTGGAATGAGTACTACATGGGAATAGCTCAGAGAAGAATTATCAAACACATCCAAGACAACCTTGAGAACGTTCAGAACCTGGAAGAAGTTAGACGTTGCTGGGATTGCCTAAGAGAAAACAGAAGCACGTTGTTTACCTCTAGCTTGCTGTCTGTGGAAAATGGAATTCAAAAATTCCTCTGAAAACAGAGAATATTCCAGGGCAGGTAGCAACAGTTAAGTGCCCCTCCCCGTTCCTTAGTGTTTAGTACAATACCCAACGTCACATAATCCAATAATTTTTTTATTATTATTAGTAGTAGCCACTGCTCTTGAGATCACAAAAGGTAACAAAATGGTTCAGGTCCGAAGAAAAAACTGATGCAAACAGTATCACCCAAACCTAAGACGTGTGACAATAGAGACATATCTTACTTGTGTTCACGGGAAGACCTCGAACTAATCCCCTAGAATGGAGCTAAACTCCTGAAAGAGACTTTAGTACTCGTTCACCTTCCTCCTGCCCATCATGAATATTCAGGGTTTGGTCTTTCCCCAGGCAATACTTCAGAAGAACACAAGAGGGCGAGGGCGTTCTGTCTTAAGGGTTCTCAAAACAACCTTAGAAAAGGTACGCCTTGTGGAACAGTCGCCATGTGCTTTATTATAGGTCTATGGGAGGTCTTATTTCAGAGAATTCATGCAAACCGTGTGAGAACCGAGTTTTTCCAAATCCCAACCAAGGGGCAAATAGAAATCAGAGCGTCCAGTAGAGGCAACATTTAAACCTTTCGAAAAGGCTTTTTGCTTTTTACTGTGGCAGCTTCCCTGCTGGGAACAGATCTGTTTATTGCCTTCATCTGTAAGATAAGCAAGATGTTGTTTCCAAGATCTAAGACAAACAATATTTCTCAAGAAAACGTTACAGACTCTTTCTGTTTCTTCTTAACAAATAAGTGTACCAACTTGTGTGTGCATATAAATGTTCTCTGTGTGGGAGCAGGCGGGGGGAGGGGGTAGAGAAAGCACACTCGTGCAAATTAGGACTGCCTCAAAAATCTGTGAGCATTTCTCAGATGCTAACATTATGAGTAACGCCATCATTTGACCACCAGTGTATAATTGTTTCACCGAGGTGTGAGGAAGACTATAAGCTTTGTTCTGAAGAGTTGCCCCCACACAGGGCACATCATGCTTGATCGCAGGGTGGGTCAAGTGCCAAGGTTTTCTCTAAATCAGCTTCCATTGAAGTTCAACTCTCCCTTGAGCCAACGTGCTACATCCAGCAACATAGAATTAATAGGGTTCACATAAGTGAAACTTAGAAGGCAGCAGAAGTAAGCAAATAAGCCTTACCAAGTTCTCTGTGCTTGGGGATGTGAACCAGGGGTAGAGGGTTTCACCAGCTACACAAAGGCCCAGGAACTGAGAGGGTGAAAACATGCCAACATCTAAGATTTTAGTCAAAGTCTAACTTTCTCTGACACCTCAACATTGATAAAGAAAACTAGATCTTTGTATTACTGACTTTATTTTTATTCTAATCTTCCTGAAACCTTATCAGAAAAATAATAGACCCTTGTGTCCGTAAAAACCACCCTGAAAGATAAGCTAAAATGGGTCATTGTGTACCTCCTTAAAACATGTTCTATAAAGTTAATGCAATATGCAGAAATTATTCTATGTATTGCAAAACACAATTGACTCAAAACATACAAGTGGTTAGGGGGATTTAATAAAGACTTCTCAAGTCTCAAAACATTTGAAGTAATTTTAGAACATTTGAACATTTTAGAAAATAATTTATTGAATTCAAATGCTTGCTACTGGTTGTCACTAAAATTAGCAAAATTTGGTGAATACATCAAATACATCATCAAATACATCAAATCTGTAGAGAAAAAAAAACCTGTGCTTTGAGAATAACACAATCCTATAGATAAAACCATAAATGTTAGACTCAGGAAATCTCACACCAATATACAATGTCCAGCAAGCTAAGTTAATCAAAATTACTACTTCAGAAGACAATTGTATTTAGGATGGCATGACAGAGACTATATTTTAACTTTTCAAAGAACTAGACTCTTGATTAATTTCTATTCGAGTATACATTTCTTGATTATCATCCAACTTCCCTTAATTTCATTTTTCTCGCCTGAACCAACAATTTTTAAGAAAGGCAAAGATTATTTGGTAACAGATATGACAATGTACTCATCCTCATTACCAAAACAGTGTAATAATTTAGACACCAATGAACTATCTAATTTTAATGAGGACATCATGAAACTAGAATATTGGTCATTTTGATACTCATCTGTCATTTTGCAGTTTTCAGAGGAGTTTAATAGATTATGCTTCATTAATCAAAGATTAAAATAAAAGGAGTTAGTCAGCATCTCCAATTCAAGAATTCTGGAGCTGCAAGTGCAAAGACTAGCTAATAGTGACATTGCACCTCGCCCTCTCGTTGCTTACACTCTGACACTATTTTTAATTGAAAATAAACAGATATATATGTACATGTGTATGAAATCATATGTATACTTCCTAAGCATCAAAATATGAGAGGCAACAATAAAACTTGTTTGTCAGTATTCTACAAAACTATATAAAACAACTATTTAACACCACCACCACCAACAACAAAATGCTTCTAAAATGGTTTTTGGCAAATAAAATAAAAAGAACAGAAAGAAGTTGGTAGTGTGTTGTATCTTTAAAGAAGGCTATATATAGGGAAAGTCTGGAAGGAAGTATGAGAATGAAAGAATAATAAAATTGACTTAGTATTTTATGTAATGATTTCCATTATTTTTACAGAGTTCATATAATAACTATTTGAAATCTTTAATAAGTGGGAAAATATCTTTTTCCTAACAAGCTGTGTAAAGTTTGCTGGGCCTTCCCCACACAATTCTGAAAAATCCTGTATAGTTAATTCAAAATATGCAAACAGTTGGAGAAATTCAATTTTGCAAATAAAGACCTCTTGAGTCTCAAAATAATTTAAAATAGTTGTTTCCCCCAAATTTAATTATTTGGGGACATTTTTTTTTAAACATTGAAACTCTTTTGCTATCCACTAAGCACTATTTACACATTCTTTTGGTTTCATATTTTTCTACCATATCTCTAATTCCTATTATCAATATTCTCGAGTCTCTGGGGTTTGGAAATGCCAAGAAAACGGATATATAACTACATTGGAACTGGTAAAAATGGTTTGCAATTAAAAGATGTTGTTATTGTCCTCA
Organism: Cricetiscus sungorus; assembly: GCA_030556225.1. NCBI lineage: Eukaryota > Metazoa > Chordata > Mammalia > Rodentia > Cricetidae > Cricetiscus > Cricetiscus sungorus. Next base: position 23,489,987 of record JANBXA010000731.1, read on the forward strand.
ATGGTTCTTGGGATCATTTCCTTTCCCCTTATTTATACTAAGATTAGTTTAATAAGATTTTTCACTTGGGGAAAAAAGCCAACAATAAAAAACCCTTTCTTTCGTTTCTTCTCTCTGTGAACCAGAAAGATTGACTCCCTGAAGAATGTGAAGACACAGTTAGTTTATTGTGTTTAAAAGAGACTTAGGGAGGAGCTGATAAAGAGGCCTTACATCATGAGAACAGTGTTGAAATCCAGAATGATCCACCCCAGCTACACAAAGAGACAGACACGAATGTTCTTTTCCTACAGTTCTCTAGCCCGACTGAGCATCTGCCATCAGAAGGACAGAATGGCGGCCCCGACATTCTGAGTTTGAGAAAGGAAAATGGATTTCAGTTCAGAGGTGATCCGAGTTCTGCTTTCTGCCTCTTCTACCTTGTGTACTTGTTTTGCCGCTTCGTCTGCCCCTATGAGAACAGCAATAGAGAGTCCCCTTTCATAGCAAACAGCAATAAACCTTGGTCCAGGTTACCAAGGAAATGAGAGCTGTGATGCTGTGTCCCACTTGGCTGTAGAGTCTGGGAAAGAGCTACAGGGCTGACTGGAGACAGGAGCAGCCTGGGACTGTCTAGAGTTAGGACATTCTCTCTCCTGCTTCAGCCCTGTGTGCTTAAGACAGTCAAGTCCAACGTGAGATGAAACACACCAGCTTTGCCTCTTCTCACAGTGCCTCAGGCCATGTTTCACTACTTTTCTACATTCAAATACACAAAGCTAGAGTGTGTATTTATCAGTACAAGTCAAAGATCCCAAATCCAAGCGTTATTCTCTTAACTTTTTAGCTTCTTGAACGTGTTCTATTTGATGTAATAAAAATTAACACTTACTGTGTGACTTTCTCTAACTCTCCCCTTTTTAGTAAACAATAGGAGGAATGGATTTGAAAGAATGGATGAGAGGTGCTTTCTGCATCTGAGATTGGACTTTACATTTCACCTTTTAAGTATGCTGACATTAAAACTGTTTCCTTTCCTTCCTTTATTACAGGCATATGAACATGAGTGGACACCATCCAACTTAAATAAGAAAAAAATTACTATTAGGATTAAAGACCCCATTACATACCTGTACTTCATCAAATCATTTTTCCCCAAAGATATTCACTCTCTCCCTCTGTGATCTATCATTCTCAACTCTTTGAATGCAGTCACTAATTAGAACATTTGCATCCTTGTGATTCACAAAGCAAGTGAGGAAATCTCTACGAACCTAGTGGTATTATCTGCTTGGAAGGCAGAGGCAGAAGCCAAAAGATCAACATCAAGGCCTCTCTGGGTTACAGGTTAAGTTCACACTTCATGACACTTTAGTAAGTCCAGAAAACAAAACAAAACAACAACAAAAACCTGCAGAAACAAAAACATTAAGTAATAAGAGGGCTTGACAAGTAATGTGTAGAATCTTTGCCTAGTTTATGTGAGAACCTGGGTTTAGTCCTTAATTCAGGGTGGGGGAAAAGATAAGGAAAATCAATGAAATAAAAAGTTCCTTCAAAAGATCAATAAAATTGGCAAACCTTTCCCAATGCCACAAAGAAAAAGGACAACACTGTTTCCAACATTAAGAATAAAATTTTGCATTACTCATGGATTATTGCTTTGTTCCGCCATCATCAGAGGAGCTTCCTCCTGCAGCAGATGAGAACAAATATAGAGACAGGCAGTCAGACTTTAGAGAATGAGAGACCTTGAAGCAATCCAGCCTTAAATGGGATGTCTCCATAAAATCCCTCTCCTCCGAGCTCAGGGACCTCAAGCAGAGGGGGCAGAAAGAGTGTAAGAACCAGAGGAAGCAGAAGACAGCAAGAAAACAAGGCCCTCTAAATCAATATAAACAGAAATAATAACATGAACTCACAGAGACTGTGGTAGCATGAACAGAGCCTGCTTGTGCTTGTCCTCTGCATATATAAAATGATGTCCAATGTAGTGTTTTTATGATATTCCTGCATAAGGAAATGGCGGGTTTCTGATTCTTGTCTCTTCCCTTGGGTTCTTTTCCTTCTGTTGATTTATCCTGTCCAACTTGGATAGGATAGTTTTTGGTTTGTCCTAAAAGAGAAAGAAAGAAAAAAGAAATCAAATAAGCTCTCCCTACAAAGCTTGCAGATAAATAGCATGGTATGTATACAGGGAGGGAAACGATATGCATAATAGTGTGCACACAGATGTGACACTTCAGAAGGGAATGAATCTCTTGATAACGTAAAACAACACACAGATTACCTAAGTCAAATAGGTCCCATAACGGTTACATACATTCAATTCATAATTTTAAGTGTAAAACAAAAAGAAATCTTCTCCTCTCTGTAATTTTACTCATGGATTCTACAAAACATTTGAGAAGAAACACTCCAGTTCCACACGGTTTTTGCCAAGTGAAGAAGAAACTCACACTCAACAAAAATTAAGATAGACAAATGATGAAGCACTTGGAAAGTGCAGAACTAAAGCTAGTGTTTACTCGGCTACAGCAAAAAAAAAATGCCTCCCTTATGAGTCATTTCTTTGTATTACAGTTAAGTATGAATTGGTTGGTGTGTTTTCATTTAGGAACATTGTTGCTTTATGCCAGATGTATCACTTTGATATATATTTTTAGATTCACGGTGGGAGGCATGTAACTTGTAACGCATAAACTCACAGTGCTTACAATTCTGTAGCTTGGTGTGGAGGGATGGCGATCTGGCTGAATGCTTCTGTAAAACCTCAAAGGATGAAGGGACTTCTACTTCAGAAGATGGGGTAAGTGTGATTCTCTCTATTTTCCCTCCTACATAAGAATAATGTTAATATTCTAGAGATGGAAGACAGACAAGCAACAGATTTTAGGAAGCTGGTGGGTGAAGTATTGGGCATGTTTACAAAATGACAGCCTGACAGACTCCCATGGTGACTAAAGACTTTTTATAATAGCTCTATCTATGCTTTCATTTCTCTCTCATGTCTGAAGGCTAGTTTGGCTGGATATAGGATAGTGGCTGGCAAGTGTATTTCTTCCATTTTCTGAACTTCAGCACATTGGGTATATAGGCCTCTTGCTTCATGACTCACAAAGGCTCTGATAGAAACTGCTGGGAAGGTGCTGTGTCTGTGACATGTTGCTTCTGTCTTCCTGTTTCCTGATATCCTCTGTCTTTGTGTCTTGAAAGTTTGATTTCAAAGTGTCCAGTTCATCCTCTTTCCTCTTACCTTCCTTGAGATTTGATAAACTTTTGTGGTTTGTATTCATGCTTTTTATTAAAATTTGAAAGCCCAGCCTTTCTTTCTTCTCTGGGGTTCCCATAAGCACTGGCTTCATGTGACACTCTTCCATTGGTCCCTTAGGTTCTGTTCACTTCTCTTCAGTCTTTCATGCTTGCTGTTCCCTGGTCACAGTGATTTCCATTGTGTTATTCTCAAGTTCTCCATGGTCTTTTCTATCTGTTCATATTTTTCCTTGAATACTTTTTGGGGCAAAGTCTCATGTGGCTCAGACTGGCCTTGGACTCCCAATCCTCTTGCTTCCATCAACCAAGTGCCAGCACTACCAGGAATTACATGTGTGCATTCCATCACACCTGACTGATTTTTTAAAATTTATAAATGGTGTAAATTTATAAACATTCTTATTTTAAATTTTTTGAGACAAGGTTTCTTTGTGTAATAATCCTGGCTGTCCTGGAACTCACTTTGTAGACCAGGCTGGCCTCTAGCTCACAGAGATCTGCTTGCCTCTGCCTTCCAAGTGTTGGGATTAAAGGTGTGTACCACCACAGCCAAGTTGTGTTTTCCCTAGAGACATATATTTTCAAATCTACTATGCATTGAACATACCCTCTCACCATCACTATCTCCCATAGTCTCTTATACTAATTCTCTTCCACCCCCAAATATTTCCCCTTCTGTTTCTACGTTATATATAAAACTTAGGTTTCATACACAAGAGAAAACATAATACTTGTCTTTCCAGGTATGGGTTATTTCAGTCCACAAGATGGCCTCCAATTCTATGCAATTTTTTTTCTGGATAATAATGTAATTTTATTCTTCATCGCTCAATACGATTCCAGTGTGTAGGTAGGCTTTATGTCATCCATTGTTATGTGCATGCCCCCCCCCCGGGTCTGGTCCCACTCTTTGTTCCTCCCTGCTGGCCACCTGGTCCCGCCACCACGTGAGCCCCAATAACACACAGAGACTCTGTATGTGATACAATCCTGTTGGCCAGTTCCTAATTCCTTATCAGCTAGCTCTGTCTTAATGATTAAACCATTTCTACTATTCTAAGCATTTCCACGTGGTTCATCTTACCGGCCAGAGCGGGCTGGCTGTGCTACCTCTCTGGGCTCCCCATGCTGACTCCTCCTTCCTCCTTCCTCTTTCCTCCTTGTCTCCTAACCCTGCCTATCTTTCTTTCCCATTGGCCACAGTGCTTTATTCATTGACCAGTATGAGAAACATATTTACAGAATAACATCTCCCATCAATCCATTCCCTTGTTGATTGTCACATTGTACTGATGGTACAAGTTTGGCTATTATGAGCAAAATAAACACGGCTAAGTGAGTATCTTTGTGGTATACTGACCAGGTTCCCGTGGTAGTAGTTGGACCACATGGCAGTTCTAGTTATATGAGAAATGTCCATAGTGATTTCCATAATAGCATCAGTGATTTACATCCACACTAGCACTATATTAGGGTTCCTTTCCCTCCATAGACACACCAACATTTTATTTTCACTTATAATTTAATGATAATTATTCTGACAGTGGTAAAACTTTCTGTTCTTTTATTGGTATTCCCATCACGTTCATCAATTTTTTTCCTTGACTTTTCTCCAATATTTCACTCTTAGGAATCTCTATGACAGTTAAAGTATTTGCCTAATAAACTGTCTCAGGTCTTTTCCTCTTTCAGTAAAAGATAGCAAAAATCTCCTGTATGATTTCTTACTATTGTACATGAAGCAGTTATTATCTGGAAATGAACAATTTAATTAAAAATAAGATATTTCCGCTCTTTTAGCTCAACAAGAGGTTATGTACTATTTTAGCACCACACTTGACAGCGTTACTCCCAAGAACAAACTCCTGACAATTCAAACTCCATTGTCCTTGACACATGCAGATATAGAGATTCTGAATAGCTCACTAGTCACAAAAAAAAGAACCGAACTCATATCAAAAAGATTCACCACAAAGAAAATGCTATAACCAAATGGTGTCTTTAGTTAATTCCATGAAGCATTTGATAATGAAATGATACCATTACATAGAGCTCTTCCAAATATAGAAGGAGGAAGAGACCCTTCTACAATGACCGTCTTAGGCTGACATAGTAATATCTTGGCTTCCCAAACAACTGTCAGGCGTCACCATCTAGGAATCTGTGTTTTAAAAGTATCAGGAACCATAATATAACAGACCCACATCCCTAAAATAAACTCTGCTTAGTCATTATGCATTTTCCTTGTGGATACTTGAATACTATTGCACTTAGTTTTAAAGTATTTTGTACATTTATTTTTTTTGGTACTGACATATTTTTTTATTATTAATAATATAATTTTAACAAATTTACATGTTGGTCCCAGTTTCCTCTCCCCTCCTTCCTCTTCCCTTCTTCCCTCCCTCCCTCCCTCTTACCCTGTGACATGCACCCTGGCAACCCTCCCCTCCCCCCACCCCCATTCCACTTGTAGGGCTATGCTATCCAGGTTGGGTCATATAAATCTGTCAAGTCATTTGAAGTAGGGACTAGGACTTCTCTCCTGTCTCTAGGTTAAGGGGGTATCCCTCCATGGGGGACGTGTCTACAAGGTCCTTTTGTGCACCAGGAATACATCCTGGTTCCACTGTCTGAGTCCCCCAGACTGCTCAGTTCTTCTAGCTGAGACCCATATTCAGGGGGTCTGAGTCAGTCCCATGCTGGGTTCCCAGCTATCAGTGGTGGGGGGATTAGCTCCTCCTTGTTCAGGTCAGCTGTCTTTGTGTGTTTCTGCAACCTGGTCTTGTCTCCTCTCTCTGCATCTGGATTCTAGTTCGACTCAGTGTTTAGCTATGGATATTTGCTTCTGTTTCCAACAGGTACTAGATGAGGGCTCCATGATGGTGGATAATTTAGTTGATGATCTCACTATCAGGGAAGGGCATTTATTGTAGCCTTTCCACGGTTGCTCAAATTGTTAGTTGGAGTCAGTGTTGTAGGTCTCCAGACCTTTCTTTAGGTTCAGTTTTCTCTTCAAACCAATAATGGAATAATGGCTCCCTCTTTTATGTTCTCTCTCTCTCTCTCTCTCTCTCTCTCTCTCTCTCTCTCTCTCTCTCTCTCTCTCTCTCTCTCTCTCTCTCTCTCTTCTCCTTTTTGTCTTTTATTCCTACCCTGACTCAATCTACATAGTTGCACGTGCTTTCCTCTCCTCCCCTTCTCTTTCTCCTAGTTCTCTCTCCAGTCACTGCCCCCCCCCATTTCCCATGTACTCTGTGGGACTTGTCCCTTCCCCCTTTTTTGTTTTTTATTATATTTATATTTGTGCTTAAGTGATTCCCATTTCATGCTGCCTAATATCAGAATTTTTTAAAAGTCCTTTCAAGCTCTCTTCATTTTATTTAAAGATATTTGTGAGCCATAAACTTCTCCAAAACATTCTGTTTTCTGCAATACAAAGCCTGGTGAATCCTAGATGAATATAGCCCTAGAAATAGACCCAGATCCACCAACATCCAGAGGCAGAGATATAGAAAGCATCAGATGACTGCCTGGTGTCAGGTATCACTTATCTATCAGACCTGCAGAATGAGAAAAGGAAAACATTGAGAGAGTTAAAATTAAAGGTCAGAACTTCAAATTATCAAATATAATCCTCATGTTACCACAAGAAAAATAGCTATAAAAAGAACAAAAGGAAATGAAAGGGAATTAAAACATTTCAATAAAAATCAACTAAACAAATTAAGATAAACAATGCAGGAAATAAGGAATAAAGGTCTGTATGGCAATAAAAAATAATACCAGAAGAAGGACTTCCATAGCAATAACTACTTAAATTGAATGAAACTTGGCAATAGGAAGAAAGTAACAGGTACAATGGATAAAACCATGTAATACAATGCTGTAAGAAATCTCACTCTATATTCAGATACAAATAGAATATAAAGTGAACAGATAGGGAAAGACATGCATGTAAACAGGAACCAGAAGAGAACATGGATGGCTCTATTGATATCAGATGAAAAAGTCCTGTTTAAGAAAAGTGTTTACAAGGGAAAGAAGGACATTGTACCAGATTATAAAGTATAGCAAGGAGATAAAGCCTTGAACATCCACACATTAAATGACGGTGCACAAAGTGGGAAGGAAAAAGTAGCGGACTCGAAAGAAGAAATGAACAGTTCTATAATAGTAGCCAGAGACCAAAATGCCCGACTCTCCATAACAGAACAACTATACACCAGCATGAAAAAATACTGAAGTTGAATACACACTGAACCAAGCAATTTAAAAAACATATGTGAACACTCCATTCAAAACAACTGCACACATGCTCAAGGTTCATGTGGAACATTTTCTTCAGATACTAAATATGGAGCCTATAACTTATGTTTCAATAAACAAAGAAAGACAGCATACAAAAAGAAAATCTTTGATCACCAGGCTAAAGTAATAAATAAATAACTAAAAAAATGAAGGTTCACAAAGTTGTGAAAATTAAATGACATGCTCTTAAACAAGCAAAGGATCAAAGATCAATTGAAGGAAAAGTGAAGAATAAAGATAAAACAAAACAGCATGGCACAGTAGCTATTACAGAACACAGTGAGCAGAGTACAGGCAGAGAAACTTATTACTATAAGATTTACATTAACCATAAGAAAGATATCAAACAACAATCTCATTTTATGACTTGAGCTAGGATAAAAGAAAACAAAACCAAATTCAACCCAAAACTAAGCAAACAAAAAGAATAATAAAGAGAAGAAATAAATTAAAGAAAATGGACACACAATAGAGAAAAGCAATAAAACAAAAAACTGGTTTCTTGGAAAGATTTTCAAAATTTGGAAAGTATCAGTTATATGGAAGAATAAAAGAGAGTCAAAAGACTGACATCAGAAGAGAAAATGAGAACATTACTACAATTCTACATAAATGCAGAAGATTAATTTAAAAAAAATCACTATGGATATTTGTAAGTTGATGAATCAGACACTGTAGAAGAAGGAGACAGACCCATAGGAGTAAAATCTAGCAAGACTATTTCATGAATAATAGAATTTAGAGCTAGCAAGAAATGTGAACAAATTTTCAAAAGCCTCCGATCAGTGACCACTGACACCCCTGGTGACTTCTACCAAACATTTAAAAATAACAAACACTTTGAGAAGAAGACTTCCTGGTTCATTCTATGAGGCTAATCTCACCCTGAAACCACTCCAGACAAAGCCAGAATAACATATGAATCAATAAAATCAATATATTAGTATTTCAGTTGACATTGATGCAAAAACCAACAATATACTGGAGAACTGCTATCAACAATAATTACCATGTTTAATGTTTTTCTTAAAAAGGAAAAATAGTGTTAGTGGGGATATAGAGAAACTAGCTCCCTGTGCAATGTTAGCAGGAATATAAAAATAGTACAACTGAGTAGAAAATAGGATGGAAATTTCTTCCAAAATTAAACACAGTATTAGCATATGACCACACTATTCTACATCTGTTTGTATGCCTAGAACTGAAGACGGTACTGGGATTTTAACATCCAAGTGTATAACAGCATTATTATAATTAAACCATCAAAGAAATACACATAAATATGCACACATTGAAACAATGCACATTCACACACCAACAGACACATACTCTTGTATGCAATATGTACATTCATACACACAGGCAAATATGAGCTCATGCAAATAGACACAGGCATGCACAAATAGATATGTGCACAAGCACACATATACATATTTACACACAAAAATAACAACATACACATGAGCATGCACACATACACACAGACAAGAACACAGATGCACCCACCTATATAATGTATTTGCACACACACACACACACACACACAAATATATTCACATACAGACATACACATGCATACACACACAACATACAGACACACTTGCACACACTTACAAAAAATATACTCATGCATAGACATACACACAAATATATATACAATCACATGTGCCCACACTCATATACACATACACATGCAGATACATACTTATTAAATTATATGAGCATACATAAAAAACACACAGAGAATCACATAGAACACATAAAAAAGAACATGCATGAACACATACACACAAATATACAAACTCATACAATGCACACAGTTACATGTACATACACACATGCCTACAAATAGACACATGTACATATACATATACACATGTATACAAGCATGTATAAACACACAATATTCATATAACAAACATAAACATAGTGTTTGTCTTAGTTACGGTTTCTATTCTGTGGTAAAACATCATAACACAAAAACAAGCTGGAGAGGAAAGAGTTTATTTGACTTACACTGCCACATCACTGTTCACCACTGAAGGGAATCAGGACAGGAACTCCAACAAAGCAGGATCCTTCAGGCAGGAGTTGAAGCAAAGGCCATGGAGGGATGCTGCCTACTGGCTTGCTCCCCGTGGCTTGCTCAGCCTGCTTTCTTATATAGAACCAGGACCACCAGGGGATGACATCACCCACCATGGGCTAAACTCTCCCTGTTGATCACTAATTCAGATAATGCCTTACAGGCTTGCCGGCTGGCCTAACAAACACTATCTTTTTAAAGGAGAATATATTTTAAATGACTGTAGGACAGGTAGGTCTGTATTACATTAATTGATTGATTGATTGATTGATTGATTGAATATGCAATATCATAAAAGTCTATAAATCTGACTAAGCCAACCTTTCAATTTCTTGAATTAATTAATTTTACATCCCTCCCTCTCCTCTCTTCACTCCCATCCTTTACTCCCTACCCCCTTCTACCCTTTCCAGTCCCCCAATCTGCCTCTCCTCTGTAATCACTCAGAAAGGGCAGGCCTCCCATGAACTTCAGCAAAGCATGGCATATTAAGCTGCCATATGACCAAGCACCTTCCCCTGGGCAAGGCAATCTAGCATGGGAAATAGGTTCCCAAGAGCCAGTCAAAGAACCAGGGACAGCCCTGCTCCCATTGCCAAGAGGCCCACATTGACCAAGCTATGCAACTGTCACATATGCAGAGGGGCTAGGTCCATCCCAAGCAGGCTTCCTGGTTGTTGGTTCAGACTCTGTAAGTTCCCATGAGTCAGGCCAGTGGTTTCTGTGGATTTTCCTGATATGTTTCTGACCTGCCACCCTGTTTCCTCAGCGGGACTCCTAAAACTCTAAAAGGCAGAAGAGCCTGGAGAGAAGGGAAGCATTTTCCTAACTGAAGTTCCCTCTTCATAGGTGACCCACATTTGTGTCAAGTTGACATAGGAATTAACCAGAACATTTTCACACACAAATGGAGGGACAATCTGATATGTGCAATCTGGATGAACCCTGAGAACAAACATGATTCCACTAGACTAGTAAAAATAAAAACACAAAGGAAGAAAGGTGGCATTTGGGGGAGCAGGGCAGTGGGGAGGGGAGAGTTCCTTTCATATTTCGAACCCCAGTTTCACAAGGTGAGAGGAGTTACAAGTGCATGGTGGGGCTATTTTCACACCATCCTGGAATTAGTTGATACCACAGAACTGTATAAAAACATTAAAGACAATCCATCTTATGTTGGAAATATGGATGGCAGGGCAGAGGCCATCAGCTAGGAAAGAGGTAGGGTAGCTATTTTGGATGAACTTCAAATGGACCAGATATCTTGGAACTCTTCATCTGAAGAGAGTCTGGAATTTATGTTTTTCTAATTCTAAGTATCTAGAACTAAGCCTCAGGAGTCATTGAACAGGAGTCTTTTTCACATTTGCAACAATAGCAACCCACAGTCTTGCCATTTACTGGATAATGGCATATTTTCTTGCTCCTCAGATTGGCTATAGTTCTGGTCTATGTAAGACACAGCAAGTATGTTCTGTAAACCTAAAAACCTCAGTCTGGGAAAGCAAATAGCAGCTAAATCAGGAGCTCTTTGGAAGCAATATGTAAATGATTTCAGTGAAGGGTCAATGGGGTCGGTGCTAAATGGACTTCACTTCTAGACATTGTGAAATGATCTGTATGGGCTGAATTCCAGCATGAAAAGAAATGAGTTGGTTTTTTAAAAAGAGAAAAAAACACGATAATCTAAACAAGTTAATAGCCAAAACACAAACAAAGTTAGCTGTTTTTGTTACACAAGAGGTTTTGCTGAGGGTTTTTGTTTTGTTTTTTAATTCCTGTCCACATAATAAACGCTGGTGTTTATTTTAAATGGTATGGAGAGAGGGTGAGTGTTACTGGGGCAGTTGATGCATGAAATCAACTGATTATAAGCTGTCTCAAATTGGCACTTTTTTATCGTGCTTTTAGTTGACCTCCTTAAAGTATTTTGAACACCCACCCTGAATGCTAACCTGTGAGTAGATGGATCTAATTTTGTGGGGGAGGGATACTGTCGGTCTTAGACAGGTGACTTATTGTCCCTTTGAAGTCCCCTACCAATTCCCTAATCATGGTTGTGAGCCCCATGTGCTTTCTGAAGGACTTCCTCAATTGGATGATTTAAGTCCTCGGACACAAAAAGCCAAGAAAATTTACAGAATGTGACTGCCAAAAATCAAGTGGAAAAAAAGTATCAGTAAGAAAAATAGGACTGGACTTTGAAGGAAAACAATGGCTGTACTATCTCACCATGAGCTATCACAATCGCCTTTTCTCCTGGTCCTTCTGTATCCACTCTTACTCCAGCTTCTGTATGTTACCTTGGCACATCATTCTGCAGTCCAACTCGGAAACTGTTACTCCTCGGCTTGCAAGCCATCAATGACTGTTCATTATCTGGAGAATAAAGCAGGAATTGAACCTCAGTTCATCCCCCATACTAGCATCCCACAGCACCTTCTCTTGAATGTCCTTCAGTCCCATTACATTTCTGAGCCCTGAGGTCCAATCAGTTATGTACCTAACATGGATTTCCCTGCTGCTTGCTCAGTTTTTGTTCCCTTGTCCCCAACACTTGAAGTTGCTGTGGAGTTAAGCTCTCCCCTAGTTTACAAGCATCGTTCACATACCACCTGCTATAGTCTGAATGCCTCCTGTTCATGGCATAGGTTAGAACATTAACCTTCAATGTGATTATCTGAGGTCACAAGAGCCTTCAGAGAGGTAGCTATGGTTAAATGATGCTGTAAGAGTGAGCCACTAATCCCACGGGCATTTGTATTTGAAATATAAGGAGAAGGCTCTGGAAATTCCTCTATGTGTGGCTGGAGAAGCCACATGAGCCACCAGCTTTCATGGACCTTGATCATGGACTTGATGCCTCTAGCAGTATGGGAACAACTATTATCTAGCCTTTGCAAGAAATTCCTCTATCTGTCAACAACCATTCCCTAATCACCCAGTGTTTCCTCTCTTCATTCTTAAGGCACTTGATTCATCTCCCTACATTAATATTTAATCTATATCTCCACTGTAATACTTATAACTTCCCAGCATCATTTCCTATGAAGCTTGGCCTTGTTAAGACAAAGTTTCATCATTATCGTAAAGTAAAGTAGTTGGGATGTTCATGACTTAATCCTGGTGTGTTGACTCCTTGCTCTGGGGATTCTGTCTTGTTCTGTCAAGCAGGGCCTTCGATAGCTCAGTTGGTAGAGTGGCGGACTATAGTGGATCAATTTGTCCAGTCAAGAACGTCTATCTAGAAGGTCACCTGATTACATCTCACCAAAAAAGCTCAAGTAATGCATGCTACAGAAACAAAAGGGAGAAAAATAGAAAAAGGGAAGCAATAGTGTTTGCCCTCTCCTTTTATGAAGACTTGTTAGAAATCGCAATCAACTAACCATCCAGGTTAAGAATTCAGTAACCACAGTCTGATTGTGTGCAACACTTACCTCCAAGCCCCCTACTTAAATTATACACATACATATATGTATGTATGTATTATGTGTCTATATATATTTCACGTATTTGTGTTCATTTTTGTCACAGAAAATGGAGCTACTTAGGAAGGAACATGTTCATTTCATTCATTGTGGCTTGTGCAACATTCATTGTGACTTATGCAACCTGTATAGTGTGTTACACAGAGTTTTGTGCAAGTAGAACATTAGGGAAGAAAGATCCACTGAGTGGAATCATTAGTATTAATTTATTTAACTAAAAATGCAGCTCATATAGATGCTATCCATTTCCTGTTGTGTGCTAAGATGTATGAACACCCTAAATAAGATATGATGCCAATATTGTCATTATAATAAAAGCTTGTTTTTTTTAATGTTGAATTTTCTTGAGTGGAGTGTCCCTTCATTTCTTGTGAGAGTAAGACAGAATATTTTTCTAAACTCTATTTTAAATACTCTGTGTGTGTGTGTGTGTGTGTGTGTGTGTGTGTGTGTGTGTGTATGTGTGTGTGTGAATAAAGACTAGAAGAGGGTGTCTTAGTCCTGGAGCTGGAATTACAGACAGTTGTGGGGCACATGATATGAGTTCTGGAAACCAAAATTCTTTGGTCTTCTAGAAGAACCACAATAATTCTTAACTACTGCACCATCTTTCCTGCCCCTATTTGTCCAAACTCTTCTAAAGGCAATGATTTATTGATACAGATAGCAGACTTCTTATTTTCTTTCTTTCTTTCTTCCTTCCTTCCTTCCTTCCTTCCTTTCTTTCTTTCTTTCTTTCTTTTTGAGGATTGAATTAGCATTTTTTATTTATTTTTCTTATTTTACATATCCATCCCAGTTCCCTCTCCCTCTGTCTCTTTCTCTCTCCCTCCCTCACTCCCATGCCCCCAACCCCCCTCCTATCCCATCCCTTCCCACTCTACCGGGAGGGTGATGCCTTCCAGGAGGGGTCAACAAAATCTATTAAGTCATTTGGAGTAGGGACTAGGTCCTCCCTCCTGCCTCTAGGTTAAGGGAGTAACCCTCCATGGGGAATGTGCTCCCAGAGTCTTTTTGTGCACCAGAGATACATCCTGGTTCCACTGTCAGAGGTCCTATAGACTGTCCAGGCCTTCTAACTGAGACCCATGTTCAGGGTGTCTGAGTTGATCCAATGCTGGTTTCCCAGCTATCAGTCTGGGGGCCCATTAGCTCCTCCTTGCTCAGGTCAGCTGTCTCTGTGGGTTTCTGTAGCCTGGTCTTATTTTCATTTTAATAAAAGATCATAAACATAGATATTTTAAGCAAATACAATGATTTGTGTGTGTTTCCAGGGTAGGAAATACCTTTCTACTGTAATCCTTGTGACTCAAGCACCACCAAAAGTTCATGCTTTTATCTTGTCCCTGGGATTATGATGAGGTTGATTAGGCAGGATGCTGGTTTTTGCTTTATTTCTTGTTACCCATTGCTCTTGGATGCTATGAAGTATAACACACTCAGCCTCTTCTATTCTCTTCTGGAAGCTTTTCCATCTTTAGTTTTCCTTTTCTTCAATCTTATTCTCCTTTCTTCCAACCTGTGTGCTGATGGGAGATTGGCACCAGTCCATATAATGTTGGGAAGAGTTAATTCCCACTCCTTCAACTCTTGTCACAATCTGTGGGTGTCCAGGAGAGACACATGGTCATAGACAGCAGACGTACAATTCAATACTACAAAAAGCACTTTTCCTTCAGTCTCACAGTGTGTTTGAGCTCATAGTGGAAGGGAACTTGATTCTCAAGGGCAAATGTTAGGACTCCAATCTGTTAAAGCCCCGATCCTGTCTACAGTGGGACTGAATCTCTCTTGGACTTTCTGTGCTAAAGACATCCCTGAAATGCAACCCAACCTCCCTGGCCTCGCTCTGAACTCCACTGTGCCTCTCCTATGAGCACAGTTAGCACAGAAGCATTCATACCTAGCAAGGAACCCTGCCAGGTCTAGCAGAAACACCTAGAGAAATCGGGGTATTGGTTTGTTTATCCTAACTC
Source organism: Cricetiscus sungorus (assembly GCA_030556225.1). NCBI lineage: Eukaryota > Metazoa > Chordata > Mammalia > Rodentia > Cricetidae > Cricetiscus > Cricetiscus sungorus. The sequence continues at coordinate 23,505,103 of JANBXA010000731.1, forward strand.
GTCCTAGCTCCGATGTAGCCAGTCAAAGCCTATGGCAAAAAACAGATGTTGCTAATAATGTAGTAAGAGCCACTATTATGCCCATTTTCCCAGGAGTGCAACTGAAGGATTTTCTGTGAATCTGGTAACAAATGACAAATTGTTCATGTCTATTTTCATGAAATGTTTTGACTGCTGAAGTTGTTCCATAGCAGTTCATTAAAGGACCCATAAAATATGTAAGTTTACATTTTATAAAAAGATCATCAGGAATTTCTTGGCTGATAGTATTGCGTCTATTAAGCATCTGTTTTCTATTTTCTAGAGGCTTGCAGCAGGAGTTGTCCAACTGTATATTGAGAGCAGTTGATTTAAGCTGGATGAAAACATTGTAACTTGTTATTAAAGATTAGCAACCCACCAATGAAGCTTCTTTTGGAGGCAATGAGCAATGTGTATGTAGCACATCTGGCTTCAAAATATTAAAAAATGATAAACACTCACCGACACAATCCATCTGTTCCCTGCGTCTGCATCATTGTCCTGTTGTAAAAATAGGACACACATGGAACTTCATGTTACCCAAAGCTGAAAACTCTTTTGCTCCCTGGTATCCAGGCAGGAGTGACTGATGGAGGGTGATGCAGAAGGAGCATCACACTTATCATGGCATATGTAGACATTCTGGAAAATGGGTTAGAGATGAATTCCACAGGAACGTAGACTGCCCTTGACATGAAACTGTGGCTGGAATACTGAAGCTCACAGACTGCTATTTTTGATAAAACAGTGTGAGGAGCGCAGCAAAGCCAGTCTTCCCTAGCACTCTCAGTGGCAGCTAGCGTCTATTAAATGCTTAACCTGTGTCAGGCACCATGCCAAACCCTTTACACGAATTATCTCAGTGAAGCCTCATAACCAGGCCCACTAACCCCATGCGAGGCAGGGAAGTGGTGCTAAGCTATGCCTCCCATGCAAGTCACAGAGCTCCTTCTAGAGGAGGCCACGTCCTGTACTTGTTTAGTGCAATGACAGTGCCCACTTTCTTGTGCCCCTGCTGCTAGGACATAGGAAATAACCTTAAAAATAATTTGTCTTCTTAGCATTAATACCTTTTCTCCCAAAGTTCGCATCTCCCAATATTGCAACATGTACCTCATCTACAAATTTATTATGAGATGAACAACAATAATTATTGTGAACTCTCATTAATATTTAACTTGTTTTCTTTTTAAACTCTTTTAAATTAACTTATTACAGTCTTACATGATTCCTATCCCCTTTTTAGAATAAAGAAAAAGCTGAGGACATAGAGTTAAACAATCCTCTTAGATCAGTAAAGTTCTTGAGATTTTAAATCAGAAACTGACTCCAACTACTACTGACCTGAAAACTTACTATAAGTACTACTTAGGTTCTGAAAGTCAAGCTAAGTCGTAGGCATAGTTTGATGGATAAAATGTGGTTGGCTCATTTCATTTAGCATGTTTTCAAGGTTTATAATAACATAGCATGCATCAAATTCTCAGACTTTTTTTCTGTGTGTGGAGTCACTGAATAAAAATACTCCATTGTGTGGTATGTATCCATCATCTGAAGACAGGCACATGAGTTGCTATTACACACATTGTACAAGTATCTTTTTGAGACTTTGTTTTCAGCTCTTTGGAGTATATGACTAGGAGAGAAAGTGCTATGTCATAGAGCTAAGATAGCAACTTCTGTTGATATGTTTAACAAAATAAATAATACTAAAATGAAACAAAAATATAGTTGTCTTTGAAAGAGATATATTTTAGCATATAGTGAAGGGATGTAAATAACACGGTGTGTGCTGTGTTGATAGCACATACAGGATCTAGCAGAACCACAAAATGATCATTGTGGGGTTCAGGGATCCAGGGAGACTTTATACATGATACTTTATCCATGAACAATTCCTTAAAGATGAGGAGGTATTCTGAGGGATGCTGGTGGTGCCTATTTAGGTTGAGGAGGAAGGAGTTGTGGGCAATGAACACACACCAAAAAGAATTCTCGCCAGCAGAACTTGGAAATGTGTGTGCGTTCACCTGTGCAGCTTAAAGTCATACGGCAACTTGACTGAGCCAAGAACACCTGAATACTTGATCAAACATACTTTCGGCTTCACCTGTCAGGGTATTTTGTAATGAAATTAACATTTGAGTAGACTTTGCTCTCTGGGGAGTTAAAAACAGGCTGCCTTCCTCAGTGAGTAGCTCTCTCATTCAGTCCCTGGAAGACCCCAGAGGAACAAATAAAAAGTCTTCTCCTGGGTCTAGGACAATGACTTTTCCCTGTCTCTAGACCAGAATGAAACGCCGATTCTTTGGGGTTACTAAGGCCTTGGCGATTTTCCAACCCTGCACTTATGTGGTCAGCACTGTTGGTTTCTAGGCCTCAGATTTGAACTACAACTGAACTAATGGTTTCCCTCACTCTACGGCTTGCCTAATGTAAAAATGGGAATTTCTCGGCCTTAATGGTATTTTTTTTTCCTTCCTTACCTATGGTATGTTTCCAAATTCTGTTACTTCCTTTTCAAAACGGCATCATTATTGTTACTCCCTCCTCGTGGCACGCAGTGTCCTCTGGTGTTTGACTCAATCTTAGCTACATTTCCTTCTTCACGCTGTATATAACTCTTGAGGTTCATGCTGTGTGTGATTCTTAGGGAATGTTCTGTCATCAGAATTTCTTTCCTTCCTTCTGTTTGCTCCCTCTGCTCGAATATTCTTCCCTCACCTCTGTCTGGCTAAATCAAAACCCACTTAAAGCTCTGCAGCAATGATAGCTTATGGGGACAGAGAAATACTTCTTTGATCTCCTCAATCTCTCTCTAACTTCATCCATATATTGGTAAATACACACACACACACACACACACACAGAAGAGGGAGGCAAGGGGGTGCTTTACCATTTGATTGCATGTTCATACATTTCCTTTTGCTTTATGCCACTTGCAACTTCAAAAGCTTTGGCCAATCCATCATCTATAGAGATGTGTATTGCAAAAGTTTATTATAATAAAGAAAGGAAATTGATCACAGAGTTGCAGAACCCAGCTTTCTCTATTGCCACCTGCTCTTCCTGTCCTTCCTAACAAGGGAACAGAAGACATTCTCCTGCAATCACAGGACTTAGAGAGCTTAGAGATGCTTAGAGAGCATCTTATCACTGAATGTGGCTTTTTCTGTTGTTTGTTTTGTTTTGTTTCCTTAAAGATGCCCATTGAAAGATGGAAGAAACACTTTAGACTTGTTTTCTGAACCAGTTCTGAACAAGCTACTCTTCTGAGATGGCAGGGCACACTTCTGGTTTGGAACACTGACAATGATTTGGCTTAACACTCTGCTTGGTCTAACCTGAGGTTTCACATGACATCATTCATCATGAGCTGGAAACAAATGACATGATGGAAACAATTCTTCACCCCATTCTATTTGATTGCTCTATAGGGTTGAGAAGAAGCAGAAATCAGACTTTTCATTCAAGCCTACACTGTTTCCTTTGCAAAACCCCTTGAATATTTACAGAGAAATGTAGTTAAGATATTTTCATTTGGCGTGCACAACCTCCTTTCAATATTTAATACTTGGGAATCAAAGTCAGGATTATCACAGATTTGGATTCTTAGTTTTTGGAATTCGTTATCTTATGAATTGTCAAAATACTCTCTTCTCATGAATAAAAATCTACAATTTAGAATGTATTTTAAAGCATATTTAACAGAATTTCTGCTACATATTTATCAATAATCCTACCTTGTCTACGTACACACACAATGTACAAAAATACTTTTTTCTTTTTGTAAATTTTTATTATTTAATATTTTTTTCTCATTTTACATATCAATCCCATTTCCCTCTCTCTCCCATCCTCCCAAGCACCCCCACCAAACCCCCATCCCCTATCCACTCCTCAGGGAGGGTGAGGCCTTCCATGAAGGATCATCAAAATCTATCAAGTCATTTGGGTTAGTGCCAAGGCTCTCCCCTGTGTCTCTAGGTTAAGGGAATATCCATCCATGGGGAATGTCCTCCAGAAGTCCATTCATGCACCAGGGATACAACCTGGTTCCACTGCCAGAGGTTCCATAGACTGTGCAGACCTCATAACTGAGACCCACGTTTAGGGGAGCTAACTTCAAAATTACATTTTACCTGAGATATTCCTCAGGTAAAATGTCAAAAGGCTAAATAGGTCATAGAATTGCCTATGAAGGCTCTGCTGGATACATTCCTTAAGTGGCATTATAATTTATTATGACTAATCCTAGACACTCATTCTATATTGGCTCATGCTAGTACCGAGTGTCACACATCACCCTAAAGGATGATTTTTTTCTGGGGAATCCCTGCAAAGGGCTCCATCCTAGCACTGACCAAAACAAAGAAAAAAGAGCTGAGACTCTTTTCCCCAGGCTACCTCTAAATTTGCCTTTGGAGCTGATGATGCATTCTGGGCCCTCTCCTTAGAAGGACTACTAACCTAAACTACCACCACTGTGTCCAATAGGACACAAATGATGAGAAACTTCCCAGGTCCCTTCCTTCTCCTCAGCATGACTCCTTTTTTCTTTTGGAGTGGAGTTCTCTGATGCTTCACTTACTAAATGATAAGTATCTGCTATGGATTGGACCTGAAATGTCCTCGAAAGGGCCCCATGCTGAAGGTTTGCCTCCAAGAGAGATGGTAGAGTGAGGTTGTGGAAACTTTAAGTGACGGGGTTACTGTCAGGTAACGGGATGGGTGAAGATGTGACCCGCTAAGGGTACCCAGAGAGCCTGTTCCCTGTCGCTCTCCTTTGCACAGTGGCCAGAAGGTGGGCAGCTTTGCTCTAGTACACAATGTGCTGTGTACCCACACAGTAAGAGCAACAGAGCCAACCCACCAGGGACATAATCTGATGCTACACACAGAACAGCCTTTGCCTTTTGTAAGTTTGTTAACTTGTGTTATTCATTATAGTAACAGGAAGCTGACTAGCCCACCATCCTTTCTAAGTGAAGACAGAAAGCAAGTATCCAGAAATTAAAACCCATGAAGTGAATATGCCACCCATAGCCAGTAAGGGCCATTCTGCCTTCATCTAAGGCCGAGTGTCCTGGTTTCCACTTCTGAGCTAGTCACTTCTCTGTTCTGAGGGAGCACTCACCCATAAACATGCAAAGGTTCCCAAGGCATGTTCCTAAACATATCTCCTCAAGCAAGTAAATGAAGAAGCCGGTGGTCATTCGCAAGCCTGAAAATGCAGGCAGTGTCATGCACTTTTTAGGACTGAATTGGAACTAGTCTAACACAATGCCAGTAGACCCTGTGCCCAATAACTTCACCCGAAGTTTTGTATGGAGTCCCTCATGCTTTAATGTCGCCATTGCTGTTAGAAATGAAGAGTTGTATTGAAAATTTTACTTTACTGTTTCCCTCAGTGTAAGAGTGTGATGCAAATGTTTGTTGGAGTGAGGAGTGCAGAATTTATTATTATGCCCTGAATTAGTGTTTATTGACCTCTTTAGGAGTTTGTTCTTTTTTCTTCCCTCTCCCACCTTCCTTAAATTCTTCAATATTAAAAAAATAATAATTTTTTAGGTATTAGTGAACAATTTATTAAAATATTTTCTCTCCCAAACTCTATATAAAGCTACATTGTGATAAAATAAAAAAGAACGGTTGGTGTATTTTTCTGATTCCTAAATCATGAGTGTTATCTTCATTAACTATGAATGGCATTGGTTTCCACGTGGCAGGCAGTCCAGCTCTACTTTGGTTTGGTGCATTGATCTCATCAAGGCATAGGTGGTTGAGTCACAGAATACATACTTCTCTAGAGTTTGATCACAGGAAATAGCCTTTTAAGGCTTTTGGATAGAGAAAAACCATACTTCTGTGTTTCTTTCTGTACGCGTTTGCCTACTGAGAGTTTTTAAGGCTCACTCTAGTGCCACCTGTTCCGGTGTTAGATCGCAGAACAGGTGGAATCCAAATACTTCTGAATTTGTGTTAGGGATATCAACTTTTCCTAACTCAGGAAAGAAATAAGTTTTTCACTGCTCGTTTCCTGCCCCTGCTCTTATCCAATGCACCATATTTCTCCCCTTCATGTCATTCATTGGCACAATAAATGTCTCTATTGTTGTGTCAATACAGTTAAAAGAGTAACAGAGAATTTCAGTATTCTACTTGGATTTAGAGATTATTAGTCTAAGGGGCACTTGATGTATCTTAGAGAGGAAAAACTGCTCGCACAGAAACAAAAATAGAGCAGATCACTGGGGTTCTGTAGCAAGCTTTCTTGTCAAACTGACTTTGGACCACCAGCCCACAAATAGTGACCTGGAGACTTACTATTAATTATTAAAGCTTGTCTTTAGCATAGGCATTTTCCCAAATAGCTCTTATAATTTAGTTGACCCATATTTTCCTAGCCTACATTCTGCCATGTAGCTCGTTTACCTCTTCATACTGTGACACATCCAGCTTTCTCTGAGTCTGCTGGCAAAATTACATGCCTATGTTTCCTCCTCCTCCTCCTCTTCTTCTTCTTCTTCCTCCTCCTCCTCCTCCTTCTCCTCCTCTCCTCTGGCCTCTTCTCTCTCTCTCTCTCTCTCTCTCTCTCTCTCTCTCTCTCTCTCTCTCTCTCTCTCTCTCTCTCTCTCTCTCTCTCTCTCTCTCTCTCTCTCTCTCTCCCTCTCTCCCTCCCTCCTTTCCCCCCCCTCTCTCTCTGCCTAGATGTCCTGCCTAACTCTCCTGCCTAAATATTATCTACTTAGCTCTTTATTAAACCAATCAGCAGGCACCTTAGGTAGAGACACAGGTTTACAATGTAAATAAATATTCTGCAACAGGGGTCCACCTAACAAAGACAGGCTTTCTTCATTTATGGTGTAGTAGATACTTAGTGAAGCATGGTCATATGAAACACTATATGAGAGCCATAAACACAAGGATAACACAGCAACTTCTAGAAATCACATTTGAAAATATCAGAACTAAGAGCAATACAAGTGTGCACAGGAAGTGCCTGGCCTTGCACTGGAGACCAAGCATGAGAGCTTTGAAGAGGGATACAAAGTTACCAGTTCTGAATTGAAGTGTCTTTTCCATAGCACTGCAGGATGTAATGAATGGCCTTTCAATCTGTGTTGTTTGAATGTTTTCTTCCCTGGTAGAACCAGAAAGCTGCACGGAAACCCTATCAAGTATTTGTGCTTCTGAGGATGTGAAAGTCCATAAGTGAGCAACTGTACTTACTCAAATTGGGAGAGAAAAAAAATAAAAGAAAAAGAAAAAAAGCTCCATGGGAAAAGTCTAACAATTTTAATGTCACTGCAAGACATTTTGCTGATGTTTTAGCTACGGATTAAAAGAAAAAAATCTAGGAGAGAAAAGCTGAGGTTAGGTCCAGGATAAAATGAGTCATGTTTTAATGACTAAACAGAACCCCAGATTATAGGAACACAAATGCACTCATGTCAAGATTTGTGGACTGGACCAGTTGCACCAGACGATGGCTGCCGTGATAGGCTTTCTTTTTTGCTAACAAACCAATTTCGGCTTTCCTTTTACTACAGCAACTGTTATTCTTGTAAAATGATCTTTGAAAAGTAGCATTTTCCTTGTCTTTCTAACCTCAGATTAGGAAAACAGCCATATTTCTCTTTCAGTTATCACAGAGGAAGGCTGCCTCCCAACTTCAGAGAGAACAAAGTTATAGTCTTCTGAATACATGGGTGGTAATTTGAACTTGACCTAACAAAGTCAAGCTTACAAGTAGCCTAACTTCCAGAAAGAATGCACGGGCTAAAGATAGAAATGCCGTTTAATGTTGTAACATGGGGGTGGCAAGCATTTTCCAAAACATCTGGGAGGTAGGTGAGTCAAAGATGATCGCATGAACCAACCTCTACTTCTGATTTCTTACTTTTAATACATTAGTGAAAGAGTTAAACAACATGTTTGAATGGAACATTTAATAACAGAAGACATTTATGATGTTTACTCAATGTTCTGGACCATTAAGCATCAATGACATGAGTTATTGTATGTAATATCTGGCCAAAAATCTTTTGACCAGGCTGCATTTTACAGCTCTCAGGGCTGCCAGCATCCCAATTTGAAAAAGCAATCTGTGGTCAGATCCTCATTTTCTCAGAGGGCTTTGGATTTGAAAATATCTTGCGTTGCCAGAAAGTACCTTTTGAAGTTTACATTAAGATGGATATTTATTTATTTTTTGCCTATAACAATGACAGTGGTTGAGATAAACTGTTTAATTCTAAATAGAAAACGCATCTGCTGTGTCTGCATTGTTTGTGGTTGCTGGAGGGGTGACAATTTAAACCAAGTAGCACACATGACATTTTAAGTGAGATGTTGTATGAGGGCTCACAGCTGTTGACATTGTTCTCTTTTGCTCTGTGGGGCCCAGTGTGGGTGCCAGACTCAAAGCCCCCAAACGTGAGCCTACTGGAGATGGACATCTAGTATCCCCTGAGGATTCAATCTACACTCGCCTTGTTATACTTAACTTGTGAATGTGTAAAAGTAAACTCAACAGGTAATTTTTTAGACTTGGTTCCACAGTTTGTTTTAACATATAGAATATATAGACTGGTTAAGAAAGTAAATATCTTTGTACTCTTTCCTCTTCTATGTATTTTCCTGGTGTTCCACAACATTCTAGTGATACTGGTTTGTAAAATTATATTGTAAATTCTTGTTATAAACTGAATAGGTGTACCCTGCACCAGCCCCAGTTCAAATGATGGAAGTAATAAAATGATGGAAAATAAACATCTCCACTAGGATGGATTTAGGAAGTAAAGTAACTACCAGGTATTTCGAATCAGACAAATCATGATGGCATTGCCCTAGAGAAGGAAATCACATCATTAGGACAGCCCCCAAGGAAGTCATTGTCTTCTTCTTTCTTCTTCTTTTTTCTTCTCCTTCTCTCCTCCTCCTCTGCTTCTGATTCTTCTTTTTGCCTTGTAAGGACATAGAAAGAAGGCATTGCCCATGAAACAGACCACACTTCCTTAACAAACACTGAAGTGCCAATACCTTAATATTGGAGCTCTCAGAGCCTGTGCTGTGAGAAATACATTGTGGTGTCTGTGAGACACCTAGTCCATAGAGTCCTAGTCTTACAGCCTTAACAGAGTAACTTCAGCAACTGAGCATAAGATTTTTATACAACTGCATATTCTGTAGATATGCATTCAAATGTATGCATATCTTTTCATGGGTCTATGCTATGACGTTGTGTGTGTGTGTGTGTGTGTGTGTGTGTGTGTGTGTGTGTGTGTAGGGAGCAATGGAGGGAGTGAGAGAAGAGAGAGAGATAGGGAGGGGAGTAGGGGATAACTTTGGGTGCGAATCCTCAGGGGCCATCTATTATTTGAGACCTCGTACTTGTACAGAGGCTAGCCAGCAAGTCTCAGAAATCTTCCTGTATCATCTCTTCCAAAGAAGGAATTACATTGTTTTCCACCATTCCACCATGCTCAACTTTAAAAAAAAGAATATCTCTCTCTCTCTCTCTCTCTCTCTCTCTCTCTCTCTCTCTCTCTCTCTCTCTCTCTCTCTCTGTGTGTGTGTGTGTGTGTGTGTGTGTGTGTGTGTGTGTGTGTGTCCATATCTGTGTCTTTGTGTTGTGTGGTTTTGTGCACAAGGGTGTAGATACTCACAGAGGCCGTAGATATTGGAGCTGTAGTTAAAAGCAGTTGTGCGTCGCCTGACATGGTAATCAAACTTGGACTGCTGTATGCAAGAGTGGTGGGTGTTCTTAACCACTGAGCCATCTCTGAAGCCCCTCAGGCCCACATTTATTAAATATGGATTTTAGGGTTAAACTTAAGGCCTAATATCTCAGGTGTTTGCCCAGCCCAATCATTCACATGGTAAATTACAAGTTAAACCACAGACAGTTTCCTCAAGCCAGTCCCAAGCCCATCTATGTGGCAGAAGTGCTTCCTGTCTATTTCCCATTCCCTCATAAGGAAGGGAAAGCCATTGAACTGCAGCAAGGAGGTCTAAAAAGAGTCGCTCTGTTCCAGCTGTATCAGCAAGATTGCTAAGACTAAACTCTGTGTGCTCAATCTTGGAAAAAAAGAATCTCTCTGAGTACTAACCCAACTTGATGCCATTGACTTGATTCCTTTAGGACAATGGAATTTTAACACACCTTGGCTTTTGCAACACTGGAGCCAATGTAACACAATAAAGAAATTAAATAGATTCTTTGTCTTTTGGAATATAATTTTAACCATGTAGATGTCCTAGAATATTTTGGGAGTCCCCAGCGTGCACTTTGGAAAGCATTACACTAGACACAAAGTCCCTGCTGCCAGAAATACTGTCTCCCACAGTCCCAGTCCTAACCTGTAGCTGCTGAGCCAGAGCTCGGCAGAATGTATCTTCTCAAATCACCATCCACAAGCACCAAGTGTCAAGCAGCTGGCGCACCAGTGTCACATCATCACCCTTCAGTGTTCAGGGTGCTCATTGCTATCCTGATTTCCCTGATTATTTAGATTTTCCTTGTTTCTTTTCCCCTCTCATTGCTATAGAATAAAGTTTTGAGGGGATAGGTTACTTTTTCTTGTGTGTTCATATTTATTTTGTACCTAGAATAATTGCTGGCATATATTAAGCATTTACAAATATCTGGTAAGTGACTACATGAAACAAATATTTGGTAAGTGAATACATTTATATTTGCATAGAGACTTTACAGATTATTCCAGAAGCAGGAATCACTTATGGGGAATGGGAGAAGGTATATGAGGACCTGCTACCATGGTTAAGGGTAGAAGCATACTTAAACTAGCTGTGGCAGTTTGAATTAGAATGTCCCCCCATAAGCTTATATTTTTGAACACTTGGTTCCAAATTTGTGGGGCTGTTTAGAAGGATTAGGCGGTCTAGCCTTATTGGAGACATGTGTCATAGGTGGAGTGGGCTTTGGGGTTTCAAAGGACTTGTGCCACTCCCAGCCAATATGCCCTTTCTGTCTCTTGTTTGCAGATGAAGATGTGAGTTCTTAGTTATTCTTGTCACCATCATGGACTCAAACCCTCTGAAAATATAAGCCCAATTAAATGCTTTCTTTTGTAAGTTACCTTGCTTGTGATAAGTGGTCACAGAAACTAGCAGAGTAACTAGGATAGAAAGAAGTTAGTAACAGGGTGTGGCTATCACTGTGAAGAAGATAACTATTTTGGGTTTTGAAGGGAGGTGGAAGACTTTATTCAGCCATACTAGGGCGAACTTCTCAATAATGTAGTTGCCTTTGAGTCACCAATGTTCCGGTAATTAAGCTCTAACCTATGAGCCTATAAGTAACCCCAATAAATTTTGTGGTTCTCTAAGCTGGACTTGAGTGAAGTAATTTTTTGGTGTGTCATTGGTGCTTCATCAGGACTTGATAGACTTATGTATCACTTAGGAAATCGTCACACAACACAATTTTATGCCATTGATAATTAAAAAAGACAGATTTTTTTAAAAATATATTCATGATTATTAAAGAATTTATATAATAATTCCTTGTTGAACTTGTGGGATTGTATGAGAGGACAGACCACACACACAAAGAAAAACTTTACTGTAAGCCATGCACTGACGATACTTGAAAGGTGGCATATAACAGAAGAATATTCAGATTTAGATATTTTAAAAGTTTTCAGACAAGTGTGGTGGTACACACCTTTAATCTCAGCACTCAGTGAGGCTAACTGAGTAAGCCTAGAGAGCCAGAGCAGTACAATGAGACCCTGAATCAAAAAAAAAAAAAAAAAGAAGAAGAAGAAGAAAAAGAAGAAGAAGAAGAAGAAGAAGAAGAAGAAGAAGAAGAAGAAGAAGAAGAAGAAGAAGAAGAAGAAGTTTTTTAATTTTACTTTAAGAATGCCTCATTTTGTAAAATATTTCTTTCTGGTATCACAAACAACAGCAACAGAGAAAAATAGAAATTAGTTAGATATTGAACTAAATATTTGTATATAAGCCAAGATTCTTCAGAAAAAAATAGAAATAATAGGTTATAAGTGTTCCAGAATTCAACTCATGATTAAAACATAAATGAACATTGTTTATATTTGAACTCATAACATTTTGTCACACACACACACACACACACACACACACACACACACACACAATAAGGAATTGGCTGACATAACTATAGAGGTGGTCAAGCCCCAAAATTGAGGCCCCCGGAAGTGTTCAGTTCACATCTTAGTACTACAGGTTGAACGCCCAGGAAGGCCAATGCTCTAGTTTAAAGGCAGTCAGGCAAGAATATCTATAGAATATTATAAATCTCCTGGAAGACATTTGTTAGTATGAATTACTGAAAATGATTCTAAGATTCAGTCTTAAAGCAGTAACAAAAGTTGTACTTGCAGTTTAGATATATTGTTGTTAAATAAATATGGCATTATTATAAAAGATACTAAGAGGAGTAGCTGGTGACAGATGGCTTGTATGTTAGTTGTTCTTCTTGGTGTGACAAAATACGTGACAAAAACAACCTACTTAAGAACGAAGGATTTCTTTGTATCCAGTATCTACAAAGAGCCACAGCCCATCACAGCAGGAACATTAAAATAGTGGGAGCATGAGGCAGTGAGTCATATCCCAAAAGCAGTCAGGAAGAGGAGCTAGGACTTTTTGTGTTCATCTAATTTTCTCTTTTTTTATTCAGTCCAAGTCACCAGTCCTTTTAATGCTGCTACCCACACCTATGGTGGGTCTTCAGATTTCATCCAAATTTTTCTAGAAATTCCCTCACAGACCCACCCAGAGGTGTTTGCTTAGGGATTCTACATCCAGTTAAATGGACAACCAGCTAAACAACAGAAACTGTGGTTCAAATAGACAGTGTAGCATGCAGACAACAACATTCATGATGTGGAAAGCTATTTGTTGCATACTGTACAGTATAAAAAAAAAAAACTCTCCTAAAGAAGCATTTGTCAACCATGCCTATATACACAAGCATATGAGTGGTCTTAGGTCCAAAAATTTAGTTGCAAAAGTGACAATGGTATCTCTGTAGGGTAAGTCTGTCTATAAGCACCCAAATTGATGCTTTTCATTTGATATATATGGTCACTGCCTACTGCATTGTATAGTATTTGTCATGTAAGGTATTTCTGATGTCAGTTTCCTTGTATCTTGATATACATTACTGATACACCATATTATATGAGAAATAGCCCATCTTTCCCAACTCCTACTTTCTGTTTTAAAAATCACAAAATATCTACCTCAGCATTACTTAGACATAGGTCATATTGGAAGTCAGCATTTATTATGTGAGAACTGTGTGCTTGACTGTAAACAAGACATAAAGATGTAGAGGGACCTGAAGCAGAGGAAGAAACTCAAGGGAGTCCCGGTGTGGCTGGACCTTTGGCAGAAACTCTTGTAATAGGATGGGTTGATGGCATGTTTACTGCCTGAACTCCCGACGAACAGATTGGGACATTCCCAAAAGCTCCCTTAGGCTTCAGTTGGCAAGCGGACTCGTGGACAGGAAAGTAGTTGTGGAAGGAATGTAAAGCCAAAGTCTGACCCCTTAAGAACATGGGAATCAAAGTCATGTGCAAGGTGAAACCGGTATAAGCTACTAATAGGGATGATTCAATTATCCACAAATGTAACTTCATTTTTGTCAATGAATTCATTAATTCTAGAAGCAACTTAAGAAAAAGTAAATGAAGAGAGTATTGTTAACAGAAATTAGAATGTTTGGGAAGCATGCGGTTCTATTTGGTTCTAGGATATAGTCTGACTAGAAAGTGGCATCTTCCAAGGTTGATGGAAAATGCAATGGGTGAAATGTGAAAGCTGCTTACAATCCGAGGCCCCATTTGGGCATGGGTAGGTGTGTTTCCTTTCCTCTTACCTGTAGTAACACACTCAGATTCTCTCTCCCTAGACTCCAGAGCGCTACTCACAAACCACAGCCCCTGGTCCCGCAGTGTCTGTGTTCCCTGAGAACTTTCTGGAACTCTGGATTTTGGGCACCAGCTGCGCACATGCTAAATGAGTTTCTGGAGCTTTATCCCAGAGTTCATGCTTTACCAAAACCTCTATGATGGCATTAATGGTTAACTTGACAAAATATAGAATTGCCTGGGGGATGGACCTCTGAGGAACTGTGTTAATTATATTAGTGTCATGGGAAGAGCTATCTTGATTGTGGGCAGGATCATCCCCTAGGGAAAGGGGTCCTGAACTGTGTTCGAGTAGACAAAGGCAGTTGAGCATGCGTCCATAGCCTGTTTTCCTGGTTGTGGATGTGATGTAAACAGCTGCTTCCACGCTCCCGATGATGAACTATACCTGGCTAAGTAAACACTTTTCCCCTTCAGTTGCTTTGGTCATGGTGTTGTTATCCCAGAAACAAGAAAAGAAAGTAAGACATTCTCCAAATAGCTTTTATATTCACTCCAGTTAAAGAAACACTTCTCAGGAAAACACAACTTTTAGAAATTTCTTGGAAAAGAAATTTCTGCACCATTAGTCACACTTAAAGCAAACCCACACTTAACTATGATCTGAAAATAAAAGATTTCAGAAAAAAACCCATGTTATAAATAATTCATATTATAGCATGTAGTTATTTCTAATTAATTGTAATTGTTGTTAATCACTTATTATGCTCAAGTTATGGGTGAACGTTGTCAGAGGAATGTATGCTTGTGCAGGCAGAGAAACAGTAACATAGAGTTAAGTTTTCACTGGCTCCAGCATCTGTGGACCATCTTTGAAGGTATCCCTTGGAAAAGAAAGGACTTCTATAAGCTGTGAAAATTTCATAAGATGACATAGCACACACTCAAGAATTACTTTTTATAATTTTTTAGATGATTTAATCTCTGAATGTATTACTATCTTTCCAGATTAATGAATATCATGTTTAATGAAATCAAACTTTATATACGTAAATGTGTATACATATGCTGCTATATCCCCAAACTATTAAAAAAAAAGACTACAATTTAAGTGTTCTTTTTAGTGAATATTGTCATTTTCCTTTTCTCAGGCTCTGTTCAGATAAAGTCATTAGAAGGAGAATCAATAGCAGACACTTCCACTCTTAGAGTAGTACAGCAAAACTTTCTCATCTCCAGGTCCTAGGGGTCCCCTTTTCATCTCAGCTGAGAGCCCCTTAGTTTTCTAAGAAGTATGGATGCTTTCAGAAAACAGTGTGCACTTGCGTTCTGCCTCCCTCTGTGATGGATGGGAGGCATGGGTGCCATCCCTGACTCATACTGTGTCCTTCCTCTGCCTATCATTAATTAAACTTTCGAACTGAATCACTGTCCTTAATACTTGGACATGCTGTACTCACTATGTTAAAACAAACACAAGCCCTTTTTACCTCATTTCCCTGTATCATTCTTCATCTGTTGCTCCATATTTCTTCCCCCTGACCTCACTCAAAACCACATTTTTAATGGACTATTTTCACTGCCTACTCTCCCTGTCTTCTCAGTTGCTTTTCAGACCAATCTAAACCAGCTTTCTTCTTATCCATACCACAATGCTTTTTGGGTTATCAAAGATCTTCACAGTTCAAATCAAATGGCATCTTTCCCATCCTTACAGTGCCCATGCTCTCTCACTTATGACATATTTACTGCTTATATTTGAAATACTATACTTGGCTGCTATTTTCTCTGTTTTCTTTTTGCTTTGGTCATGATTCTTATGTATATTTTGATGAGTTTTTCCCCTTCTCCATAAGCTCCAAACATGGAATGCTCCCAAAGTTGTCATACTCTCTTTTCTCCTCTCCATCCCCCTCCCTTCCTTTCCTTTCTATTTCTTCATATACTGCATTTTGAGTACTCTATATACATGACTGCCCAATGTAGACCCACAGTCTTTACTTTCCTTAATCTAGACCTCTGTCTCTGTAACATGTCCACTTTTATCAAGGGTGACAGAGCTCCTCAGTCAAAAACCACCAGAGGCACATACTGAGATCCAGATAGATCATAGAAGACAAGTTCCAACAAGGACACTGATCCATCACTTTAGCCCTTCTTAGTCACTGGGGTCATAACTCATCTTTTTTATGATTGCTTCCTCCCTTTCATGTGAACTGATTCATTCAGTATCATTTATCCTGTCTCCTTCTCAGCATCTCCCATGAGTTTGAAATTAGTTAGCCGTCACCAATAGGTCATCCAGGCTCTTCCTCTGTGCCTTTGTGTGTACTAACTTCTTCTGTTTTTTGACTTTAGAAATATAGACACCATTAGTAACCATCTGTCCTCAAATGATAGCTGAGTGCATCTGAGCTGCAGGATGGTCCTCCTCGATGCATTCTTGGGGAGGGGATGGGCTCTTCTGCTCTATTAGTGTCATAGTTAGGGGTTTATTGCTGTGAAGAGACACCATGACCATGGCAACTCTTATAAAGGAAAATATTTAATTGGTGCTAGATTACAGTTTCAGAGGTTTAGTCCATTATTGTCATAGCAGGAAGCTATGTCAACCAGTTCCCAAAATCATGACTCATAGACTTCTTATGAGCTATGAATGCTTGGCCTTATTTTTATGCTTGTCCCACCAGCTTTTTATAACTTAAACTGTTTCTCTTCATCTACTTTTTACCTTTCATTCTTTCTTTATGTCTTACTTCCCTGTTTCTCATATGTGATTGACTGATAGCTTCCTGGATTCTGGCCCCTTATGTGTCCCTCTCTTCAGCCTTGTTCTCCTCCTTCTCTTTTGAGCCTAGATTTCTTCTCCTACTTATTCTTTCTGCCCACCTACCCTGCCTATCCCTCTCCTGCCTCACTATTGGCTGTTTAGCTTTTTATTAGACCAATCAGGTGCCTTAGGGAAGCAAGGTGAAACAAATACAATATATTTTTACATAATTAAGCAAATGCTGCATAAACAAATGTAACACACCTTTACACAGTTAAAGTAATATTATACAGCATAAACAAATATAACATCCTTTTATATAGTTTCAAGTAATATTCCACAAAACATGCAAGCAGACATGGTACTGGAAAAGGAGCTGAGAGTTCTGTATCTGGATTGGCAGGCGGCTGGAAAAGATTGCCATACTAGACCTGACTTGAGCATTTAAGAACTCAAAGGCTGCCCCTACTAACAAAATTCCTCCAACAAGGCCACACCCACTCCAACAGGGCCACACCTCCTAATAGTGCCACTCCCTATAAGCTTGTTTGGGCCAAACTACCACAATTAGGAAAGAAGTTCTGTTGAGTACTTTCTTCATGCCTACCTCTACTACTGCTGTGAATCTCTTTCTCTCTTACACTCCTTCCTTTGCAGACCCTTGACAGTTTGTGCTGGGCTTCAGCTTTGGAAAATAGTAAGCCCAAAGTCTTTCTCTTATATCCATCCACAGTCCATGGGCCCAACTCCTGAGATGGTGCTTTACCAATAAGAAATGAGAAGGATGATAGAATTATTCACTGGAGTGTTTGGAGTAGATTCTTGCTGGAGGGTTTATTTTATTCCACCTGAGACTGATATAGTCTAGCCTCCATAAATCTTGTATGGCATCACAGAAGAATTGCCTATTTAGACTTGGCCTTGCAATTTGGAAGAAGAATACATATATCTGAAGAGTACATTTAAGAATTGATTAATCATAATATTTTATGTTTCTGATGGGAAGGACAAGAAAAACAGAATGAACACTTGAGGCATCTGAAGGTTAAACTTTCACATTTAAATTCAGGGAGAATTTAGCTTGGAGTAAGAACTGTGGTGAGGAACTGTAATGCGCCTACCCCCGCCAGCAAGGAAGATGCAACTCGAGGAAAATCTTCATGCAGTTTTAATCAGGATCCTTGAACATGCTTCTTCTGACCCGCAGGACCCTGGAGGGCCCCTACACATGCTTAAATCCCCTTGCGCTAACCAACCCCAGTGAGCTACGTAGACCCTGCAGATAGGCTACTCTAACACAGAAGCAGAGAGGCTGAACAGACTTAACCAAATAAGGGCTTGCTTACGCCAGAGAGCACTCACCCTTGGGGAGGTGGAAGGCGGAAGCCAGCGCCATCTTTAAGGAGCGGCACTTCACAGCTCTCTACAGTTCCCCCTTTTTGTTTTAATAATGCAACAGGCAAGGGTAGTGGTCTGGTCTCCAGTAAAGCAGTGGACATTGTAATGATCCTGAATCCTGGTAGTCAGCAAAGTCAGTGCCACACCCGTCTGGTATCTTTTTCCTGGAGGTGGAGCCTTGGACACCAACCCACATGCACCAGACTTGCCCTTCTCGGAGTTGCTCACTTCCAGAGCTAACTCGGAGTGCAGTGCTAAGCCATACAACCTGAGCGTGAAGGATCAATTCTTGTTCATGACTGTGAGCCATGCTTGGGGAGACTGTCCTGCCTCAATGGCTGTAAATGCCTGGACAACCATAGCTGCATACCGCTTCTGAGCAAACCTCATCTTGCAAAGGCACCACAGGCCCACGAAGGAGATACGCAACAAGAGGACAGCCATGGCTCCCATTCCCGCTCACTCTTTCAGATGATCCATGGCAACGGGAACCACGATGACAATCCAGCAGCCAGTCCCGCATCCACACTTGTTGAATTTACTGCAACGATGCCACTCGCAGCTGTACCATTAAGTCATCAAAATCGACAGACCAATTTCCTAAGAGATGGCTAGACAATTGTGACAAATTAGCAGTACGTGTAAAGTTCTCATACTGAATGCTGGTAACACACAAACCTGGATATTTCATTTCATATCCCAATTGGGCCAGCTGCCACAAGGTATCTATTTGCTCCTGCACCAGATCAATTCTTTGGTTTATAATCATTAAACCTCCTTTTAGTTGAGCACCAATTGTGGATTGAGCATCCAAGGTGGTAGCCACATTCTTGGACAACTCATTTAGCTTAGAGGCTGTCTGCACTGATGTGCTCATAGCCACAGCAGCCGAGACTGAACCCATAACTACAAAAGAGATAGCTGCAACTATGGCTGCTGTAATGCCAAAATCTCTCCCTGCAGCCTCTACCAAACAGGCCACAAAATCTGAAAATGGTTCCATTGGGCCTTGCAGTATCTTAGTGAGGTTACCACTCACCTCTCCCTTATTGAGTAATGACTTCCATGCTTTTATGGCAATCCGATTTACTTGTTCAAAAACTTGTATTGGATATCCTGTCTGTTGGTTGGCAAAGCATCCCTGTCCAAGCAACATGTCCCTGTCCCATGCTGTGTTTCTGGCTGCCAGATTAGCTGCAGCCTGTTCATTGGCATACTCTATTAAAAAGGCTCTCCAATCCAGATACTGCCCAGGGCTTAGGCATGCTCAAGCCAGCGCACTCCAATCACTAGGAGTCATGCTATGCCTATTTAGGGCTTCAACTTGAGCTACAGTAAAAGAAGCTGAAATTCCATATGTTCTCACAGACTCAGCCAAAGCCTTGATGATGACCTTAAAGTCTAAAGGCTCCTCATATCTATTGCCTTGGGCATCCTGGAAAACTGGATAGGCCAGACTTAAGTCAGTTCGTACCGTTTTCCAGACCTCAGGGCAAAAGGAACGCCCTGTTCCTGGGCCCTGCCCTTCCTCACTTTGATCAGGAGAAGGCCCCGATGGCATTGTCCCGGGAGGGCTTTTCCTCCTCCTTACATAGCCATTTCTCCTTTCCTTCCCTTCTCCGTTCTTTAAGGGACTGTTTCTGAACCTTTTCTATGAGGGTTTGCAATTCTTCCTCAGAATCTGTTTCGTCCATACCTGACTCTCCTGTACTCTCAACCTCTTCTGATTTTTCTCCTTGTGACATTTCTAGCACAGCTTTCCCTTTTTCCATTGCCTCTTTACAGTACCTCTGGTCTTCGATACAGCTACGTACTAACTTCCAAACAGGTGGACTCCTGACTTTAGCGTCCCTTGTTCCCAAGCAAAATCAAGATCCCTGCCTAACTTGTCCCAGCACACTACCGTGAGGTCTCCCAAAACTGCGAACCAAGGTGCAATGGCATCACACTCGCTCAGTAATCTTTCTAGTGTGCTTTTCTTTATTTTAAGTTTCTTTGACAAAAGTAGCTCCTGAAGAGCCAGAAAAAATGGATGAGACTGAGAAGTCCCCATTTTGAAAATTTTACTTTCAGTTCGTTACAACCTCTCACTCAATGCCTGAGACTTTATTGCCGCTTATTTCCGCAATCTTTCACTTGGTCCCAACTTACCTGAGACTTTATTGCTCCTTACCGGAGACCTTATTGCCTCTTTACTGAGGGCCTTAACTTGGTCCCAACTTACCTTGGGAACTTACCAGCACTGCCCTGACTGCAAGAAGTTCTGATCTGAAGATTCCCCATACGGGCCACCATTTGTACGCGCCCAACCTCGACCAGCAAGGAAGATGTGACTCCGGGAAGATCTTCTTCAAGCAGTTTATTCAGGATCCTTGAACATGCTTCTTCTGACCCGCGGGACCCCGGGGAACCCCTGCAGAGGCTTATATCCCCTTGTGCTAACCAACCCCAGTGAGCTACATGGACCCCGCAGATAGGCTACTCTAATGCAGAAGCAGACAGGCTGAACAGACTTAACCAAATAAGGGCTTATTTATGCCAGAGAGCGCTCACCCCCTGGGAGGTGGAAGGGAGAAGCCAGCGCCATCTTTAAGGCGCGGCACTTCGCAGCTCTCTACAAGGAACCACCTGGCCTATTGTGGACATTAGTGTGTATGTGAAGAATTAATATGACATATGAAATGCTTATCTGAGATAGAGACAAGATTGCAGCCCTTCATCCTCTGCAGAATGCCATGCACTAGGGTAACACAGAAAAACACATGCAGATGTTCTTCGGCTTATGATACATGTACGTTTGCTACATCCAGGAGTTGAAAATACATTCATTGCATCTCACCTACACAGCATCTCAGGAACATGGCATTGCATGCCAGTTATGCCCTCCTGTGATTTCATGGCTGTCTGAGAGAAGCAGCTAGACCACTGCTTAACACTAAGACAGTATTATACCTCACACTGATAGCCCAAAGAAAGGTCAAAAAGATGTCTACCAAGTACATACCCCTTCAATACCCTTTCAACACATCAAATGGGTCTAGGTTACAGTTGGCCTTCACTTCATTGCTTTACTCTAACTTCTGGTTCTGAAAATACTTTCTCAAACTACTTATATGTTCACACCTGTGTATTTGTGATAAAATTAGCATTGATCCTTACAATATTCTTATTTGTAGAATAGCTTTAGAAAAGGCCTTGGGAGTTCAACAGCTATTACCTTTACATCTCTACATTGTTAGTAAGGTGACTCACAAATTCTTTCCTTTTTTCACAGCATTAAGACACAATAAAGGACATTCTTAGTCATGCCTCCCTATCACAGAGTTTGGCTTTAATCAAGGCACCTCCTTTTGTGATTCTTAAACACCACTTGCTTTTGATAGATTGGTTCATGTCATCAAAGTGAAGATGTGAATGATGATGATGATGATGATGATGATAATCTCTTGTTGCCTGGAGAATATAACATTAACACAGATATAGTTACAGATACATGTTATCAAATGTAATTAAATTTCCTTTATTCTTGCCATTTTGGATGATAATTCAGAACTCTACAAGGATTGACCTATATCTTGAGTATGAAAAAAATAAGTCTGAAAACTGAAATATCCAGTGCTATCAAAATTGGGTCTCACTAGCTGCTAGATATAGAAGATGAACCAACATTTATGTAGCCTTGAGAATTCAAGTAAGACATTCATACTTGTGCACTTGGAAAGATAGAATTCAGTGCAGACCAGTCCAGGAAATGCCAGTTCATTTACATGCTAACTCCTCATCCTCAACTTGAGCATCCTGGGAGCAGCTGTGCATTTCTCTTTATTTCCAAAACCCAGTCTAAGCTTGTCTTGACCTACTGTGCAGTTTGGCAGTTTGTTTCTCATTCTCTTCATATCTTTCATGCCTGTAGAGACCTTAAAATCATCTCACTTCACTGCTACAGTACTAGACACATGGAGACCTTACCAACTAGGCTCAATTTGTCTCCAGTGTATTTTCCTCCTGGGTATCTCTGCCTCCTTTTATCTTTTTTGAGATTGAAGCAATCACGTTGAACTCTTTTGTTTCTATTCCTAATGTGTGATGAGAGTAGAGTTCTCCTATTCCTCTGTTTAAATTTATCCATCCTTTTTCATATTTTAGGAAGTAAAATAGTATTTCTGGATCAGAAACTGAGTCAAAGAAATGCTTCTTTCTTTTTTTAAGAAATAGGAAAGTATTATTTTCAGTCATAATCTTGTTTGTAGTTGGCAATTTCTTCACTGGGGCAAAGAAAAGGCATTCACTTTAGTTGCTTTGTGTGCTTGTGGCAGATATTGTCATTCCACTAGAGGAACAATCAAGATAATGATTGCATATCTTGCCAAAAGCAATCTACAGATTCAATGCAACCCCCATTAAAATCCCAGCACAATTCTTCACTGACCTTGAAAGGATAATAATAAACTTTATATGGAAAAACAAAAGATCCGGGATAGCCAAAACAACCCTGTACAATAAAATAACTTCAGGAGGCATCACTATTCCTGACTTTAAGCTCTACTACAGAGCTATAGTTCTGAAAACAGCCTGGTATTGGTACAAAAATAGACAGGTAGACCAATGGAATCAAATCGAAAATCCTGATATTAACCCACACACCTATGACCACCTGATTTTTGACAAAACCTAAAAGAATACAATGGATGGAGGAAAACCTCTTCAACAAACGGTGCTGGCACAATTGGATGATGGTGTGTAGAAGACTGCAGATAGACCCATGTCTATCGCCATGCACAAAATTCAAGTCCAAATGGATCAAAGACCTCAACATAAATCCAGCCACACTGAACTTCTTAGAAGAGAAAGTAGGAGGCCTCCTCAAACTTAGAAGATTCTGTAAGGCAAAGGACACAGTTGACAAGACCAAACAGCAGCCCACAGACTGGGGAAAGACTTTCACCTATCCTACATCTGACAAAGGGCTGATCTCCAAAATATACAAAGAACTCAAGAAACTAGTCAACAAAACACCAAATAACCCTATTAAAAATGGGGTACAGAACTGAAGAAAGAATTCTCAATAGAGGAAATCAAAAAGGCTGAAAGACATTTAAGAAAGTGGTCAACATCCTTAGCTATCAGGGAAATGCAAATCAAAACAACTTTGAGATACCATCTTACTCCTACCAGAATGGCTAAGATTAGAAACACCAATGACTACTTATGCTCAGGAGAATGGGAGAAAAGGGAACACTCCTCCACTGCTGGTGGGAGTGCAAAGTCATACAGCCACTTTGGAGATCAGTATGGAGGTTCCTCAGGAAAATGGGAATTAGTTTACCACAGGACCTGGCAATCCCCCTCATACACCCAAATGATCCACATCCATACAGAAAAGATAGGTGCTCAACTATGTTTATAGCAGCATTATTTGTAATAGCAAGAACCTGGAAGCAACCTAGATTCACCTCAACTGAAGAATGGATAAAGAGAATGTGGCACATCTACACATTGGAATACTACTCTGCAGAAAAAAAAATAATGGAATCTTGAAATTCACAGGCAAGTGGATGGAACTTGAAGAAACCATCCTGAATGAGGTAACTCAGTCACAAAAAGAGGAACATGGTATGTACTCGCTCATATATGAATTTTAGACCTAGAGCAAAGGATCACAAGCCTGTAATTTATACCACCAGAGGAACTAGGATACAAGGTGCATTCTGAGAGATTCATATATGGTCCCTCACAGAAGGGGGGGAAGGGACAAGTCATCCAGAGCACATGGGAAATGGAGGGGGGGCGTCAGTGAATGGAGAAAGAACTAGGAAAAAGAGAAGGGGAGGAGAGGAAAGCACGTGCGACTAGGAATAGAAGGGTAGGAATAGAAGACAGAATAGAGAGATACACGATACACACACACACACACACACACACACACACACAAAGAAGAGAGAGAGAGAGAGAGAGAGAGAGAGAGAGAGAGAGGACAAAAAGAGGGAGGAGCCATTATTGGTTTGAAGAGAAAACTGGACCTAAATAAAGGTCTAAAAATCTACAAGACTGACTCCAACTAACAATTTGAGCAACAGTGGAAAGGCTACCATAAATGCCCTTCCTTTATAGTGAGATCAACAACTAACTTATCCACCATCATGGAGCCCTCATCTAGTACCCATAATTAAACAGTGAGTCAAACTAGAATCCAAATGCAGAGAGAGAGGACAAGACCAGGTTGCAGAAACACGTAGAGACAGCTGACCTGAACAAGGAGGAGCTAATGCCCCCCCAGACTGATAACTGGGAATCCAGCATGGGACTGACTAAGACCCCCCCTGAATATTGGTCTCAGCTAGAAGGACTGAGCAGTCTAAGGGACTTCAGACAGTGGAACCAGGATATCTTCCTTGTGCACAAAAGTATCTTGTGGACACATCCCCCATGGAGGGATACCCCCTTAACCTAGAGACAGGAGAGAAGTCCTAGTCCCTACTTCAAATGACTTACAGATTTACATGAGCCCATCAGGATGGTATAGCCCTACATGTGGAATTGGAGTGGGGGGATGGGAGGGGAGGGTGGTCAGGGTGCATGTGAGGGGAGAGAGAGGGTAAGAGGGAGGGAGGGAGAGGGAACTGGGATTAAAATGTAAAATTTTTAAAAAAGAAAATGATTACATTCTGCTACGGGGAACCAGAAACAGAGGAGTTGCAGATGGAAGGCTTGAGAGTTTATTTGCAAACTAGGGCAATGATCAAACTTCTTCCAAAGGAATTAAGTAAAAATGAAGTCATCCACTAAGTAACACACTATTTTCCCAACTGGAATAGGAAATAAACTGTTTGTAAATAATAGAGGAGTTAGTCATGCCCAGTAATTCAGATAAACAATTTAGAGATTTAGCTGTGTGGCATGCATATGATGCTCAGATGGTAAGTATGTATGGGTGTGAGAACATTTCTGATTGCGATTATATTCTTGATACTCATTGATGTTTTTACTGGCATGATGTATGTCAGAAGTTAGAATGACCAAGGTTTGGGTAACAGTTTGGTGGAGTCAACTTTCTTTCAAACTACTTTGACACCTCTGCTATCTGTTGCAGTTTAAGGAATGTGGCATGCAAGAGAAAGACACTATGTGACAGGGTTCACACAGAAGATTTTTTTAATTAGGGAAAGGAATCACAAAGGGAGGGGGAAGTAAAGTGGGGAGACTGGCCTCCAGAGACAGGAGCAGAGGGAAAGAGAAGAAAGGGAAGATGGGAAGAGAGGGAGTGAGAGACAAAGAGAGGGAGAGAGAGAAGGAGGAGGTAGGTAGGAGGAGAGAGGAGGTAGGCAGGACCCTTTTAAAGTGAATATTCACAGGTGATGCTCTTAGTGACTGCAGCTGAGGGTGTATCCTGTCAGAACCCCAAGAACAGGCCAGTACAGGTGTCTGAATACTAACACTATCAGGCTTCTAAGCAACTATTTATTCTAATGAGCAAACTGGTCACACCTCTCAAAACTATTCCTTATACCCCTTACTCTATCTGAGGGAAACAAATGGAAGCTTTTATTTTTCTTATTTTAAAATGAAAAATACAAACAAAGCCTTCCATGATATGGGTCTACTTCTCTCCCAATGCTCATTTGGGAATAAATTGAAGTCAGGAGGGTATTTTTTTCTCATGGTTTCCTATGGTGGGAAGGCATAGAATCTGAGGCATCTCCATCGGAACCATTGGGTTCCTTATACCAGCAAACAAAACTCTTCGTACAGAGCCAGAAACAAAACAAATAACCTTTAAAACCTACCCCTAGAGACCTACTTCAGCTATCAGTTGGGAACCAAGTGTACAAAATATGTGTGCGACTGGGGGACATTTCACATTTACCTTGTAAAATAAGAGGGTTGTCTTAAATGATCAAGTATGTAATAGTTTCTACTTAATTGAAGCAAATAGTAATCAAAATAAGACTGAAACTCACAATTACATCTTGTTCCTTGCAGTTGACTAAGAAAAGGAGAAAATACTATTAAAGAGGGGAATGACATTTTTTTCAGAGTCCCTGGTCAATAAAACCAAAAGCAGTAAGGACGGAGAGGAAGAGAGAGGGGGAGGGAGAAAGAGAAAGAGGGAGACAGAGAATATAAGTATATGAAATAATGAAGTGGGGTTGGATAGAGATAGTCATCATCTGGGAGCTGGCTTGGCTCTGTGGGGTCCTCCAGCATGCCATGCTTATTGCCCTCTCCAAAGCCATCCACAACATTGATTCTGCAGCATGTTTGTATGGAATCTACTGAGAGAAACTGGAATTCAAGTCCATTTCATCCCACAGCAGATGGTGTTAATAGAGTGTGATGAGTCTGAGGTGGGATGATGATGATGATGATGATGATGATGATGATGATGATGATGACCTTGATCTTAATAAAGAAGAAAAAGAACATAGAACATTCTAGCACCTAACATTCAAAATTCCACAGTAATCATCTTCCAGCTAAGGGAAAACTTTGACATTCCATTATTAAATCGAGGAATTTAACAGAGTTCCATGAATATTTCTACCAACACATGTTCCAAATGTTCTTCTTCTTTCATATTAGGACCCTTGCACAAGTACCAGAGTCATTTATTAGTTTATTCATGATTATATGAAAAAAATCTATAAGATGCGTGGTTTATAAAACATATTCTTCTAAGTCTAGAGGCTACAAGGGCCAAGGTAATGATGCAAGTTAATTTGGTGTCTGGTGAGGTCCTCCCTCTAACAAACATATGCTTACACTTCCTTCCAAGTATCATTCTTTTTGGAATTTTTTTTGGGGGAACATGATTTCTCTGTGTAGCTTTGGAGCCTGTCCTGAACTCTCTCTGTGGACCAGGCTAACCTTGAACTCATGGTAATCTTCCTGGCTGGAATTAAAAACTTGTGCCACCACCACTTAGCTCCAACTATCATTCTTGTTAGGGCCTTTATATGAGGTAAATGGTAAAATGGTAAATGAGTTCTTTATTTCTGAAGTATTATTCTCATTGGAAGTATATTCTTTCTTTCAGAACATTCTCCAGAGATATGAGAAACTGGGCATAAATGAGAGTCCCATCTAAATGGTCAACTTTTCAGATTTAAGTAATGTATAATGGACTAGCTAAGTAATGTCTGATTCTACAGCTTTGAAATTCCAGCTGTTAATATCAAATATCACTGAAACAATGCTTGAGAATTTTCCATTAGAAATTAAGTTTAAATTAACCTAATGCAGTAGAAAATTCCATCTGTATATGAAAGTGACCTAAATGAAGTCACCAAACAATGGAGGATATAGACTCCCAGAGTCCCAGTTGGCCATCTTTTGTCATCAAATGAAGCTTCCAGTGCTGAGATTTGGTTACATCTAATTGATTTGTTGGCCAAAGGAGTCCATGAGAATCCCCCAACAACGCAGACTGTTGCCAGGACTATAGGTTGCTCTTCACAAACTGACAGCCAGGCCACATTGCTGAAGACAGCTGTAGCTCATTGAACATAGATATGTCAAGCCAGTGCTTACATAGAGCCTTCACCCCATGTTCCAGAGTGCTGGTACAGGAAGGTACTCTGCATGCTAACAATGCAAATAGATACATCCTGTAGAAATAATGTTCTAAAATGTATACTGTTTTCTTCTATTTTCTTGTTTTTCTTACACTATCTTAGGCTTTGTTTTTGGTTTTGTTTTGTTTTGCTTCTTTTTTGGTGGGTGTGTGTGTGTGTGTGTGTGTGTGTGTGTGTTATCTCACATTGGCCTCAAGTTTGCAGTTCTTCCCTTTGCCTCCCCAGTGCTAGGATACAAGACTGTACCATCTTTCCTAGATTGTCCTCTCTTATTTTATAATTTCCCTTCCATTGCATTACAATATTTGCATTTGAAACTTAGATATCATCCTCTTTGACTGGAGCCTTCAATGCCACCCACAGATTGTTTAAGCAGCACTCTATGAGAATGAGTTATTTGCATGGGCATCATCAAAAAGCAGAACACGTACTCCATAAAATGTCTATAGAACACCACTGTGCAACTCTATCATGAGTTTTCCATCTTTCCAGTTGGGTATTATTAATGGTTTCAATTATTGTTATTGAAAGAGTCCCAAAAGATTGCAATGTGATTAGAACAAGAGTACAAACATTTTAGCAAATATATCAGCTGCTTATGAAATAAATGGCTATTCGAGAGCCAACTTATTATTGTAAGCCCTGTTATGCAATAAAATAGAAACACCCCTAAATGGACACAGTCCTTTATTATCTTCTCAGAATAAACTATAGTATTGTTCAAATGACTTTTGGTATGTGTGCTACTTTATCTTCATTACAAAGAAAAAGATTTGGATACCGGCTTTGCAGGAAATTATGGCCTCACCAGGGCACAGATAAATTACATGTGGCCCATTAAAACAGGACAGTGTGATTCAGATAGTTTCTACTAATAATACTTGCTTTTGGGGTTACAGCTTATTTTCAGATCATTTCACTGTATTATGTTTACCCTCTTATAAAATTCTTTTTCTCTGGTGAATTGTGTGCTTCAGTTTTATCTCAGTACTTTGCTTCCAACAGTTAAATTTTCAACTGCTGTCCTTTGCAATTTGGCATCTGATCTTGACCACACAAGAATCACCAGTGGCCTTGATCACACTTAATGGCATATAAAATGATGATGTATGAATGCTCAAAGAAAAAATCCTTTGTCAAGATGAATTTATTATGTGGCATTGTTCTCTGTGCCAACAGAAAGAATCAAAGGGAAAAAATGGTTGTGTCAATCTAACAATTCCAATATTTTGAAAATAATTAAAAAGTTTTTTAACTAGGATCTGTCCATTTTAGTTTATTTCACATAATTTAGCTGTGCAGAGAAGTTCATTTGATGCATGAATTTTATTTGTCTTAATAGGCTCCATAGATACAAAAACTCTTGGCCAAAACTTTCAAAAGTGATTTCTGTTTCTAATGATGCCAGATAAGAAATGACAGGGTTTAACCCTCAAATTTATTTTACAACTGGATGGATCTGCTATCTGTTAGCTACATTGTTATAGGCTTAAAGTAATGTTTTTTAAGTTATTGTAATTTAGAAATAAAATGCTGCTGTTATGGCTGATGATAGTGATGATGGTGGTTCTCATGCTGCTGTTGCTGCTGCTGCTATTGCTGCTGATGGTGGGATGATACTACCTGATGAAGACAATATATTGTGAGGATGATATAGGGTGTGGTACTGTGGTGCTAACAGTCTTTTTTCTCTCATGATAGTCTGGTGTGATTAAGGTGTAATGTGATGCTAACTATGATAGCTTGATGGATGGTGTGTTGATATGATGTTGCACAATGACATGGCAAGTAACAATGACATGTCAACAGTGTAGTGTTATGAAGGTAGAGTACAATAAGATTATAGTTTGCTTTCTCTGGCTGATACAGAGGGAGTGATTCTAGAAGACCAGAATCTTCAGGATAGGTTTCTGAACTGGCTCTGGGTTTCCTGGAGTGAGTGATTAATGCAATTTCATTTAAAGGTTCTAATATTCATTTCCAGCAGTAAAGAGGGAACTGGAAGTTCCCTACAAAATGGCCTCATTTGAGTTTTTGGATTAAAGATTTATGGATGGTAAGTTCCTGGGTGATCGTACACCTAATGCCTTGACATATAAATTAAGGGAAATAATTGGAAATGGGTAGCAATCTTTCGTGTACTTGAGAGAGGATCAATAGCTTCAAATGCCCACCTTAAGCTCTCTGCTTAAATGACAGAAAGGCCTTATGCCTGTCCTGAAACCCTTTGGCTACACTTCTAGAGTTTCTGAAAACTTAAACCTAGAGTTTCCTCCTGTAAGTTATTGAATAACAACAGAAATGGAATTTCCAGATTTTCAGGATATCTTCTGTTGGAGTAAGGGTATTAACTGCAAATAAGGGGTACTAGTGAATTGGAACAGGAAATGTGTACACAGATCCTTTTAAAGATTGGGTACCAAATTCTCAGTTTCTGCACAGCACCCCCACCCCATTTTTTCAAATAGAGATAACTTTTATAAATATGATGGAGGACGTTGGCTCTATTTTACCTGGAGGATATACAATAGTTTCCCCTAAGATCTTACAAGATAATCTTGATTTTCCCCAGGGCCCACCTCCACCAGCTTTCTGAGCATTTCAACTACTATAAACTCTAATGATGAGGCACTTTGTATAACTCATGAGAATATATATTACACCTAAATTACTGCACAGATTTTCTATTTTTATTTTTTTTCAAGACAGGGTGTCTCTGTGTAGCCATAGGTATCCTGAAACTAGCTCTTGTAGACCAGGCTGGCCTCAGACTCACAGAGATCCACCTGTCTCTGCCTCCCGAGTGTTGGGATTAAAGGTGTACACCACCACTACCCAGCCAGATTTTTCTTTTTAAATAAGCAGATATCCAAAGAAAATATATGCCATGCCTCCCAGGTATAGGATAATGATAGAAGGGATATAAAGCTGAACCTTGGCCAATTACCGACACTGCACCACTAAATAGAGGTTCTAGATCTAATGTAGCTTTAGTGGTTACAAAGGAGCATAACCTCTCATTTGACTGGTTCAAACATGGGCTAGAAAGTGAATTGAAACATATCCCAGAACTTGATTGATATAGTAAAAGAAAATGTGTAGCAGCATAGGGAAAAATGGGATGTTAGAGTGTATTGGTTATCAAAAATTTGATCACACCCATTCTCCACCCACTCCCCAGGAAAGGTGAGACCTTCTAGAAGGGATCATCAAAATCTGTGAGGTCATTTGGGGTAGGATCAGCAGCCTACAATTCACACAGCCAGAGAAACTAGAGTATAAGGAGACCCCTAAGAGAGACATACAAGGTCCTCCACAGAAGGGGAAAGGGACAAGATCCCCTGAGCATATTGGGAGCAGAGTGAGGCAGTGAGTGGAGAGGGAGTTAGGAGAAAGAGAAGGGGAGAAGAGGAGAGGAGAACATGAGGGAGCAGGAAGATAGAGTCAGGGGAGGAATGGAGGAGATCAAGAAAAGAGATACCATAATGGAGGGAGCCATAATAGATTTAAGGAGAAATCTGGCACTAGGGAAATGCCCAGAAACCTACAAGGATAACCCAACTAACAATATAAACCATAGTGGAGAGGCTGCCTTAAATGCCCTTCCCTGATAATGAGATTGATGATTACCTTATATGCCATCCTAGAGCCTTCATCCAGTGGCTGATGGAAGCAGAAGCAGACACCCACAGCTAAACACTGAGCTAAACTCCTGAAATACAGCTGCAGAGAGGAAAAAGTGATGAGCAAAGGGGTCAAGACCAGCCTGCAGAAACCCATAGAGACAGCTGACACAAACAAGGGGGAGCTCATGGACCCCAGGCTGATACCTGAGAAACCAGCATAGGACTGACCCAGACCCCCTGAACTGGATCTCAGTTAGAAGGCTTGGACAGTTATGGGACCTCTACAGTTGAACCAGGATGTATCTCTGGTACATGAATTGACTTCGGGAGCACATTCCCCATACTGTCTTAGCCTAGAGACAAGAGGGAAGACCTAGGCCCTACCCCAAATGACTTGACAGGTTTTGATGATCCCTCCTGGAAGTTTTTTTAATTCTTTAAAAACAGTAAATAAAGAGCCACAAGTGTGTATGAAGGATAATTCCTTCTCTGGAATGTATATCACCCACTTTACTAGCTTTTACTAATTTATTTAAATAGTTTCATATATATCAAACTTAAATCTTCTTATTTTCAGAGTCTTATCAACTAAGTAACCTTATCTTGAGTGAAATGTGGCCATGGAGAACAAGTTTTGCTTTCTAACAGATTCAGTTTCTGACATGCTTCCATTTGTAAGTTACTCCTTAGGGCTGAGAATGGGCCTCATCGGTAGAGCACTCCCCTTGAGTATACAAAACCCTAGGTTTGATTCCTGGAACTGTATTTCATTAAAATAATATAAACAACTCAATATGACATTAGCACCTGAGTGGCACAGTTGGTTAGTGTGAAGTATTCACTCAACCCTGTAATATCAAAGTGTCTTCTTTTGCTTTCTGGCTACACAACTACACAGAAGGTCATCTAGACTCTTATAGAGGCAATCATTTATTTTAATGAATTTATATGTTCATTTATTGATTTCTCTTAGCCAATGTTCTATTTCTGTGAAGAGACACAATGACACATCAACTTATATTTTTGGTTGTGAGCCAGCCCAACACAGCAACTCTTACAACACAGCAACTCTTATAAAGGAAATTATTTAATTGGGGCTAGCTGTAAGCCAGCCTCAGTAATGGACTAACAGAGGTTAGTCCATTATTATCACAGTTGGAAGCATGGCAGCTCGCAGGCAGATGTGGTACTGAAGGAGCTGAGAGCTCTACTCTACATGCAGACCTACTGGAAGGACAGAGACACTGAGCCTGGTTTGAGCGTTTGAAACCTCAAAGCCCACCCCCAGGGACACACTTTCTACAATAAGGCCACACTTCCCTCTTTCAAGTAGCACCCCTAATGACCAATATTCAACTATATGAGCCTATTTGGCCATTCCCATTTTAATCACCACATCATTTATCTCTCAAACCATCATCAAGCATCTATTGTGTACAATAGATTGTGCCAAGTGTCTGCTATATACAATATATTATACTTATTATACTACCTATCCCAGCAATGGTACGGCCTCTTAATAACTAAACCAATTACCCTTGTCACAATCAGTCATAAAATCACAAAAATAAAAGCCTTTCTTCAATACACACATACTTTCAGTTTTCCTTAGACATTTACTATGACTAAAAGCAAATGTACACAGGAGGATCACTTTGAAAATGCCTGTGCTACCCAAGAGGCCATAATCACTCAAACATTTGCATGAAGCCCAGTTGAGCTGCCTTTAAATACTGGAACAAATAGCAAGACAGTCAGCCTTCCAGAGAAATCTTCCTTTGAGGGTTAAAGTCATTTGCTCCCACAGCGTAGACCGGAATCCTCCTTTTTCTAGTAGAAAAGACCATCTCCAACAAGGTTGAGAGGGATATAGGATGATACTGAGTGTGGAGAAACTATCATAAGGCTTTCAGTAGGACTGTGCTGCAAGTGTGTAAATAATATCCTACAATTATTTCCCTACTTTTTGTGGGTCTCTGGGAGTCATTACTATGCATCCCATGACACAGCAGGCTGTCTTGCAGTCACATTCCCTATTGAGCATGATAGCTGCTACAGTGCAACTGTTTACCCCGTCTCTAAATGTCACATCAACATGACCTCACAAGAGAGGTATTTGTTTGTGTGACTCCTTGGAGCAGGTCCTTCTCTCTCTAGGGGATCCTGAGTTCTTAGTAAGTATGAAAGTAACAGGAAAAGGAAGAAAGAAAATTGAATTCAAACAAACAGGAGCAAGAGGAGGAAGAAATGAGAGAAGGAAGAGATGGATGGAGGGAGGGAAGGAGGGAGAGAAGGAAGCAGGAAGAAAAGATGGAATGAAATAGAGAGAGAAGGAGGTAAAAAAGGAAAGGAGGGGAGAAAGAAGGGTAAAATATAGCAATAATAAAACTAACTTCTATCAAATACTTGGTAATATCAAATGCAATATTATAGAACTAAATATTTGTATGTTGATTCATGAAGTCTTCCTAAGGATGCTATTACTACCTCTGTTTGGCACAAGGAGAAGGAGCTTGTAACCCATACAGTCTTAGTGGCAGGGCTTAATCATTGGAATTCTCACTCCAGAATCTGAGCCCATAGAAAACTATATTCTGTGATTCTCCATACTTACAATAACAGCAAAATGAACCAGAATAGGGCAGAGAAGTAGAATTTGCCAAATAAACATCTCATTTGGTAAATATTTATTGAGCTGTGGATGATGTGGCCTCTACAGTCAAAGCACTCACAGTACAGTACCCTAATGAAGTTGAGAGGAACAGAAAATGAAAGAGTGCAATAAATACCAAGAATGCAGGAGAACTTCAGAGCAGGCATGACTTAGAGGTAGATGGGGCAGTCACTCTTCTGTCTGAGGAGATGGGAGGTGCTACAAGAGTTTCTTTCTTGGCTGACCCAGAGAAGCCACCCGGGTGCTCTTTGGGAGAAGATATCAAGAAGTGAGGCCCGAGAGTCAAACAGTAAGGGTTCATTTTAGACCAGCATGAGAGCTGGTGATGTGCAGATAAGATGCTTTGGCACTGGAATGGTGGCTTGGTGATTAAAAGTATGTGCTGTTGCAGAAGACCTGGGTTCAGTGTGCATGCAGCACCCATACAACCATCTCAAACTCCAGTTCTGGAAGATTCTATGCCCTCTTCTGGCCTCCATGGGCATTGCATGAGTATGGAGAGCATACATACATGATACATGCAGGCAAAGCAATCATGAATGAAGATAAAATTTGAAGAAAAAAACTTCCAGTGTTGTTTACCAATTGGTATCATTAATAAGGGATGCTGTGGGGCAACAAGTTGGCTCGGTGAACCATAGCTAGTGATGCCAAGCCTGAAGACCTGAGTTCAACCGCCATAACTGTGGAAGGAGAGATCTGACCTCAGAGAGTTGTCTATGATATTACACCAAAGCTGTGCGCTATACACATAAATATATGAGAAAATAAGCAAATGTACATATTTTAATGGGTAAAAAAGACATGCCATTACTTATACCCAGACTTCTGGAATGGGCAATTTGACAACACTGCTAATTAACCCAGAAAGAGAATGAGAAGAGAAATCTATGGGGGGTTGGAAAAGGAAGTGGTTGATTAATGACTTTAAAGTCTCCCAAAGATTTCTAGGTTAAAATGCCTAGAAGCCACATAGCAGAGTACACAGACCTGAGAAACACTGAGACAGCCATGGTAGTGAAAGGTTTTCTAGCGGGACTACAACTGTACATAGGAATTGGAAGAAGAGTGGAGGAGAACTCTAGAAATCAAAGGAAGTATACAAAGGAGAGAGAAGTTGACAAGAAGGAGAATCGATTACTAAACCAAGGAAGAAGAGTTAGATAAGGCTGACTAGTTGGGGATGTGGGTCAATGGTGAAGCTCTTGCCTAGCATGTACAAGGCCCTGGGTTTGACCCTTGGTGCCAATTGTTTTTTTTATTGCAGTGATGTCAAATGCAATAGAATGGATACAAACACATATAAATAGATAATAAAAAGCCCATTTATGGTTATAGACCACTAGTTAATGGTTGAGAGCAGGGGATTGAATAGAGACCTGTTGAAAAGGTTAAC
The DNA here is from genome assembly GCA_030556225.1 of Cricetiscus sungorus. Classification (NCBI taxonomy): domain Eukaryota; kingdom Metazoa; phylum Chordata; class Mammalia; order Rodentia; family Cricetidae; genus Cricetiscus; species Cricetiscus sungorus. The sequence goes on from JANBXA010000731.1 coordinate 23,540,446, forward strand.
TTTTCCTCCAAAGAAAAAGAAAAATGTGTGTGTGTGTGTGTGTGTGTGTGTGTGTGTGTGTGTGTGTGTACGTGCATGCATGAATACAACCCATCAAGTCCATTTTTGTTACTTGCATGCATATGGTTTTATGGTTGGCCACTCTGTATTGGCCAACCAATGAAGGGGCTTATCCCTAGTAAAGATTAACTACCCTCCATGAAATTTCCCCCCTCCACACTGATATGTCCATTCATATGCCATTGTTCAGGTCTTTTTAATTCAGGACATTTCTAGAAGAGATTGCTTCCCCACAGACTTACTGATAATAATCAAAGAAAATGAAGCTAAAAGAAGCTATCAACTTGAGAGTAGAGGCAAATATGAGAGGGGCTGGAGAGACAGTACCTGGAAGATGTTTGAAGGAGGAAAGTCATAAAATTCTATTTCAGGTAAAAAGGTTTAAGGTAAAAAAGACAAGAATAAGGAGATAAATATCAAAATGTGTCTGTTTTAATTGAAAAATTAAACTTCAATGTTATTCTATAAATTAGGATAACATGTTGTATGATGGTATGATGATAGAATGGATGACAGGGATGAACACAGTTCAAACATCCAAGGAAGGAAAGAGTTCATGTAAAAGGTTGCTGAATGCAAAGAAGTTCCACCTGAGACTGGGAAGAATCCATTTAGAGAAGCATATGACTGCTTTCTCTCTGACCTGCCTCTGAATCCCCCTCATGGCAGGAAGTTGTGATTAAATGATGGGTTGTTAGATTTTTAAGAATATGGTGATGGAATGCTACAAATGCTTAAGTGGTCAGAAAAGAGCTACTGAGTGTGTCCATGAGCTGTCCATGACAGTAGCAAACACTTAAAGGAAAGGTTACTTTGGCTCATGGGTAATAGATCTCAATCTATGGCCACTTGTCCCCTTGTTTAAAGGCTCCAGGCAAGGCAAAAAACTATAGTATGGAGAGCTTCTTAACACATGGCAGCCTAGAAACAAAGAGAAAGTAAAGGATAGATTCTCATAGTCCCTTCAAGGCCTGTTCCTCAATGACCTAATTTCTTTCAGCGGACCCTGCCTCTTAAATTTTCAGTTTCCCAGTAATGTCACACACAGGCCTCCAAGAGATATTCTAGATCTAAATTATAGCACTGGAAAGGTGTGTGTGTGTGTGTGTGTGTGTGTGTGTGTGTGTGTGTGTGTGTTGATTGTCATTTGTTGAACTAATCTTCTACTGGATGTCTGCTTCCATGTTCTGTTGAGAATAACTATTCAGCTAATCTGCATTCACCTACTAAGAGGACAGCACTGTTTTGGGGACAGAATGTTCAAAGCTTCATGTCTCATGTCTGTAGTGTGCTTAGAGTCAGACAAGTGAATCAATTAAACCACAAAGGCCAAGTGATGTGGTAGAGGGGATGGTACAAAGATGCTCAGGTTGCTGAAGGATCAGAGAGGAAAGAAGTCCAAACTGAAGGGGGGCAGGGCGATAAGATCCCCAATGAAATTACAGCTGAGGGGAGTCTGGTGGGCAGAGAGCTTGGACAAGGCCTACAGTTGCACAAGCTGAGGCTAAAAAGATAAGCAGAGCAGACCATAGTAATGTTTATAAACTGTATGAAGGAATTTGGAGTGTTCTCCTGGCATTATCATCTTCATCTAGTTTAATTGATGAATATAATATTGATTTGTCTAAAATCCTATCAGCAGAATCATCTGCCCCATCCAGAACACTAAGAGTGGCAGTCATAGCCCTTGAGGGGACCTGTGCATGTGACCTTGGCAGATATGTTGATAATAGAATTTAATTTCTAGAACCTTTCAATATCTTCTAGAGGTCACAGGACAGAGGATACAAAAGTAAATGTGTTCTATTTTGTTTATATAAGGCCCTTCACAATCACTTACAGACTAATCAAGGAAATAAGTGTAGGAGGTAGCTAAACATGGTCCTTGCCTGTAGAGAGCCTCGAAGTACCACGCCTTAAAGTGGCGCTGGCTTCCTCCTTACACCTTCCCCTTGGTGAGGGCTCTCTGGCGTAAACAAGCCCTTAATTGGTTAAATCTGTTCAGCCTGTCTGCTTCCGCGTTAGAGTAGCCTATCTGCAGGGTCCACGTAGCTCACTGGGGTTGGTTAGCTCAAGGGTATTTAAGCCTGTGCAGCCCCCCCCCCCCCGGGCTCTCGAGGATCAGAAGAATAGGTTTCAAGGATCCTGATTAAAACTGCATGAAGAAGATCTTCCCGGAGTCGAATCTTCCTTGCTGGCAGGGGTAGGCGCGTACACTTGCCTTCTCTTATTTCTGCTTTTGAGCTCCATGTGTTTGAGTCTTAATTATTCATTCCCAAGGAACAAATGCTTAGTAAAAGAGGAGGCAATGATTCCTGTGATGAGAAAATAATGTGCCCCAGAGAACAGGATGGACTGGAGGGGGAAATATGGGACCACAGAGGGTGGCAAAGAAGAACAACAGATTGAAATTATAGCTTTAATGGACACAAGTAACAGAAACTTCTGGAATCTTTTTCCTTATGGAAGATATATGACTGTTATAACCTTTTTATTTCAAAAACTGGCATTATTTAAGAATGGGAACTATAGAATCTTTTATCAAAAATGGAGGTGTTTGCAGAGTGCTGAGACACTGAGAGGAATATAAGTCATCGTTTTCATGGCTTCAATTTTAACTTCTTTATGTTACCTTTCTATATTGGAAATCTTAGAGATAAGCCTTTTAAATGACTTAATTAAAAATGAAATAAGTTTGTTTAAATATAAGCAATAAAAAATATTTTGCAGTCACATCTTGCCTCCCTACCTTGAAAAAAATAAAAGTTTGCATGGAGTGTTGTTCAACTTTTTGTCATTATAATAATAATAAAAAAAAAACCAACCTGGGTGGTGGTGGCACACACCTTTAATCCCAGCACTAGGGAGGCAGAATCTCTTGAGTTCAAGGCCAGCCTCATCTACAGAGTGAGTTCTAAGACAGGAAGGATTACACAGAGAATCCCGGTCTGGAACAAAAACAACAACAACAACAACAACAACAACAACAACAACAACAACAATAATAATAATAATAAATAAAAATTTTAAATATATACTTTAACACCCAATGTAATTGACTTACAAAAAAAGGAAATGTTGTTGGATGATCATTCTAGAGGTTCCGGGTAAGAACAAGTGGTTGCATTCTTTGGGCTTCCTGTAAGGACAGCGTGTTTTAGTAAGAGTTCATGGTAGAAGTAACTGCTTATCTCACCAGCTAGGGCTACGAAGGGAAGATGTCTGAATGGATAGAGCCCCCAAATCCCATTTAGAGTTATGCCCAATGGTCATTGCATGTACGTCATGCCACCTTGGGGTCACATCTTCAGCATGGACTTTGGAGGGATGCCGCCCAAAGCACAGCACATGGTCGTCTTCATGTTTTACTTCAGAAGGGGGAGGGGGACTGTGAAGTCGCTACGTTTGTGGTGACTTAAATGAGAACTACAGCCTTGGGGGGGGAGGGGAACTTCAAAAGTTTACAACCTCACCTCACTTCCAGTTCACTCCTGTGTCTCCTGTGACAGTGGAAATATGATCTCTCAACCTTCTGTCCCAGTCACCTTGCCTGCCCCACCATCACGGACTTCTAGTCCTCTGAAATAAAAGCCAAAATAAACTCCTCTTCAAGCTGCTTTCGGTGATAGTATCTTACCATAGCAATAGAAAGTAGCAGTTACAATATTGAAGATGTCTCTCTTTCGTAATTGAAAAACAAAAATGAAAACTAGTTAAAGAGAATAGTACAATTTTCTACCAAGCTACCCTTCCAAATGCTTCTTTTCGAAATCTGAATCCTCTAAACTCATGTGAGAGCAAGGCTCCAGCCATCTTAGAAAGCATCAGGGCTCTGGAGTGTCCCACATCAGACTTGTTTTATAGAGATCACCTGTGAGCTCTCTGGGACTCCAGTTTCCAAAGAATTTTAATCTTGGAACTTCTAAAGGGCCAAGATTTATGTGGCCATAAGTGAAACAGTTCTGGAATGAATAAGATCTAAAAGTTTAGAAATCCTCAGGCTATTCTCTAAACAAAGATGTGGGAAACTATTAATGTTTATACTGAAGATTCCCTTGTGTTGGACTTCTTTTTTTCTTTTTTCTTTTTTTTTTTTTTTCCTTTGCCATTGTAGGCTATGAATGGTTGCGTCCTCTGAAATCCCTGTACAGTTGCTTCTGTGAAAAGCAACCTGAGGTTATACGTTGTTGATGTGGGTGACCAGGCTGCTGAGGTGACTTACCTACTTTACTCATAATAGGGTGAACATTTCACAAGAACTTGGGCTTGTGTGCACATGTGTGTGCATGTGCACACACACACACACACACACACACACACACACACACAACTTGAAATGTGGTTATGGGGGTCTAAAAGCAAGAAAGAAGCTAGTAACTTAACATTTTTTAAATGTTCAGCTAACTGGACATAAATTTAAGACACAGAGGCCCCTAGCTCAGAACCCACCACATTTTCAGGAACCCACAAAAAAATTTTCAGTCTCCTTCAGAATTACCAGAAATAGAAAGCTTCTGATTTGAGGGATGTTTGTCTATTTGGTTTTCTCCCACTGCAGCCATAAGCTGTAATTAGCAACTGAGTTTGTGGGGGCAGTAGCCCCCAGGGGAAAGCAGGGCTTCTGAAAGTCACGCGTGGCTTGAGCTCTACGTACTGTTCAGTTGCCTGCAGGGACCCTTGAGAATTCATCTGTGCCAAACATCTTTCACTTCCAGAAGCAGGGTTCTAATGAAACTACTGCTTCCTTAGTAAATAATTCAGTGGATGTTTTTCAGAGCAAAGGCATTCCACTGAAGCTGAGCCATCTACTAAAAGCATAAGTTGATCACAAAGAAAAATTAGGTTTGAAAAAGACTGCATAGTGCAAACATGTCACTCCTGGTGAAATGAGCAGAGCCATTCTCTCTCTCTCTCTCTCTCTCTCTCTCTCTCTCTCTCTCTCTCTCTCTCTCTCTCTCTCCCTCCCTCTCTCTCCCCTTCTCCCTCTCTCTCCCTCCCTCCCTCCCTCCCTCTCTCTCCCCTTCTCCCTCTCTCTCTCTCCCTCCCTCCCTCCCTCCCTCCCTCCCTCCCTCCCTCCCTCCCTCTCTCCCTCCCTCTCTCTCTCTCTCTCTCTCTCTCTCTCTCTGTCTCTGTGTGTATATGTGTGTGTGTGTGTCTGTCTGTCTGTCTGTCTATTTTTAATTACCTTATTAAACCATTTTCTGTCTTAACAAACCACCAGATCTGTGGTCAAGAATTTAGTCCGTGGCCATGCATCATACTTCTCTCCCCTGTGCTCACTCTTGTCACTCAGTGCCTCGTCTGAGTGGGGCAGGATATTTTACTCCCTCTCTCACCAGTGCGCAGTGACAAAGCTGCAAGTCAGGGTCCCAGAATCCTCTCCGGCAGGCTAGCTCAGACTTCCTCCAGCTGTGATGGAAGTCTTTCCAGCAACTGCCAGGCCCAGCTGGGACATGTCACATTTAGCATGTTCATTGGTTAAGCAAGTCATGTGATTGAGATCAGTTTCCAGGGATGGGGAAATGGTCACCTCTGATTGGGAGTAGCTGGAATTTGTTTTGCAAGAGGCATGAATACCTGGCTGGAAGAAATCTGTAGCCTTTTTGCACAATTTACCACACCTATCACACATTGCTAATTCAAAAGTCTTCCTATTGACATTCCTGTGATGTCACCTCATTTTACAGTTTTATGTTCAATTAGATTTCTTCTCAGTTTTTAAACTAAAGCTAAGTTTGGTTCTATAAAGTGTAAAACCTGCAGTTATATCTTAAACATATATACATATATTTAATTTACATATATATAATTTATTGTTCAAATCTGAATTTCTGTCCCCTTAAAGCTGTGTTATTAGAAACACTTTAAAAAAAACTGTCTTCCAGCTCTTTTGAAAAACAAAAAACATCATTCGTGTCTGCAGTCTGCCTACGGTACAACAGCACAACAGAAAGTATTTGGAGGAACCTGGACAAAACCACAGGATGAGCCATAGCTGTAAATTTTAGAACCTAATAGTTCTTGAAGACAGTGTTATATCAGGGTGAATTTACTGCAGTGAGTCTAGTAGTTTGATACTGTCTGTTCTTCATGGGCTGTGAATGTCATGGCTTTGAGTTCATCTATCCTGATTACATACTCTTCTGTTATCAATCTACATTCAGATAGGAAGTGATGATAGGGTGCATTCCTGGAACTTATGTGGTTATTTTACATGAAATCACCTAACTCTGGGGTCCTATTTGGGCTATTATAAGTTAAAATTCAGTTTTTCTTGTCTATAGTTCTGATCCCTGGCTGGGAGGTTTCTTGGTTTTGGGTTAATGGTGTGGGTACCATGTTTCTTTTCAAGGTGAATATTTGTGTGTTTCCTTTTTTCAGGGAAATGCCTCATTCTTTTTTTAAACTTTCATATAATTAGCAGTGTGTTAACTGAGGCAATTCTCTTTCAGTTTTCAATCTGGGCTAGTTAAAGGCCTTCTGTTTTCTGCAAACCTTCCAATGACAGTTTCGCTCGCACCCTACCCTCTCACTTGTATCTATTGGAATCCATTAGCTTGCTTCAAGTTAAACAATGCTTATTCCTGGGAGAGCACCAACCTTTCAACACACCACAGAAACAAAGGCCTTTGGGCTTTCTTATCACCAGTAATATGAACTTACTCATAACAAAATAAAACTCTGGAAACACTGTCAAAATATGGCTAAATTAAAACATATTCTATTAGGGGAACATAGTGACTTTTCACTTACACTTACATTTTAGTGAGGTAATAAATAATTCTATGATTTGTAGTTTGCACAGATTACATGAATATACTACACTTGTGATAAAGATCAAACAGCAATATTCCTGTTCATTTTAGATTCTTCCTTAGGCTTATTTTGTGATATGGTAAAAGGAAGAAAATTTCTGACTAGGTTCATTTATTCAATCCTATCTGAAATGAAAAACCCCCTATTTTAATGACAACTGGCATACTTGGGGAATTGGTGACATTTAGAAATTAGTTGAGTTAAGAATTAAATCTTATTCACTCATCCTTTTATCAAAATATATTATAATCCCCAAAGCATGGAACATTCTGCATATGTAAAGACTACATATTCATTTAAAAATAAATGTAGATACATTAAAGTTATATTTGCATATGCATTTTACAGACATATTTTTAAACGTGTATATATGTTTTTATATAAAACTTACTTAAGATTTTAAAGGAATTTTTCACCCCATATTAAAGATGGGATGAAAGCCACTCTGTTCCACATGTCATTTTACAGGAGAAAGTCAACAGATATTTGTGGAATAATAGATATATTCATAACGGGCATTTGGAAACCTGTGCTTAGGAGTGTAAGGCTTCATTATCTATCATTATCTACTCTTTGTATTTGAAAGTGTTTCTTTCTGTACAGATCCTTCCACTGGATTAAAAAAAAAAAAAAAAAAAAAAAAAAGGAACAAGATTTATGGTCCCAGAGTTAATTCCAGAAAAGGTTTCACTTGTCTATACCTTTAGCATTTCACTCTAGCTCCACTATATAATATAATAATGACTCAATGAGAGGAAATTTTTAGACAAAATAAATGTCTTGGGAACACTAGCTGCACACATGCTTCCCCTGAAAGTGCATTAATGAAATTAACTCACATTTCACTGAGCCTTCTAGGTTCCCAACTTAGAAACAGCCGGAAGCTTGCTGCCGAAGGTGAGTGAATTAAAGTTTGGAGGTAATATTCGTTAAAACATTGATACAGTTAGATGAGAAGTACATTGAAAACATCACATACAACATAGTGTTTGCATTGGCTTCTTCTTTAGCCAAGAACTGAGTGGTGGTGAGAATTTCCTCAGTCCAGTTATACATACCTAAGAGTTAATATGAAAACTGTCCATGATAGCATTTTGCATGTAACAAATACTATAGCATCTATCAGGTGAGTAGGGAAGCATGTGGCATACTAATAGGTTTTAATAGATCTTTTGATGAGTCTATCACTGGGATTGAAATAGTAAGTAGTTTATCTAGGATTATTATTTTTTAGGACATTAACAGCATCTGGCATGATGCTTTTATCTTGTGATAAAAAATTTAACTAAAATTCTCATTTATGTAAAAGTATGTTTATTTCTACTTTTTCCTTTTCATCACATTTGTTTCATACAAACTGTAATCTTCTGAGAGGGAAGTTAAGACTATGATGTATTTGTGTAAAAAGAATAGTTTTGTTATTTTTGACAAAGAGAACTCTATTGAAAGAAAATTATTTGGAATTAAAGTATACACAGAGATGATATATATAGACTAGAAAAACTAAAGGAAGTGAAAACTTATTAAGGAATTTTAAGGTAATGATTAGATCTTAATTTTTCTATTTTCTGAGTGGTCATATTTCTTTTTACAACAAAATGTTGCTTCAAGTCTATACCTCTAAAGATGTTTTTCGTGCATTCATTTTATAATTAATCCTCCCATTTACTATGTTAAAGAGATATTGCCTTAGAAAAATAATAAGGTGAATTTTTGTTTTGCTTGACAAATTTCAGCATGGTAGAAATTTTTTTGCCATGTATATGAATGTTTGGGACCTGCCAAAACTTAAACCTCAACTTTCAAAAAAAAAAAAAAACGAAATAATTGTCTATAATTTAGTAATTTGTAATTTAAGAATATATTTTGTCTTTAATTGAATGTATCACTTTAAAAGAGGGGTACTGATAGCCTTGATAAGTGATATCTTTAATTGGGTATGCATTAACTATGTAAGGTACATGTGAATATATCTTTACTCTTCACGGAACTTGTACTTTACACACAAGGAACATGGCGGTCTGTGACTAAGACTTTGTACCAGATCGCTTGGTTTTGAAACTGCACATGGAAAGAACCATTGGAGGCATTAGTACACTGCCCAGCTTCCCATCTCATCATCTCGAAGCATTCCGTAACATCCACTCTAAATTTTCTCTGCAGACAGGCCAAATATACAGATCATGGGTAGCAGAAGAGGAAGAGGTCACTGGGAAACATTAGTTCTAGACCTGCCTGACTACCCACATACATTTGAACAATCAACTTCTTCAACCTTTACTAGCAAAGTGTCAGGGTTGGACGGGTGTGCTGACAGTCTGTTACAGCACTAAAAGTCTCTTGGACTGCTCTGACCCTCGGATCAAAGGAGCTTTTACTATTCAAAAGTCCTATACTGTGTGAACAACTGGGCTTTGACTTGCCCCAATAAAGAACTCACTTTCGCTGGGTTAATGCCTTTACCTACGTTCTCCTTAAACACTGAGTTTATTGTAAGACAGCATTAGTGAACCAACCTCCCAATTTGATATTAAGAAAGATCAGGTGCCTTAAAAGGCTGTGTTTATATACAGTTGATAAATTACCTTTTAAGAAAATGTATTTTAACTGGGTGCAGCGATGTGCGCCTCTAAATCCTAGCATTTCTGAGGTAGAACCAGGAGGATCAGAGTTCAAGGTCTTTCTCAGCTACACAGCAAGTTTGAAGCCAACTTTCACTGTTTTAAATGCTGCCCAGCCTCCTCCTTAAAAAAAAAAAAACGAGGAAGCAATTAAGCCAATGCGAACTAATTTTTCATTAACTAGCTTCTCTCTTGTGCTTTCTATTACTAGAAAGAACAGTAGTTAATTGTGCTATCTTCCACTCAAGCTCTCCTTCATTTGTTAGTCTGCAGTGCTGATATAGATTGTATTGTTTCCTACAGTCCCGTTGATAAACCCATAGAGGACTTTTCAAACATTCTTTATCCGACGCTGCCTCGAGGTCTAATTTACATGCTCAGTGTTTGTTTGTTTGTTTGTTTTTAAACAAAAGCAAGATGGGAAAGGGTTCCATTGTCCCCAATTCAAAATTCGTCTACATCTGGCCCCCGATCTGGACCCTGTAGGCTAGCTGGGCGGTTTTGTTCTGGTCAGGAGGGGCTATTTATTAGGAGCCATACAAAATAAACATGAAACGTTTGCCATAAAATATGACAACCACTTTAAATAATGTTGACTTAATTAAACTTTAAACTTTATTTATAAATTTTATGGCTTCAGTGTGAGCGCTTCTCGGATGTTTACTTCAGTGGAAAATCCATCATGTGAGGACCTTGAAAGGAATTAATCCCCTTACCCCTGGCACAGAGCTCAGTTCCAACAATTCTGATCTAAATATTTAGTGATGGATGATTCGTGTTTATGAACGGAGGGCAGCATGACACTGAAATTTGAACTGCGCTTTCCATCTTGAACATATGGTTGGAAAGACGCTAGAAACTGAAGTTATACCAATCAACGGAAGTTAAGCATCCTACCCCCAACACACACTTGCCTCTTTATTCGCCTTTGTCTGTTCCATCTGTTACTGGAGTCTTTATAGAGAAAAATTCTTACAGTCAACTTTCCAAAAAAGACATTCCGTTGACTCTTGTGGGTTTGGTAGTGCATCCGTGGGTAAACTAATAGTCCCGCTGAGCGTCAGCCAAAGGTCACGGTCACGGGCCTCTCAAAATATTTCTGTTTAAAAAAAAAAAAAAAAAAAAAAAAAGTTTATCACTAAACTGAAGTTTCTCATTAGTAACCCTGTGGTGTCTAATCTGTGAAATTACATGATTAACTCTTTTACAGGGTCGGCTCTGGTTGAAGCTTTCAATCCCACGGGAAGTTATTAAAAATATCACCAAGATAATGCTTCAGCTTTGTAGTTGGCCTCTAGGGTAAAGGAAATAGATCATTATTAGATGAACACTTTATAATCAAGCCGTAGATCACTCACAATTACTAAATGGCTGTCAAGGAAATTTTTACTTTAAAAGTTGAGGACAGTGTAATTTACAAAACTAATAAAGACCATGGAAGACTTTCTTGTTTCCTTCTCCAGTTGGGAAATGAAAGGGGAACAATGCCCCGCCCCCTGCCCAGCCCTGTGCCTTTTGGGGGAGGGGTGGCATTTACATGGTTCGCTCCAATACAGAGAGCATACTTCATATTTTGTTTTTCTTGAAGTTGTTTAGATGTTCCTTGGACAAAAAAAAGATTAGTTCTTGTAATAAGAAAATAAATCATATAAAACAAAGGTTAAAGAACGTGGGGTGGGGAAACTGAAAAAGTGCAAACTGAGGAACTTTTTCCTGCAGACAAGTGGCCATGCGCATGTGCGTGATTACTAACTCGGTAGAGATCCCAGGAGATACTCCAGTTTTCTCTCCACTCGTAAAACTGTCTGCTAGCCAGGACACTTTGTTCTTAATGAGGGAAGAATACAACAGTAACAGTGTTCGAGGGAAAGCAATACCACATAGTCTCGTTACCAACGGCCCAAAGGCAGAGCACAGTGCGGCTGCTTATGTAACTTCACTATGATATTTGACTTCTTAAGCTAAAATTCTGGGTTCTGAATTTTACTCACTTGCTTTTATCCAGTTTGGAAAAAAAAAAAAAAATTGGTTCAGATGCCAATCTTACTTTGCTTTCCAGAATATCTACTGTAACTTCTTCACTAAAAATGAAAATCCTAATCAAGGGGTATGTGGGGATTTTCTTTAATCAATCCATAACCAGGTTAGAGGTTTAAAATAAAAATCCCCATTGGTCCTCACTGGAGAAGAACGAGGGAGAGTAATACAGAGAAAAAGGAAGAAGGAGGGGGAGACAAATAACAAGAGAGATGTTTGGGAAAGGCATAAAAAAATCTATTATTTCATAAGCTTACTTTAAAATGCATAAATGTATATATTTAAGTTTAATGGAATTACCCACACAACAGAATAGTACCTTCTAGAATTTATAGACTGACAAAACTCCAGTGCTACGAAAGGAATACCTTTCTTTGAGTTGCTGGTCAAGGGATCCAAGAGTCCCTAAAAATCAAGATAAACTATTGCCATCGCTCGAGTTGCCTAATAGAACATGAAGACCTGACCTTATTGCTAAAGATGCTGCACACTCAAGTCACTGAGATTTAAGAAATGAAGCTGTTTTGAGAAATCAGGTACTTGATTGAACTGGAATTCTCCCTGAGGGCTAGCTCTCATGGCATACAAAGCAGCCAAGGGAGAAAAGTATATAAACAGTTCTACCCAGACATAAGGCCTGCAAATGACAATGGGCAAACAAGCAAGATATCCCCAATAGTGCAATAATGGCACTTATATTTTGGGGACAACCAACAGAATAGTCTTAATGTACCCAAGGCTGCTCTATAGGCGCGAACTCATGCCCAGTACTATAAACCTAACCAAACACCTGTAGCCGGCAAGGTCATAGACACTAAAGGAGAACTTACCATTACTTACCATTATTTCAGAAAATAATGTAATTCTCAACTGCTGTCCTAATTCTTATCCTTATGTCCATAGACAAGAGTAGCTCCACCCCTCATCAAAGGTTTTTTTCCAGAAGACAGAGGTTGTTATAGAGATCCACAACTAGTCATGACACAGAGAAAAAGTGATTGTGCAGTGCCCAGCCCCAAAGAGGATCTGTATAGCACAGTTCCTGCACCCAAATCTCAGGGAACATCATGGAAGAGGGTGCAAATGACTGTAGGATCCTAAGAACTGGCACACAACTGTTTTGAGACAATCTGCTCTGGGCACCAGAGATGCTGCTGTCCTGAACTCTCAACGATATGACTACCTGTACACGGCCTACAAAGACCACACCAGCCAACATACCAATGTAAATGGAAAGTTTCACAAGGCCACATCCCCTGTGTGAGACGCTACACACACTCAGTAGTTGCTGAGTGAGGAAGAACCAATTTCCATCAGGAACAGATTTCCAGTCCTAATGGTCAGTGCCAAAAACATGTATATACAGGTAACAGTAACTGCTAGCTGTACTCAAAATCTGTGTGTGTGTGTTCACACACTCATGCATGTAGAACAATAATGATTATAGATGAACATGCCATGAATTTAAGAAGTGGCAGAGGAGCTGAAGGGGCATAAAGGAGGGAGGAAATAACACAATAAGATATTGTGTGTGTGTGTGTGTGTATGTATGTATGTATGTATGTTTATAGTATTTTGTAGATGCCAAGTCGCTGAGTAGACTCAGGAGACACTGCTAATGTTGTGGAGAAGATTTTGTACCCACAATGGCAATACTTTCATAAATTTCTGAAAGTAAAATTTAGTAAAGGAAGCAAAGTAGGATATCAGTTAAAAAAAAAAATGTTTTTTTGGTTTTGTTTAGTTTACATTTTCAATTTTCTGATTCTATCCAGAAAAAGAACATCACCATAAAATTTCATTAAAGAGGAAATTCATGACAATTGTAAAAAGAAATACTGATTTTTCCATTCCCAGTTGGACAGCTGCTCTACTAAGTCGTTATGTAATCAGTTTCTCATATGTCAACTATTATTGCGAGAAGAAACCATCCACCAATCCAGTTTTAATTTTATCTTCCATTTCAGGTTAGCACAGGAGTAAAGTACAGAGTCCCTAACAGGCAAATTCTTAAGATAGTTGCAGAAAGACAATCTGTGCTATAGATGGACTATTACACTGCCATAGCTCTTTGACATAGAGGCCAATGAGGATGCTGGTAATGTGTCTGTGAAGTGGCTTCTCTAATGCCATGAAAATGGAGTGACAAGACATTGCCCTGGGCTAGCTCTTACAGTCACACTCTCCAGGAGAGCTAGCCTCTGTCTAGTCTTGCTCACTTGATTCTCGGGGAACCAGCTTGTGGGTCAGAAATCACTTCTGGTATGTGATTGGAAGACCTTAAGAGAAAATGCTCAGCAGTCAAATGTATGTCACATTAAAAACAATAAGGGTGGTTTAAGTACAGCTTGAAGAAAGGAGACAGCTTTCTGTGAACTTTTTAAAGATAATTAATACCAATTTCTCTGGGGAGAAAAAGAGAAAAGTAGTTTAGCAAGAGAAGCAAGATTAGTGGGTACCAGCAAACCCTGGTACATCTACATAAGCCACCATTGTCACCTCCCAGTGTTTAACACAATCAAGGTGGTTTTACTTTGAATCACGAACTGGGTGGAGATCAACACTCACTGCTTACATTCACCACAGGCCCCTGTTGTAGAATATTGCTTTAATTATGTAAAAGTGTGTTCCATTTGTTTCTGCTGCATTTGTTTAATTGTGCAAAGTTATGTTGCCGCTTTACCTTGCCTGCCTAAGACACTTGGTTGGTCAATAAAAAGCAGTAAAGGAGTAGGCAGGGCTAGCAGGAATCTAAGCTCAGGAGAAGAGAACGAGAAGAGAGAATAAGACAGAAACAGAGGGAGACACCTGGGACCAGCCAGGCAGCCACCAGCCAGACATGAAGTAGGACATACAGATGAAAGAAAGGTAAAAAGACCCAAGGCAAAGGGGAAGAAGAAAAGGTTAAATTAAATTAAATCATAAGAGCTAGTGGGACAAAATAAGATAAGGCCAAGCATTCCTAATAATAAGTCTCCGTGTCATGAATTGGGAGCTAGTTCGTGGCCCAGAAGAAAGCCTGATGGGTGTACAATTGACATGGCAGGCATCTTTGAGCTCAGACTATTCTCAAAGGATGAGCCTGGCAAAGGTATATTCTACCTTACCATCACCCCACGATAAAGTTTAGGGCAGCAAGTTGGTAGAAACATGAGTGAGAGCTGCCCTTTCTTGACCGTAGAAAGGCAAGAATTCTGAATCTGAGACTCAATCCTTGAATGCAGGGTGAGGATGCCACCTCCCAGTGTCAACCTCAAGCATTGTCTGGCATTGTCCTGCAAAGGGTGGACTTCATAAAAGTCTAAAGGAAAGCAGTAGCTCCCGGTTTCTCTGCTAGGTGGATGAGAAAAACCAGGATGTTGCTCAGATATCCTTCAGATTCTGCAAGGAAAGTATGCTGGGCATGGTAGCTGTTCCTTACACACATTCCTACAAGTCCACTGAAGAACAGAAGCAGATAAAGCCAACATTGGCTCTGGTGATTTCTGGCAGTTCTGCTGGTCCATTGCTTATTCCAACTCTGACGCGATGCTGTATCACCCGCTGGATAAGGTCATATTATGGCAGTATTAGTTTCACAGACATCATTGTACTTTCAGATAGACGGGAAAGACTAAAGGTAAGAAGGGGGGCTAGGGAGAGGTTTCCCTGAATGCTTGGTTCTTATTAAAGGGCCTAATCTTGGTCTATCACTATTTCCTTTCCACAGAGGTCAACAAAAGTTTGGTGGACCTTTCCTGAAATGCTCCATCTCTAAATCTTGGTGTTATAGGTGGTTATAATTTGGAAAATCTGTAACTTGCCATTGTTAGATAGTTACCAGGTAAGATCAGGCTTGGGAAGCAAGATAAAGAACTTCAGGAGAAATTCTCTCCAATTTCTATATTAAAAGAGCATTCACTGGCTTGTACTACTTACTTTCCTGAACATAATAAACATAAAAAAGAAGCAGTTACAGGATCACAAGAAGTGACACAAATGTTGGGTTCATTTCTTTTGTAACAGCATGCAGAATTCATTAAATCATCTTAGCATTTTAGATTTGTGTATGTGTGCTCATATACATGTGTGCTGGTGCATATGTGTATATATGCATGTGTGTGTGCACATGTATAAATGCCAGAGATTGATGTCACATGTCTTCCTTGATAGCTCTCCACCTTACGAACTGAAGCAGGGTCTCTCATTTGAGACCAGAGCTTGATGACTTGGAAAACCTAGCTAGCTAGCTTGTCCCAGGGTTGTGCTGTCTCAATCCCTAGGGTACTGGGATTCCAGGTAGTTCTCCAAGCCAACCCAGCAACAACAGGATGCTGGAGCTCTGAGCTCTAGTCCTCACATCTACACAGTGCTTATTTTACCTATTGAGCCGTCTCGCCAGCTACCTTTCCACCTTATTTTTATTATGCTTATTTCTTGTTTTGTTTTTATACATTTGTGTGACTATTTGTGTGCGTGTGCATGTGTATGTGTGGGCACATGCCTGCCACAATGTTCATGTGCAGTTCAGAGGGCAATTTGTGGGACCTAATTCTCTCTTTCCACCACGTGTGTTCCTGAGATCAAACTCATGTTGGTAGGCCTGACAGCATGGGCCTTTACCTGATGAGCCATCTTGCTGGCCTTTCATTTAATCTTCTGAGACAGGATAACTCACTGAAGCTAGAGTTCACCAATTCAATCAGACTAGCTAGCCAGTTGAGCTCCAGGAATCCTTTAGTCTCTACCTCTCCAGCACTGGGGCTATAATTGCATTCCATCAGACACGATTTTCTATATGGATGTTGGGAGGTCTGCACTCCTTAGGCACCATTTTTCTATCCCCATTTTAGAACAGTTTTGCTTGTTTTCAAAGTACTCGGGTAGATGTCTCTATCATGGATTATCCTACCCATTTCACGCAGCACTGTAACTCTTGGTTAGATACACAATTTCTGGCCTTCTGTCAGGTAGAATACAACTCACAAATGATTTGTGAGCATTTGTGAAGCAACTTTGTTAGAAGCTTGGGGGTCTTACATTGTGAAAATCTGGATTACTACCACCAGTGTCCTTGGAGAAAACAATGTGGTTACATTTGCTCTCTCATCCAAAAATGGGGAAAGTGGCCAAAATCAACATTAGAGAACTCATGTTTCACATGGACCACTACTGATTTCATAATGTACATGAATCTTGCCAAGACATTTTTGTAAGATTACAGCAATTCTGTTCAACAAGAAAATCTTTTGAAATACATAGACTTAATTGTTTGTCTTAATCATCAATATTTTTACTAGCCATCATAATAAGCATAAGTCTTAAGGAGAAAAATGCCAAATATTCACACATAGTCAAGTTTTTGTAATGCACTGCCTGACATCACTTATTAATTGATCCTAATTCACTAAATTAGGAACTGGAAAGATGACTCAAGTCAATAGTCCTTGGTGTGCAAGCATTACAACACAGATTCAATCCCCATCACACACACACACACACACACACACACACACACCAACACACACACACCATGAGCTTTCGAGCCCAATGCTAGACAGGTAGAGACAGGAGGCTTCTAGGAACTCATTGGCTGGTCATTTTGCTAAGCCCCACACTCCAGATGTTGATCTCCGCACACCAGATGTTGAGCCCCATACCCCAGAGAGATGAGTAGGACCCTGTCTCCAGAGAAAACAAGATTGAGAGCTCCTGACTGAAAATAGTGAAGGTTGACTTCTGACCTCCACACATTTGTGCACACTAAACACACATGAACACGCACACACAAATGTTAAAAAGTCCATCCATTAAAGTGTTTGCTACCTTATGACAACTATAAGGAGGAAACAGGGACACCAGTGCCATTAGCTTCATAAAAGCACATCAAGAACTGTATAAGTAAAAAGCACAAAGTTACTAGATTTTATTTGTTGTTATTATAATTGGTTTCATTTGGGGAGGAATAATAATATACTACTCGTGTGCTTTAAGAAAAATAATTCAAAACATTCCATGTAACAAATAAAATAACAAACACAAATTTTAATGTTATATATAGTTAACAAGGTCAAAGAAGAGGGGGAACTAGACATGAAAAGCAAGGCAAGCACACACAATCACAGGGAAGCTAGCAAGGTCCTACTCACCACAAGGTACAGCCATTTTAATAGGGATGCAGGGGCCATGAACAGTGGGCTTGTTTCCGCAGAGAACAGCCTTCTACTGTGTTCTGTCGATTTTGGTCACTTAAACTTATAAAATTTGTACCTTTTTTCACAGATGATGCAATTATTCTGGTCAGTTGCTGCTTGCTAAAATTAGGGCGAAAATCATAAGTACTCCCCAGGTACTTCCAGTCTACCTACTTACACCTCCAAATTGTCAAATGGGAAATAAGTCTAGCATTTTGATTATATTATTTTTTAAAAAAGCAAATAACATAATGTGTTTCCTTTCTGTTGCTCTGATAAAATACCATGACCGAAGTCAATTAAGAAAGAGTTGACTTAGGCTTAATTGAATCTGACAGATAAGAGTTCACCACAGCTGGGTGGAGGCATGGCACCAAGCAGTAGGCATGGGGGCCGAATCAGAAAGCTAAGAGACCACATCCTCAACTGTGAGAAGAAAACGACAACAGCAAACAGGAAATACAGTGAGGCTATGAACTCTCAAAGGCCATCTTCAGTGACATATTTCCTCCAACAAGACTGGCCCACCTCCCTAAAGAGTGCAGCCAACTGGAAATCCAGTCTTAAAATGCTTGAGTCTACAGGACCGTTTTCACTCAACCCAACACAGTTCACAGTCATGTACTCTAAGAACTGGTTGCCTTCTAAAGGAGGAAAATTCCAAGAATGGCAGTGGAAAACTTCTACAGGGAGCCAGCTGTTCTTGGATGGACATTTTAATTTAAGTGTCATGCTTACATAAATCGAGCAGGAGGGATGGGTTAGGAACAGGCCAGTCAAACGTTTCTTCTGGAAGAATGAAGCTGGTCATATCTCCAAACCAAGAGTTAGAAAATAGGTTGGTGCCATTCTCTGGGTGCTGGGGAACTTCTGCACTGGATGAGAAGAAGCTTGTTGACTTTAAAAGTAGAGGACAACTCCAACCGCTGATGTGTGTTAGCCTGTTCATCCTTGAATAAATAATGACAGTAGGTGAGATGTTTTCAAGCTGTGTTCAGCAGGGCTCCTACCTCCCTGAGCACACAAAGGAATAGCATTGTTTTTCATCTGCCTCATTGCTTATGTTAGCAGTGTGTCATCCAAGAATGAATGGGCAAGGCTCATTAGGAGGTCCAACTAATTTAGAATGTCAGGATTTTTCTTTATATATACACCTTTACCCACCTGTATACCTATATACATGATGGTTTGGAATAGACTGGCAACATTTCACGCTTAGTCAGCCCTCTCTTCATGGGAAGTTTTCCCTCTGCTGGCATAAGGATTGCATGAACTGTTGCAAGATACAACAAGAAAAACAACTCTGACCCCAACATCATTGCCAGTGAAGCTGGTACCTAACCCAGATCAAATCATTTTTACTCTATAAATAAAGGATCTGGTCTGTTTGTTTTAGCCAGCTCGTCGAAACAGAGAAGTTCAACTGAAAAGTGATGCAGAGCCTTGTGTGTATGAAACATGCACATGTTTGCACACATATGCAATGCAGGCACACACATTTTCAGAGCCTGAGCATGCGCCAGTCTTCCCCACTGACAAGTTTCAGAGCAGCTGCCCTGTTCTTGCTCAGGAGACATTCATCACATAATACAGAGGAAAAGGACCATCCTAGGACTTTTCCCAGCCTAGGACTTTTCCCAGAGCGGCACCTGCTCAGTAGGTACTAGAATTTAAAATAGAGTACATACCAATTTTAATATTCACTGGCTGCTTAGTTTTGAGCAAGAAAACAAAAAATCTGGGAAAAGGGAGGGGTAGATAGTTACCTGCAGGCAAAGGATTGTGAATGCTGGGTGGCGGGATTCCGATGACATCAAGCCTTGACTTTTGTTTTACCAGGACAGTTCCTAAGTTTCTTTTACGAAGAATTTTCAACAATCTCCTTTTTATTAGCCGTTTGTGCCCATTATAGTTTTCTAGTTGCTAGTTTGTTATGTCTTTAACATAAATAAGGTTCTAAAAGTGTCTTGCATGAGGATTTGCAGGGTTGGGCATGCTATTTAGACCATATAAAAAGCCATGCAAAGGACTTCCCTTGTAATGGGACTCTTTAATATTTAATAGAGCTGTCATATAAACATATACTAGCATTTAAAATGCAGTTTCTGGACTATAAAATAAACACCATTTCTAATATTGCTGGTGGCTTTCACGTGCCCAGGGCTCAGCTCATTAACTGCTCTTTATGCGATTTATGTGAAATGTGTTTTAGCCATCAGAGAACCACATAAAGTGCATTACACTTTGAGGGCGCAGCCATTAGCAATGGGAGAACAATGCAAGTCCAGCACACCAAAGGTTTTGTATAGACTTGAACAACTTAGAGTTAATTTTCAGACCCGAACAATAAGACCAGTCAGCCTGAGATAAGTGGTCACTGATTATTGTAACAACAGTCATCTATGCTATGAATATCAATATACTAACTAGAAAAGATTGTAGCTTAATCAATAATAAGTCAGTGTTCACCTAAAGAGAACATTTCCAAAGTTCTCTTTTCGAGCCACCTAAAGTCAGTATTTTACTGAATATATTAAAAATAGCAGAGTAAAAATTATCAACGTAAGTCTTCCTGGCAGGCAAAAAGAGTTATGCTGCATATGAATATATAGACCAGTTGGTCTCAGTGTATCGATTAACACATAGGATGTGATCATTCTGTTTAACAAGATCGTGTGAATATAGAAATCTTATTGGTAAAATTTTAAACAATTCAATTAGATTGGAAAGAAAACACACTGTCCTTGCCAAGTATCTGGGGAGTGACTGACATGTTCATGCATAGTGCTAGAACAAATGGTCATCATAAGTAACAAAGTACAGAGGGGCAGAAGGCCTGGGAAACTGAAAGCCTAAATGTAAAAACTGAAGTTGCAGAAACTTCCAGATGAAAACCTAGAAAGTTATTTTGCAGCATCAGGATACAGCAGACTTCCACAAATTGAGCATAAATTCCACAGATAATATAAGAAGAGATGTTTGAAATTTTATCTATTAACATTTAAATTTTCTAAGCATCAAATGACAAAATAAAAATTTTAAATGAAAACAGATCATGCACCAGACAATATTTGTAGATGTGCTAAAACCTCCATTCTTGGAGTGTTTCTTGAATTACAAAACAAAGGGCGATCCAAGAGGATGTGGGGAAAGGAGTTTCCAGAGAACAAAACACAGTGACTGGGACATAGACAAAACCCCCGGCCTCTGCACAATAGATTTGACACTAAATAACAGCAGTCGGCTTTACTTTCAGGAGGAGCATAGTGGCTTTGCATGAGATAAAGCCATTAATGTAAAACAAGGAAAGTCCTGGAAATATTTCTAGTCAGTTTTATGACCTTAGACCAAAATAATATTTCAGGAGCCAAGATTCCAAAAAGAAAGGAAGAACAGAGAGAGACCACTGCAAAATTCACTGCTGCCTGGATCACAGAAATATTTGCCAATCCATCACTTTCAACAGCGAGAAAAAAGCCAGGCAAAAACTGCTAATTAAGAGACTGGCCAATGTTCTCAAAAGCAGGGGAGAGGAAAGAGCAAAGAAACAACATGCAGTTCAGTCCATGTCGTAGAAAAATGTCCTGGGAAAGCACCCCAAGTACTCCATTGGGAGCTGGACAAGCCACACTTTGGCTTAAAGAAAGGGACGATAGAGTGAGTCTCACTGTCACTGAACAGCACCATGAGTCAGCCCAGTGAACGGAAGATGAAGGCTTTCATCATCATTTTTCGGATTGCTCAAGGCTAAGGTGTGTCTTCTCTATATAAGATTAATTATCAGAACGCTCAAAGTATCTTTGAATCTTCCCATTATTACAATATGGTGTTGAAAACAAAGAAACATAAAGCATGGAAAGTAAGAGAGGAAACTGGAGAAAACGGAAAGAGTTCCACAGAGAACACAAACAGATTTTAAAGTTTAGAGGGAAAAGATGAAAACTTTTTGGCAATGCCTAGTATCACACCCAAAGTCTGGCCCATTATTAGCAAATGCTTGACCACTGAGCTTCATCCCAAACAAGACAGAGACTTTCAACTAAAAATAAGAATCCAGAAAAAAAATCACCTAAGAGTTCTATTTTGGAAGAGCAGAATAACAGTTTAAGAACCCAGTGCATTTGGTTTGGCAGAGAAACAAATACTGCTAAAAAGAGAATTAGTGAATTAGGAGATCAAGAAGTAAGAACCAGATTGAATGAAACAGACTAAGGGGGGGGGCCGTAGAGGTGGGAAATGCAGAATGAATTACAAGAAGCAGAATGGACATGATTAAAATTACTAGCATGTTTGCATCAGTTTCTGAGATGATAGATTCCTCCCTGCAGAGAGGCTCATTAAGGCTCACTCCAGAAGTAAATAACTCAGAAGCCATAGGAAGTCCCTGAAACTGACCATATGCATTAGACACCCTGCTCCCTGCAGGCTTATACAAACAGTAGAGCTATTGAGAGACTCTCAGACAAGACAAGCAGCCTAGAAGAGGCTTATGTCAGCCAGCCTGCCCAATATAGGTTCCCACCAGGCAATCACCAGAAGAGGCACTGTCATGACATGATAAGCATCCTGTATGCTGTGTAGTCAACTCCAGGGTTCTGGTTTTGTGAGTCATCATCTATCCTGGGTAGGCTTTTGATGAGGCAGCTGCCTTTGAGTCGGCTTGCTTCTGAATGTAACCTTTCACCCACACTCCTGTGAATGACCCCAATAAAACTCATCAGTTCACCTAGTTAGACTTTGGTGTTATCTGTTGTGGGTTCTCTATGTGGGGTAAATAAATGTTTGTTCCTGTCATCCTAGAAGTAGTGGATACCACAAGAGTCTGAAATCTCATGAGAACAAAGTGATACAGTGAAATAAAAACAATATTTGAGAAAATGTGAGGGATTCTCATAGGTTTGTAGAAAATACCAAGACATGATTGCATAAAATTTTAGGAACCACAAAAAAAAAAAAGAAGTTTGCACAGATTCACAAAGAGCAAAACTACAAGAACAGCAGAGAAAATATCAAATGTATCCAGAGAGAAAAGACTTTCCTCATTTGAAAAAAAGAGAGAGAGACTGATGGATAACTGCTTGACACTGATATTAGAACCTGTAGAAAATAGCATGACTTTATAAACAAGCAGCAAGAGAAAAAAGTGTCAATACAGAATTCTTCTAACTGCAAAATGTAAAGCAAAATAATCATTTTCAGATATACAAAAACTAAGCTGGTTACCTGTCTTAACATAGCTCTTGCTGTCATGGAACTCACTATATGGAACAACATGGACTTGACTTCACAGGAGTAATCCATCAAGATGAAGTCTCAGTTCTGAACATCTACTCCCCAAATACAAAGGCACCCACATTCATAAAAAGAAACATTACTAAAACTCAAATCTCACATAAAACCATACACACTTATAGCGGGAGATTCCAACACCCCACTCTCAACACTAGACAGGTCCATCAGGAAGAAACTTAGCAAAGAAATAAAGGAACTAACAGAAGTTATGACCCAATTGTGTTTAACAGATATGTATAGAACTTTCCATCCAAACACAAAAAAATATATTGGAACCTTCTCTAAAATTGACCACATACTTGGCAATATAGAAAACCTCAATAGGTACAAAAATTAGAATAACCCCCTGTATTTTATCAGACCACCATGCTTTAAAGTTAGAATTCAACAACAAGACAAATTGCAGAAAACCTACAAACTCATGAAAACTGAACAATTCACAATTGCACCATTCCTGGGTCAAGAAAAAAAATAAAGAAAGAAATTAAAAGCTTTCTAGAAGCCAATGAGAATGAAGACACAACATACCCAAACTTATGGTACACTATGAAAGCAGTGTTAAGAGGAGAGTTCATAGCCCTAAGTACCCACATAAAGAAACTGGAGAATAGCCACACTAGAGAATGAACAGCACAGTTGAAAGCTCTGGAACAAAAAAAAAAAAAAAAAAAAAGCAAACTCACCCAGAGAAGTAGACACCAGGAAATAATCAATTTGAGGGCTGAAATCAATAAGAAACTAGGAGAACAATAAAAGCATCAATGTAACAAAGAGGTGGTTCTTCGAGAAAATCTACAAGATAGAATAGACAAGCTTTTATCCAAACTAACCAAAAGACACAGAGAGAAGATGCAAATTAACAAAATCAGAAATGAAAAGAGAGATATAACAATGGACACCGAGGAAATACAGGGAAACTTCAGGTCACACTTTGAAAACCTGTACTCCACAAAATTAAAAAAATTAATGGAAGTGTGGAATTTTCTGGATCGATATCACTTACCAAAATGAAATCAAGACCAAATAAGCAATCTAAATAGACCTATAACCCCTAATAAAATTGGAGCAGTCATCAAAAGTCTCCAAAAAAAAAAAAAAAAAAAAAAAAAAAAAAAGCTCAGGGCAAGATGGTTTCAGTGCAGAATGCAGAATTCTACCAGAAATTCAAAGAACAGCTAATACGAATACTCCTCAAAGTGTTTCATACAATAAAAGCAGAAGGGTCATTGCCAAACTCTTTTTATGAGGCTACAATGACCTTGGTACTCAAGCCTCACAAAGACACAACTAAGAAAGAGAACTATAGACCAATATGGCTCATGAACATTGATGCAAAAATACTCAATAAAATACTGGGAAATTGAATTCAAGAACACATCAGAATACTTCATTCCAGGGATGCAGGGATGGTTCAACTTATGAAAATCCACCAATGTAACCCATCGTATAAACAAACTGAAAAGGAAAAATCACATGGTCATCTCACTATATGCTGAAAAACCCTTTGACAAAATCCAACACCCCTTCATGATAAAAGTCTTGGAGAGATCAGGGATAACAGGAACATACCTAAACACAATAAAAGCACTATACAGCAAACCAACAGCCAACATCAAAATTAATGGAAAGAAGCTCAATGTGATTTCTCTAAAATCAGGAACAAGACAAGACTGCCCACTCTCTCCATATCTCTTCAATATTGTACTTGAAGTTCTAGCTAAAGCAATAAGACAACAAAAGATCAGGGGAATACATATTGGAAAGGAAGAAGTCAAACTTTCACTATTTTCAGATGATAAATAGTTTACATAAGTGACCCAGAAAAACTCTACCAGGGAACTCCTACAGTTGATAAATACCTTCAGCAAAGTGGCAGGATACAAGATTAAAAAATCAGTAGCCCTAATATATACAGATGACAAAGAGGCTGAGAAAGAAATCAGAGAAACATCACCCTTTACAATAGCTACAAACAACATAAACTATCTTGGGTAATGCTTACCAAACAAGTGAAAGACCTATATAATAAGAACTTTTAGTCTTTAAAGAAAGAAAATAAAGAAGATACCAGAAAATGGAAAGATCTCCCGTGCTCTTGGATAGGTGGGATCAACATAGTAAAAATGGCAATCTTGCCAAAAGTAATCTACAGATTCAATGCAATCCCCATCAAAATCCTGGCACAAGTCTTCACAGACCTTGAAAGAACAATCCCCAACTTTATATGGAAAAACAAAAGACCCAGGAACTTCCAAGGGCATCACCATCCCCGACTTCAAGCTCTATTATAGGGCTATAGTCCTAAAAATCAGCTTGGTATTGGCACAAAAATAGACAATGAAATCTAATTGAAAACCCTGTTATTAACCCACACACCTAGGAACACCTGATTTTTGACAAAGAAGCTAAATCATACAATGGAAAAAAAGAAAGCATCTTCAACAAATGGTGCTGTCATAACTGGATACTGGTGTGTAGAAGACTGCAGATAGATCCATATCTATCACCATGCACAATACTTAAGTCCAAATGGATCAAAGACCTCAACATAATCCTAGCCACACTGAACCTCTTAGAAGAGAAAGTCGAAGGTACCCTTGAACAAATTGGTTCAGGAGACTGCTTCCTGAACACAGACACTGAGATCAACAATTAATAAATGGGACCTCCTGAAACTGAGAAGCTTCTGTAAGGCAAAGGACAGTCAACAAGACAAAACAGCAAAATGGGAACAGATATTTACCAACCTCATATCTGACAGAGGGCTGATCTCCAAAATATGAAAAGAACTCAAGAAGCTAATCATCAAAACACCAAATAATCCAATTAAAAAGTGGGGTCAGAACTAAATAGAGAATTCTCAATGGAGGAATCTATAATGGCTGAAAGACACTTAAGAAAATGCTCACTTAAGAAAATGCTCAATGTCCTTAGCCATCAGGGAAATGCAAATCAAAACAACTCCGAGATACCATCTTACTCCTGTTAGAATGGCTAAAATAGAAAACACCAAAGACTGGAGAGGGTGTGGAAAGAAGAGAACACTCCTCCACTGCTGTTGGGAGTGCAAACTCATACAGCCACTTTGGAAATCAGTGTGGTGGTTCCTCAGGAAAATGGGAATTAGTCTACCGCAAGACCCATTAATTCCACTCTTATGCATATACCCAAAAGATTCACATTCATACTACAAGGACATCTGTTCAATTACGTTCATAGCAGCATTATTTGTAATAGCCAGAACCTAGATGCTCCTCAACTGAAGAATGGATGTAGAAAATGTGGTACACTTACACAATGGAGTACTACTCAATGGAAAAACACAACAGAATCATGAAATTTGCAAAAAACCATCCTGAGTGAAGTAACCCAATCACAAAAAGAGGAACATGGTATGTACTCACTCATATATGGATTTTAGACATAGAGCAAAGAATTACCAGCCTACAATTCACACTGCCAGAAAAGCTAGGAAATAGGTACCCCAAGAGAGACATACATGGCGCTCTGGAGAAGGGGAAAGGAACAAGATCTTCCAAGCAAATTGGGAGCATGGAGAAAGGAGAGAAGAGTTAGGTGAAAGAAAGGAGGAGAAGAGAAGGGTAAAGGTGGGCATGAGGGAACAGGAAGATTGAGACCAGGAAAGAATAGAGGAGAACAAGAGAAGAGATACCATAATAGAGGGAGCCATACTAGATTTAAGGAGAAATCTGGCACTATGGAAATATCCAAAGATCTACAAGGATGAACCTAACTAACAATCTAAGCAATAGTGGAGAGGTTACCTTTAATGCCCTTCCATGATAATGAGATTAATGACTAACTTATATGCCATCCTAGAGCCTTCAACTAGTAGGTGATAGAAGCAGAAGCAGACACCAACAGCTAAACACTAGATAACTACCTGGTTTCTAGTTAGTGGATCAGTATTTATCCCTAGGATATGTAAAGACTTTGGGAGCCCATCCCACATAGAGGGATACTTTCTCAGCCTAGACACATAGGGGAGGGCCTAGGCCCTACAGCAAATAATATGACAGACTTTGAAGACTCCCCCTGGAAGGCCTCATCCTCCCTGAGATGCAGAAAGGGGATGGGCTGGGGTTTGGTGTGGGTGTGGGAGGGGGAGGGAACTGGGACTGACATGTCAAACAACCTTGTTTCAAATTTAAATTTAAAAAGAAAACAAACAAACAAAAAAGGATTCCTGTGAAATGCTCAGCAAGCTTTGCTGGCAAGCCTAATGACCCTGGGACCCATGTGATAGAAAGAGAAAACTGATTCCCAAAAGTTTACCTCTACTCTCACACCACAGCACATATTCCGACACACATACTCACAAAATAAATAAACGTAATTTTTATTTTTAAAAAAGTTTAAATGAAAAACTACATGAAGATGTTAACCAGAAGAAAGCTGACACAGTAATATAATACTAACAAGGAAAATCAGGTTCAGTAAAGAGTCACTGTGAGAAATAAAGGACATTAAAAACTGAAAGCCCAGTGTTTGAGGCATATACAGTAATTCACTAAACCTCAAAATATACAAACCAGTAACTGGCATACTCTTAAGAATAAATCAATACATTAATAATAACCATATATTTTATTACAAGAACCTAAGAATGTGGAAGGGATAGGAAAATCCAGTAACCAGGAACAGTCTTAAAAAATTGAGGTAGCCCACTCCAGAACACCAGTGTAACAAAAGTCACATTCTTTTTTAAGATACTTGGAGCCTTATCAAAATTGTTCACATACTGATCGATGGATGAGCATCCAATTTCATAAGTATTTGGGAAGTAGAAATAAAAAGCACAGTAAAGAGCTACCAATCTATACCAGATTGGCCAAAATGAGAAATACAGAAAATACCTAACATTGAAAAGATTGTGGACCAACTGCAGTATATAGCTACTGGAGGTATGTGTTGCCATCTCTGAAAAGCTTTAGCAAAATCTATAAAAATCCAAGTATATTTATACATTAGGGCTCATTCATGCCACCTGTGAATCAGATAATATACAAAAACCTCATTTCATATAAGAATCAGAAGTCACTCAAATGCTTGTTGACATGAAAATCATCATAGATTGCAGAGTACCACAGAGCACTGAGAGTGAGCAAACCATGAGCACTGCTTACAGCATAAGACTCAGTGAAACACAGCGGGGTGAAA
Organism: Cricetiscus sungorus; assembly: GCA_030556225.1. Lineage (NCBI taxonomy): Eukaryota > Metazoa > Chordata > Mammalia > Rodentia > Cricetidae > Cricetiscus > Cricetiscus sungorus. Next base: position 23,568,626 of record JANBXA010000731.1, read on the forward strand.
CCCTGGCCTGAGGGACCCCAACAGGGGCCATGGAGTTATCTGTGCCTCTGGAGGAAACACATCTGCTCTGTTTCTTGCCTCGGGCTGCAGTAGAAAATGCTACAGAGGTGGTTTAAACAACAGGGAACTGCTTTTCTGTGCCTCTGGAGGCTAGAAATCTAAGAACAAGGTGCCATATGGCTGGACTCTTCTGAGGTTGCTTGCACTGGCTTGTAACCCTCCTCCTGTCTTCACATAGAGCTCTTTCTGTAAGTACCATGACCCAATTTCCCTTTCCTGTAGGATACCAGTCAAGATGATCAGAACCCTCTATAGCAACCTCACTCAGCTCCACCATCACCTCCTGCACTTGCAAATGCAGTGACTCCTGTAGTGCTAGGGTAAAGACTCAAACCCCCATATTAAGGCATGGTTTGGTTCACAGTATCAGTGCTCTTGCTGCTGAGGAGAGCGACTACATTTGGATAATGGGTTGGAGGGAAAATAAAAAAGTCCATTGTTTTGAGTGCAATCACACATGAATGTTTATTATATAAGCATTTTATAACCTGAATCTTGAATGTATACTGTATAAGCATTCTGTACCCTGAATCTGTATGATTCCTAGACATTTAAAATAATGCTTACTGCTCTGTATTTTAAGCAATTCAATAAAAGTAAAGTGAATTAGTAAAAGCACAGTCACATCTATCAGATTTCCAAAGTACTAAACATACAATAAGGTACAATAAGGAATGAATATATATGCATTGGTAATGAGTTGGTAAATTAGCAAAATAAATTAAAGAGCAGTTCTGTAGTTACATAATAAAATAATAATAAATAATAATGATACCTATAGAATGCTGTGTTTAGTTTATAAATCTTAAAGATTTACTGTAAAAACGGAAGCAGTATTTTCTTAAGGTAAGGATATCTGTCAAAAAGGAGCTAAGAAGAAGAAACCTTAGCATTTTGTGTGTGTGTGTGTGTGTGTGTGTGTGTGTGTGTGTCTGTGTGTGTGTGTGTGTGTGTGTGTGTGTGTGTGTGTGTGTGCACGCGCGTGTGCTATCATCCAACAAGACAGAGTCAGTATGAGGCTAACTAAGCAGTGCTGTACAGGGGGAACCCAGGGTATCTCAAGTGCATCAGAGACCAAGGCACACAGTAGCCTTGACGTTGGTAACTCCAGTCTTTTCAGGAGGAAAAGCCAAGGATCTTAGAATCAAGACCCTGGGTGAGGACACAGAACTTTGTGCAATTACATCAAGAAAAAAAACCTTGAAATGGCTTGTATGTCAACAGTTCATAAATACAAAATGTTAATCAATAATGGTAAGATGTCAACAAGTATTTACTATTAGGGTAGTAGTTTAATGTATAGGATACTTTTGAAAGTTGTCAATGGGATCTAAATTTTCTCTTTAAACACAATAAAAATATAGCATGGACTTGAGTATCTACATATATATATATATATGTATATATATATATATATATATCTTCTTATTCTTCAAAACTATTGAATGTCCCACTAATATCAACATCTATTGTGATGTTTCTTGAATGCAGCATCATTACACATAATCTAGAAAACATTGAGTATATGTCATGATTAGTTGACTTATAATTCAAAGTTCACATTTTATTTTTACAATGGTGCATGAAAGGAAACATTTGGCCCTTATATGAAGTATATAAATCTTACTCCCTTATTTCTGACTTTTTACCATTCTCACATAAAAACATGTACCTATTCATCTTGATTCATCTTCCATGTTTAATCATAAGATCAGATGAATATTTTAATAAGCATTTTCATGACTGAAAGAAAAAGCCAAAACTTACCACATTGTGACAAGACTAAACTTGTTAATAATGTAATTGTCTAATAAATCAAGTGTTCTTTGTGTCTTTTCTATCCACATGTTTTCTAGGTGGGCCTGGAGGAAGAAAAGGAAACCAGAAAGGTTGTAGGTATGTTGCGATATAGAGCAGGAACATTGTAGAATCAGTATGTTTAACTTAGTGTGTGACTATTCTTTTGAGGGTCTATCTGTGTCTAAGACAAATTGAAATTAAACACAGATATGCTGTCTTTGTTTAAAACAAGTTTGGGGGCAACATTAAAAATTATTAATTGCCTCATTGATCTTTCTTCTTATCAAATGTTGACATGTTCAAGATACATTTTGAAATTATTAGTACCTAAATACTCATCTCCCTCGGCATTTAAAGTTGGTAATTTACCAAATTAATGCTTAAAACCCCCTTTAATGAGACAAGAGAGGAAAGAGTTTTGTCTTGCATTTAGACCCAAATCACTTTATTACTTAGGACAGTTAAAATCATCAGGTTTTAACAATGGGTTCTCTGCAGGTTATAGGGATATTGTTCTTCAGAGACAAAACAAACTAAAGACTTTTATAAGAGGGCATTCTTAGTTCAGAAAAGCATTATAAATGGTGTGCTATCACTTTCAGACTCAGCAACCAAAAAGACAAGATTGTAAAGTTGATTTGTTGATAAATGCTTGTCAAATAAAGGAGAAACCATTTTGTAATGTTGATAAGGCGAGCACAGAGCTGAGCCTGGCTAGGGATAGTTTCCGAAGCAGTACAACTATGAAAACACATTTTTAACTTCCCTTGGGAATGGGATCAAGTTAACATGACCTGCTAGAACTTCACTGGGTACTAAGTTACCTGAGGTGGGGGTGCAGATAATGATCCACTTTTCTTCAGGCAACCAAATCATTCTATTTCATGCCTAAAGTCCACCAAACAGATGCATGAGATTTGTACCCGACACATTTCTTGCTTTTAGTTTCTTATGAGAGAAATTTAAAAAATAACATTTTATTTATTTTATTCTGCAGCTCTCATCTCATATCTAATCTATTTTGGCTTTTATTTCTCAAAAAAAAAAAAAAACACTAAGAAAGCCCTTCATAGTAATGGCTTATTTTAGGAGTTATCCAAAAAAACAAACAAGAAGGAGTGAGATAGAGAGGAAGAAAGGAGGCAACATGAGGTTGGATGATGAATTACCATCACTACAGGGAACTGGTGTTGCACGGAATTCTGCAGAGTGTGTCTGTCTCAGAATTTCCAGCAGGGAACAAAGAGTTAGATGAGCTACCTACATCTCTACTGGGGATTGAGAGAGATCCCACAAATCTCATGCCCCTGAGGTCTGGTTTGTGCGTGGTAGAAAGCCAACTTAACTCATGTAAGCATCCTGTGTTGAAGCAACAGAGGTGTTCTGTGACAAGAAATGAGGGCTCTGATAAGTAGGCCTTACTGGTGAAATATCCAGAAATCACTGCGGAAGTTTACAGAAATCTACAGTGAGGACATGAAGAGACGTGTAAGATGGGTACAATCAATTCATCATATTTTTGATCTGCTTCTGACATTTCGGGAGCCAAGCCCATCAGAGTGCCCTTCTCAGTCCCTAAAATCCATTCTAGAATTCTTTCCCTTCTTGTCTGCCTCAATTTTCCATGAATTCCAGTCTATCCCCTCCTCTCCAAGGATCCTCAGAATTTCCAGCAGGGAACAAAGAGTCAGATGAGCTACTTACATCTCTACTGGGGATTGAGAGAGATCCCACCTTTACACCTTTACACCTTACACCTTTCCCTTCTGCAATGGTGGCCACTGATCCTCCTCTCCAATCACACAATCACCAAGTGACAACTTCATGATACCCCATGATCTACATACTTACTTCTCTCTGTTTTCAACATGCAGCAGCGTCATCAGGGAAAACAGACATTATTATTATTTTCAGTTCCTCCTTCTGCTGTTGTACGGAACCCAAAGTGACCATGTGATCATTGGAAGTGAAAGTTCAAAATTATCTTCATTCTGTTCACTAGCAAATGCTTTTCTTAACTGGAAACTTGAATGCTTTTACTTAGTGAGCACAAGTTCCAAAAGGGACCGCTGTGATAGTGAGAGCATCCTGTGGTACTCTTTCACTTTGCATTTTAGAACCCTACATCACTGGATTTGACTACTGAATAAAACACAACAACTCTCCATTTGGTGACCTTATCTTGCTGGTGCCTTTGTTGAGTTACGTCTGAGTAGTATGGCTTATAATTGGGTTCTACATGTCTCTCTTTCCCCAAATGACTACCTTGATTAGAGTCAAGCAGTGGAGGAATAATTCCTAGATGGTGGTGCTGAGAGAATCTGTTCAGTAAGTATCAATCACTACAGCATCAATTCTGGTCAGGAAACATCATCACTGCCCCAGTCATCAATCTGGCATGAGACAAGCATTTGCTATATCAAAGGACAGCCACTCCACTCCTTCAACCCTTTCTTCTTTAGGCCATAATCACTGGAGTTCCGCAAGAAGACATTCAAACTCAGCAAAGGCATAAAAAACACATGAGGAGATATTATTGGTTAATACTTAAATTTCTGCTACAGTAGATGCATCTGGCTCAGCTACACATTTTAGAGGTACATAGATACCTCTAAAAACTCTCAGTTCTGTAGACAAAAGTGGTCTCCTGAGCATGTATCTGACAAAAACATTCTGAGTCCCACACCTTGATAAGTAACCTATTAAGTCTTCATCACATAAACTTAAGGGTAAAACAAGACTTTGTAAGTCATCCCTAGCTCTACTGCCTCAAACTCCAGACACATTTCCTTTGTAGGTAAGAAGTACTACAAGGAACAGAGATTAGTCCTTTACCTTCTATGGGGTATTCCTGTATGCCCCAAGCCACTGTACCTGCAAAAACTCATCAACATGCTAGACTTATTTTCCCTCCTCTGATATCACCCTGCTGTGTGAGGAGATTGGAAACCATCACTCCTAGGTTCATAAGAAAAAAAAACGATGAGATGTGTTATTGGTGACCTTTTAACCTCACAGAGAACTGAGGTCACAGGGCAAATTGCTACCCCAATCAGAGTAGCAAGAAAGAGCCAACATCTGCTCACACAACACAGATGCCAGTGGTAGTGCTACAAAATACTAGCAACTCTTGGTGGTTCCGACAGATTGCTGGAGAGGGAAACAGCATTGCCCGAAACGTAAAAATTCCTGGCTGTGTTGGTGTTAAAGAGTTCTCATATTTGCATGGACTTTATTTCTAGGAACACCACCATGCTGAAGATGTAAGGGAAATGTCCCACACCTGAATGAGAAGCCATCATTTCCATTAAATCTATAAAAACATCAGACCAAAGTCCGTGCAGGGACATTCTACAAATTACCTGACTACTATCCCTCCAGGCTGTGTATTTCATCAAAAACCTAGGCAATTATGGAGAATTACCATGATCAAGAGAAGCTTCATGAGAAATAAAGAGTATATAAAATGTGACTATTGTCATGAACTGAATGTTTGCCTCATCCAAAAATTCAAAATAATAACCCTAATCACAAGTGGAAAAGCAACCATTTGGAGGTAATAAAGATTAGATGAGGCAAAACGGATTGGACTAAATACAACAAGATTAATGTTCTCACAAGAGATATCAAACCATTTGTCCTATCCTCTCTTTCTCCAGTATGTGAAAATGCAGGGAGATGGCAGTTATACAAAAGGCAGGAAGCAGGCCCTGAGTAAAAACGAAGGCATTTGTCACTCTGACTTTGGACTTCCCAGTCTATTGAAATGCAAGAAAAAAGCATTTATTGTATGTGACAGTAACAGCAGCCTAAGATGACAAAAACAATGGTATCTAGACAGGATCATAGAACAGAAAGGGGATGTGGTGCAAACTAAGGAAATATGAAAAAAAATACAGACTTTGGCTAATAATCCATATCAATGTTAATTTATTAATTGTGGTAAATATTCCATATGAAGAAATACATTAATAGTGGTGAACATGGAGGGTTTAGGGAGAGGGGGATATAGTGTATCATTTGTTCACTTTTCTTGGACATAGCCTCTGTTTTAAAAATAACAGATGAAAATCAGACTGGGGAGAGGGAGAGATGGCTCAGCTGTTAGTACACTTATTGCTCTTGCAATGGAATGTGATCCAATTCCTAGCATCCACAAGATGGCTCACAACTGTCTGTGACTGCAGATCCAGGGAATCTGACATCTTCTGACCTCCACAGGTTCCTACATACACATGGTGCCAGTACACACACCTGTATATACACACACACACATACACACACACACACACACACACACACACACACACACACAATAACAAATTGTGTCCTTGAAAATCACCATTTTGCAACTGAAATGAATTCATTGACCAGGGCACTTAGCATCAGTATGAACTAACATATTCCACAGATAATCAAAAAAACATCACAAATCTTGTGGTTTCGAAAAATCAATAACAATAAAGTCAGATCAAAGTCTTGGGTTCAGCTCCCAATTTGCAGAATATGCTGAAGACAGAGGAGCATGTTGCAAACCGCCATGAATGTGTGAGTCCCCAAATCCACATGGCAGGAACAACAAGGTAGATAGCCCAGCAAATAGATTGTACAAAAGTGACAGTGTTAGGAGGGAAACCCTATATGATGAGGAACACCATGAGTCCATTGGGATTTTCTTTTTATTATACTAAGAGACCACTGAACATCTATTTCTGAACACTTCCTTTCTTTATTGGCCAGTCATGTAGGGATGTCTCATTATGCAAACCAGATGTTCTTTCTATAGGCCTCCCTGGCTACCATGTGGCCAATCAGAAGACTCCACAAAATCACCCAGTCTTTTAAAAAATATTTATTTGCTTACTTGTTTGTTTGTTTGTTTGTAGGTGAGAGGACAATTTACAGGAGGCAATAATCTCCTTACATCATGTGGGTCCCTGGGACCAAACTCAGGTCATGAGGCTCTGCAGGAAGTGATTTTTCCAGCTGAGCCACATCACTGGTCCTCACATAGACTTTTTTATTTCATCACCATGTGCCAGGAAGGATCCCATGCCGAGGACAGCCAAAAGTTTTTCCAAACTTCTCAAGTTCTTTAACACATATCAAGGCAGACCTCCAGAACCATATATTAAGCCTCCCCTCCAAGTACACTGAGTAATTAGCACATCTCCAGGCCTTCCCCCGCTGTTTCTGAAACAGCAGGAACCTCGGAGTAGGATGCTGCTTACTACAAACTTTGTTACCTGTCTTGTACATTTTCTGCTTTGGATTTATCCAAAAATATTCATATTTAGTTGTTTTACATGTATATCTCAATCATCATAATTTTAAAAGGGAAGAAATAAAAGAAGGGAGGGAGGGAAGGAGGGAGGGAGAGAGGGATAGAGAAAGGGAAGGAGAAAGAAAAGAGAGAAAGAAAATCTATCAGCTCTGAAGCCCTTAATGCCTGCTTTTCTTTCCCATGAAGCTCGGCCACCCTTATTCTGTGTCTTTTCTCTCACCCTTTAGACAGGACCATCCTAGGTAGCCCGACTTGCCTGGACATCTAGATAGGTGAGGCTTTTCAGAGATCCATCTGCCTCTGACTTATGCTTGGAATAAAGGTGGGACCTTTGAAATCCATGACCCATGTACTAGTTTGTATTTCCTTCATTTGAGAGAAGACCCAAACCTACACTCTGAGAATTTTCTGCTCAAGTGCCACCCTGTTCATGAGTCTGTCCTCACCACCTCAGTTAGAAATTGCTCCCTTCTTACCCCCTGTGGTGGCTAACTGATGTATAAATCTGTTTCTACAGGAAACTGTAATTAATCTGTCCCCTCTGCTGCCCTCATTTCTCCTAGCACATGTCAGTTTATATAACTTACTTCTGTATTATAGCAGCTCTTCACAGGCTGCCTCAATGCTCACTCTCCCCACCCCTGCTAGACCATACCATATGTGTGTATGCATATGTATATACATGTATACATATATATGCATATGTATATATATATATTATTTTACATATCAACCACAGTTGCCCTTCCTCCCGTTCTCACCCTCCCCCCAACTCCTTCCAACCCCACTTTCCATCCTTTCCTCAGGAAAGGCAAGGCCTCCCATGGGAAGTCAACACAGCCTGGCACATTGAGTTGAGTCATGACCAAGCCCCCACCACCATTCTGGAGGCAAGAGGCAGGAGATTCTGTCTCAAATAAACCAAAAAAAAAAAAAACAAACAAAAACAAAAACAAAAAACTATACCATACCTTCTAAGAGCATAGAAGCACCCACTTAGTTCTCTCAGTGATACAGCTTGAGCTCCTAGAATGGTATCAGGTACACTGTAAGTAGAAATTTAAATACCCTCTGATTTTAAATCAGGAGCACATAAATCAATAAAAGGATAAAGGCTGGGGGTGTGGTTCAGTAGTACAGTGCCCACCTGCCCAACATGCATGAAGCTCTAGATTTGTATTTCAGTACTACCATTAAAATGTGGAAAAAAAAATCTTCTTGTTATGGTGTTGGTGGCTACTTCCTCCATCTCCCAGGGATGGGACCTGTAGTAAAGCCAGCATTTCCTCCATGGTCACCAGCAGTGGCAATGTTCCTCTGTGGCTGAGTCCCAGCTATGATTTTAACTTGGTCTTTTCTTTAGCTCGTGTCTGCTTATTGCAACTGGTTCTTCAGTCATCTCAGCAATTAACACAAATTCAGCTTGAATTATTTCCTGGTCCAATCAGTCATCCAAAGTTCCTGGGATTTTAGCCCTGCACTAAGAGCATCTATTGATCTTTTGAATATGCTTGAGGACATTGCTGAAATTTTCAGAAGGATGAGAGCAAAGAGGAATAGAAGAAGAAGAGGTAGTACCACCTGAAGAGCTATCAACATGATAATGCAGATTTCACAGCCGCTTCCAAATCTCAGAGCTCAGAAAACCTCAAAATGTCAGATTCAACTGGCCTTCTCTTTTCATCCATCACCAGATAGGCATCTTTCTTCTACCTTCTCTTGATAGAACTGGCCAGGAAGACACAGCTGTAAAAGGACAGCACTTTTAGAAAGCCATCACTTGGACCAGTGGAACATAAAAGGCCATGCCTGGGAAAGCTCCAGCACACATCCATATGGTTTGTGAGTCTTGTTCCCCGTGACACTTTTATGAAGGTTATGTATATGTCCCGTTCATCTTCATTCTCCTGGTGCTAATTGCTGTCTCTTGCACTCTGCTACTGTGCGTGGAGACCACGTGCTGCCCTCACACTGTCCCAGCTGTGGTGGGCCACATGGCCCTGCTGTCCTCAGATAGGAACCTGCTGTTGCCTGACCACAACAGCTGGAAGCATTCTGCCCTGGATGGAATTATGACACAACTGACAAGTACAGGGACTGAGTAGATTCTCTAGGGGAAGCCTGTGACAACTAAAAGCCTCCCATGTCCTGTTGGATGTGGGTTTCATGTCTGGAGCTGATAGTGAGGCTCCACTTCCTGCAGAGGAAGTCATGTGTTGCAGACAGCAAGATTGACTCGACTACAATTTCTTGAGCAATCACACTTTCTCAGGGTTCTCGGTTACTCATTCCTCCTTATTAGGAGTAAGTACAAAGGGAAAAAAGATAATTCTTCAATTCTTCCTTTTTCCTTTACATTTCTAGTACTGTTTTTTTTTACACATATATGAACACATGTGACCTCTTTATGATTTAGGGGGTATCTACAATAAGATTGATCAGCACCATGAGGCCAGTTTGTTATATTGCATCAGCAGTTTGAAGCAGAGAAAGAAGGATGAGGAGAGACGGGCTGTAAGGCCTCAGCCCATCCCTTGTGATATTTCCTCCAGCTTCTTCACCTTCTAAAGATTCCAACCCTTTCCAATTGGCACCACCAGCTGGAAGCCAAATGCTCAACTGTGAAAGCTTATGGGGAGCATTCTATATCCAAGCTACAACACCATGTCTTCTCTTAGGTGTTTTCTAGGTTCATACATATACTTCTGAAGAGCAGGGACTATTGAACTCACTATGCCTCTGTAAGACTAAACGGAAGTTTACCTGTACTCCTATTGATGCTATAGTATGCTCTCTCTGGTACTCTGAAGGGAACTGCTCTTAGCACCTTTGACTTTTGGTGCGTGAGCTACACTTTGCAAGGGTCTCCCTACACAAACCTTTGACTTTTGGTGCATGAGCTACACTTTGCAAGGGTTTCCCTACTTCTCCCTTACTGATGACCTTAACCAACTTTTTGCCACGCACTCTTTGGATTTTCAGAATAAAAAGGTCAGAGTCATATAGGAGGATGCCATAAGGATGAAGACTTCAACTACATTTTTTTTACAGACATTGGAATGTTTGGCTTATCCTCAGACACTGGGCACAATCTCCCTGATGCCTGCTGGGCTTAGCACTCATCAATATTGGGTGTATGTGATGCCCATAGGAACTGCACTGAGGAAGAATTCCGAGAGAAGCTGGAAAGACAACAAGCAACTGGCAACACCATAAAGCTTGTCATGACAGATAGTTGACTTGAGTATGAGACCAAACCAAATCTCATTTTAAGAAAGTTTAAACAGAGAATTGGGTTTGGTGACTCACATTATTTTACTTTCCAGCTAAGCTCAAGAGTCTTCACGTCCTCTGCAGAGTTTTGGAGTCCATAAACATTAAAATTTTAAAACAAATCCCCAACATGTTTTTGCTCAATATAGAACATTACTATATTTAGAAGACGCATTTCTGAGGCTACAATTCCTTAGAATTCACAAGCTGTTTTGTTTTCCATAAGCACAAATGTAAAGTTTACTGAATAATCTACCTCCCATTTCTTCCCAGTGATTCCAAAAAATATGTGATATATTCAAGTTCACAATTTACTTCTGGAAATTTCTGTGCATTCTGCATGTGTAGCTGACCTATAGAAGGGGAGGGAGTCCTTCCAAATGAATGGCTGCCATTCCGTTGGTGTGCACACGAGGAAGGAAATGTCATTTTTTTTTAAATGGGAATCTGCTCCCATTGGGAAAATGTTGTAGAAAATGTTGTAGAAAAAAAGTAAACATCAAAATTTACTGGCTAGAAAAATTCTGAATTGTAAAAATGAAATGCTCTGGCCAAAAGACATTTTGTCTCTTGTTCCTTGACATTAGAAGTATGTATGTGTATAATAAATAATTTGCCATTACTTTTTATTCCCCGGAATAGAGTTTTCAGTTAACTGGATGCTTCACAAATTAGGCAAAGGAAACTGGAAAATGAATTTATGACTACAGTTCCTAGGGAGTAAGCCCGGGGCCAATTGGACCAAACTTGAGCAAAGTAGAGGCAGTGTAACATAGCAGTGAAATCACAACAGTCTAACTGGCCAGTACGGATGAGTCATGGCAGAATATAATCCTAGATCTGGAAGGATTTTAAAGGTCATCTAGCCCAGCGGTATGATTTACAATGGAGAATTCTTTGGCTTAGCAGTATAAAATTTGTGTAGTTTGCTAGAACCAGTCCAAAGTAGTCCAACAAAATCATAGTTTCCATGAACATTTATTCTAACCTCCAATTCCATGGGGATTTCTCAACTTGTGTTCTAAGATTGGGCCATAGAAGAAACTGAGGGGCCCCATGAAATTGCAAAAATGTGTGTTTTTATACACATTTGTGTTCTAGTCATTCGCAGTAACCCCAAAGTGAAGCTTTTTCATTCATGGTAAGTTTGAAAATATTTAAAGAAGCTGTGGGGTTAAAGATTTTAAAGCAGTGTTGGGGGCAATACTTCCATTTCTTCTACAAAATGAGTCCTAGTATTTCCCCCTCTGCACCAAAAGCAAGTAATTACAATACTTCCAAGTTGGACTTTCTAACTTCCAAGTTAGTTTTCTATTGCTCCGATAAAACACCATGGTCAAGGAAACTTATGAAAGGGTTTATTTGGATTTTATAGTTCCAGAGGGATAAGAGAACGTCGCCATCATGATATGGCAGCTGGGATAGCTACTGAGAATGCACATCTTAAACTGCAAGCTGAAGTAGAGAGGGGCAAACTCAAATGGCACCAAGTCTTTAAGCAACTGAACTCCACACACAATAACATAATCCACCAGCAAGGACATAACCTCCTAAACCCTCATAAATAGAGCCACAACGGTGACAACACATTCAAATCCAGAGACTGTGAGGGTCATCTCTCATTCAAGCCACCACATTCCACACCATGGCCCCCATAAGCCTACAGCCACATCATAATGCAAAGTACATTTGGTCCAACTTCAAAAGTCCCCATAGTCTTTCAGTGTCAACAGTTTAAGAACCAAAGTCTCTTATGAAACCCATGGTAATCTCTTAACTGTCACACCCCCTCTAAAATAAAAAATCAGAGTACATACTTCCAGTAAGCAATTGGAGAATACACTACCATTCCAAAAGGGAGGAATGGGGCATAGTGAGGAAATGATGGACCAAAGCAAGATCAAAAATCATCAGTGCAAACTGCAAATCCTGTAGCTCCATGCCAGATGTCAAAGGGCTCTTCCTTTCCAGCTTTACTGCCTGCAACATACTTCTGAACTCCCTCTGGTCAGTCCTGCTCTTCATATGCAGCTCCCTTGGCAGATATCCCACCACTCTGGCACCTCTGCCATGAATTTCAGACTTCATTTTCAGAGATTCCACAATTAACACTCAGGGTATGTTGCCCTCACAGTCTTTGGTGAGGATTGCCCGTGCCACACATTATCTAGCCAAAGCACTTCCCTCTGACTTCAGAGGAAGAGTCCACAACTTTACTCAGTGTATCCATCATGTGAGACCAACACCACCACGGGAATGACATTGACAAATTCAACTACCAGTTTGAGTTAGAACCTGGACCTCTTGAAACACATGTGCACTAGATTGTGTTTGTTGCTCCTTTCTAAGCATGGACAATCCTTAGGCATTTTCCTTTCATGGGTTCTTAATTTGTCTGGGTGGGGTCCTCCCTTTATTCTAATCCAGATTAGGGTTCTTCTTAATTTTCTTATTTCTATTAGGACATTTCTTGGCTACAACAATAAGTTTTCTGGTGTTCTTTTTCTCATTTTTGTTTGTTTGCTTTTTGCCTCATTTGCTCTTTTTCATTGTATATCTGCATAAGAGTGATTATTAATAACCATGCAACAGATTCAAGATTAGGTTGTCTTGAAATTTCCTTCACAAAATAAATTAGCCATTGCTTTTAAATTTAGCCTTGGGCAATTTTTTAAGATAAGGGCAGAAAGCAACCACTTTTTCTGCTAAAATATCACAGGAAAAGTTTTTACCCTGGTTAGGAACATTCCTTTCTGAAACCTCTGGAACCAGCCTCTGAAGTCTTCATAAGCTCTCAGCATCTCTATCTTCCAAGCTCCTACTAAGTGGTTCATTAAACTCTGCCTACAGGATTCAACCACTTTTCTATTCAGATGTCCCAAAGACTTCCATAGCTCTCCTAAAATCCACGTGGTCAGGTCTGTCACTCCAATAGTTCACTCCTTTTTACCAATGTCTATTGTATTTACTTTTCTATTGTGATGATAAAAACACAACGGCCACAGCAATTTATAAAGAAAAATGTCTATTTTGAGCTTATGTTTCCAGAGAAGTAAGAGTCCATTATCATCATACCAGTAAAGCATGGCAGTAGGCACCCGGCATGCCAGCAGGAACAGCAAAGTATACACATTTTGAATTGCAAACATGAAAAAGAGAGAGAATTTGATAATGGTATGAGTCTTGACACCTCAAAGCCCATATCCAGTGGCACACTTGTTCCAACAAGGTCACATCTCCAACACCTCTCCAAAGAGCTAACCAAGTAGGGATGAAGTATTCAAGTACAAAGACTATGGGAAATAGTCTACCACATGGACTTGTCATAGAATATTATTTTAAGACATGTTGATTTGTTTATGCTGTACAATATCTGTTCGATGATGCAAAGATGCATCACATTCTTTTGTGTTGCATTTGTTAAACTCTGTAAAGCTGTGTTACTTTGCCTGTCAAACTGATTGATCTAATAAAGAACTGAACAGCCAATAGCTTGGCAGGAAAGAATAGGCAGATGGGGCTGGCTGACAGAGAAAATAAATGAGAGGAGAAATCTGGGAGGAGGAAAGAACAAGCAGAGAAGGAGAAAGAAAAGAAGGGGCCAACCAGCCAGCCACATAACCAGACACAGAATCAGAAGGGGGAAAAAAGGTATACAGAAATAGAGAAAAGTAGAAGTCCAGATGCAAAAGATAGATGGGATAATTTAAGTTAAAAGCTGACTAGAAACAAGCTAACCTAAGGCCAGTCATTTATAAGAAACAATAAGCCTCTGTATGTAATTTTTTGGGGGGAGTTGGGTGGAAAGCCCCTCAAAAAGCAAAAGAATTTTTAAAAAAACTACTTAGACTGATTCCAATGCTTTTCTCTTCTTCAGTGCAATATATTTATCAACCAGAATTTAGTTGTATCATAGACAAACCTAAAGAAACTTAGTTATTTGTACATTGACAAAATTGAGTTCCAAAAAGATAAGTGAATTTTGTCAAACATAAAACAGGCCTCTAGACTTCCGTTGACTGTAGGATAATAGATGACTGCAGGATAATCTCCCAACTGGCCATTCAAAGCCAAGTTGACTGTTTATTTCATGGGTCTCTGCACTATAGCCTTCCATTTCTTTTCTTTTCTTTTTTTAAGCTTTATTTTTGAAATATGCATGTGCTTGTACCTGTGTACAGGAATGTTAATATAAATTTGGTCCTCTGCAGAGGCTAGAAGAAGTCATTGGTTCCTCTGGAGCTGGGGTCATAGGCAGTTGTGAGCTCCCTGATGTGTTTGCTGGGGACCAAATTCTGGTCTTCTGTAAGAGTAGTATATGCACTTAACTGTTGAGCTCACTCTCCATATAAGACCTCAGCAGCTTAAACTGTGGATTGTGTAACTAAATGAAGGGACTGGGGAGGAAATGTACATATACATACACATACACATATACATACACATACACATATATACCCTGGAAGTAGCAAAATGATGACTCTGGGTCTACAACAAACAAAAAATAATTCAAAATCAAATACCTACCAAATCTGAGGTGTTTCTGGAAGTTCTCAGCTGGATTGTATCTATTTCACAGTAGTCTTATTCTGAATACATAATATTCACACTGTACTTCCTATGATGTCAAGCCACATGTTAAATGAATTTTGATTTGGGATTAGGGCAGAACTTCCAACAGTTTCTAAAATAGACTCTTCTTCTTCTCCTCCTCCTCCTCCTCCTCCTTCTCGTTCTCCTTCTCCTTCTCCTCCTCCTCTTCCTTCTCCTTCTTCTTCTCCCCCAACCTCCTCCTACTCCTTCTTTTCCTCCTCCTACTCCTTCTTTTTCTTCTTCTTCTTTTTCTTCTTCTTCTTTTTCTTCTTCTTCTTCTTCTTCTTCTTCTTCTTCTTCTTCTTCTTCTTCTTCTTCTTCTTCTTCTCCCCCAACCTCCTCCTCCTTCTTTTCCTCCTCCTTCTTTCGCTTTCTCTTTTTTCCTTTCTTCTCTCTTGAAGAAAAAGAATGGCGCTTTGGCACTTTTGTTCTCTTTATTCTTTCTCTAAAGCTCCTCTTCCCGCCAGGTGACCAGGTGACTGCTATGTGGCTGTCCTCTGTGCAATTCAACTCCAAAGATGTGGCTTTAGTTGTTTCTCTTCTCTACGACCCTCCTCTTGGCAGCTGCCATATTTATACCTTGCCTGCTTTGGGATTTTTTTTAACAAACAAAAGATATAAGAATATATAGAATGAAGGATATTGCTGTGACCATTTTTGGAATATAAAACCTTAATGTTCTATAAATGATAATTTTAACTTTTTTGTTTTCCTAGTGTATTTGCATGTTCATGTGCGTACTCTCATGTGAGCATGGGGATGTGTGAAGAACAGAGGCTGACTTCATCCTCAACAGCTCTCTACATTATTTTTGAGACAGGATCTCTTCATGAATCTGGAAGTTGTCAATTTGGCTAGACTGTCTGGCCAGCGAGTCTGTCTCTACTGTCCTTTCTCAGCATTGGGATGGATTACAGCCTACATCCTCTGTCTGGCCTTTGCTGTGGGTACTTGGTATCTGAACTCAGGTCCTTTTACTTACACAGTGAGCACTTTACTGATTATATTATCTTCCCACAATGCAATGTTTATCCTGGTTGAGAATCAATACTTTGGAGCTCTCAGAAACCTTTGGTGAGAAAGACAATAGAGTACTGTGGTCACATGATTACTCTAGAAAGATTATATTAAAGATAATGGTGAGTCAAATAACTACACATAGGTCTCTCAGAAAGTCCTGCCAGTAACACTTCAGTTGAGAAATGCGGGTCAACAAAAGATGTACATTCATACAATAAGAACATCTGTTCAACTATGTTCATAGCAGCTTTATTTGTAATAGCTAGAACTTGGAAGCAACCTAGATGCCCCTCAACTGAAGAATGGATAAAGAAGATGTGGTACATCTACACAATGGAATACTACTCTGTGGAAAAAACAATGGCATTTTGAAATTCTCAAGCAAATGGATGGAACTAGAAGAAACCATCCTGAATGAGGTAATCCAGTCACAAAAAGAGGAACATGGTATATACTCACTCATATATGGATTTTAGACATAGAGCAAAGGATCACCAGCCTATCATACACTCCGCCAGAGAAACTAGGATACAAGGAGGAACCTAAGAGATTCATACAAGGTCCCTCACAAAGGGGGAAAAGACCAAGATCTCCTGAGCATATTGGGGGGGTGACAGTAGGTGGAGAGGGAGCTAGGAGAAAGAGAAGGGGAGGAGAGGAAAGCACCTGGGACTAGGAAGATTGATAGACTAGAGAAAGAGAGAGATGGGATGGGGCTTGGGGGAAGACAGGGGAGAATGGGAGGGTGAAGAAACTGGGACTGACATGTAATACAAGCTTGTTTCATATTTATATAAAAAAATCAAAGAAAAAAATTAGAGTTTGAAAATGAGAGAAAATGTGGGGGTTTTGTCTTTGTGAGTCTGTTACCTCACTTAACATAATAATTTCCAGTTTCATCCATTTTCCTGAAAAGGTCACAATTTCTTTGTTTCTTTCTTTTTTTTTTTTTTTCTTTTTGGTTTCTAGGGACAGGGTTTCTTTGTATTGCTTTGGAGCCTGTCCTGGAACAAGCTCTGTAGACAAGGCTGGCCTTGAACTCACAGAGATCTGCTTGCCTCTGCCTCCCCAATGCTGGGATTAAAGGTATGCACCACCAACACCAACACTCAGCTTCATGATTTCATTTTTCTTTGCGGTTGAATAAAATTTAACTGTGCATATGGAAAAAAATGGGGGCTGCTTTCTGAGGTGGAAACTGTATGGACACAGTAAACATTTCAGAGACAGTGTGTCATTCAGGAAAGCCACAGGGGAATGAACTAGTTCAGAACTCAAGTTTTTAATCTGAGGTATTGGAGATTTTAGGACCCGTATGAGATTGTTCTTTCTGGAAGAAGTGCCTCATTTTTTGAGTGGTCAGCTAGATAACAAATGGCATCTGGTAATTTAGCTGTAAGTAAAGTATTTTGTTTTTCAAATCTCTAGGAAAATGATCTCACTACAGTTCTGTAGTCAGGCTCTCCTGCTACTCATATCCTCTAAGAAGAACTAGTGTTTATTTCTCAGATCTTCTTTGCATTCAGTTTCACAATTAATAATGTGAAGTGTCAAAATTAAACTGTGCTTATCAGGGTCTTCTCAGAATGAAGGGATATAATTTAGCCAGAAGAATCTAATGAATGTTCAGAAATGCTCAAGAGACAGAAGCGGAAGTGATTGTCACATATGACTTTCTGAATTATCCTGGCTGTCAACAAGCACATACAGAGTAAGAAGAAAACTGAAAAAGCTGAGTGGCAGGAGACATAACCTGAAGAACAGACATCCTCAGTGACGTCCGTCCAGTTGATCCCGTGCTTTCTCTTTGCTTCCTTGAGACAATGTGCAAAAGGAGGGCAAGAAAGGTCCCTGGTGGGTTTGTTTTTCTGGGAAATCATTTGAGTGCTAATAGTGTCATTGACTCTATGCATCTTCTTAGAGTTTTACAAGTGTTTTTCACATCAAATGAAAACTTACATCCCAACACTTTCTGAGCACCACTTTCTCAGAGTTAAGACATTAAAAATAAGACAAAGGTGAGTGTCTTCTTAAGATTTTCTACCACAAAAATTCATAAGAATTTGGGTTGGTGCCTTATAGTGATGTGTTTACTGTATTCTCTTTTGCCCCACGATTTCAGTTCAAATATCAAGGAGAATACATGGTCTTTGAAGTTAATTGGACACTATGCTGGTCTGCTGCTGTCACCTGGAAGAATTCAGTCAGACAGTACCGGGGTCAGCCCAGGTGCAAAGGATCCTTTAAAAGAAAGACCCCGCCCCCTTGCACTCTCTTTCCCTCTGGTTCCCTGGGGCAGATAAGACCTTTCCTGTCTCCTTCTTCTCTTCTGTATGCTCTGTGTCTCTTTACCTCTTTTCTCTCCACCCCCCACTCCCCTTTCTAATAAAACTTCTCACTTAAGCTCTGTCTGCCTGGCATGTTTGTCCTGGCCTCAGTCGCCCTTGCCTGCCATGGAATGTGCCAAGGCTCACCTCATGTTTTATTCGTAACACTGGGATCTTGGGAAATTTCTCGTGGCTTTGGCTTGACTCCCTCATTGGGAAGGGGCTCACAGTACTTGCCCTTTTGGTTTGGATGTAAGTGTTCTCCTAGACAGCTCACGTGTTGAACGTCCGGTGCCCAGGGGGTAGTGAGGTGATTGGCTTGTGTGGCACTAGTTTGATCCATGATTCAATCCAATTTTTAGTTAACAGATGAACCAGTCATGAAGAAGTGGGAGCTAGCAGAGGAAGGAGGTCACTGAGGCATGACTTTGGGGGGTACATCTACACCCAGATGCTTCTGTTTCCTGGCTGTCGAGTGGCAAGCAATTTTATTCTGCAATGGAGACCTGCCTCACATAGACTGAAACCCTGGAACAAAGTACCTTTCCTCCTTCAACTTGCTTACCTCAGTGTTGTAAAATTTAGAACAATAAACGTAAATTACCTAAACACCATGCTGAAAATATAGTTTGCACTCAAAAATGATTGTGTGTAACTTTTTGTTGACACTATTATTCACCAACTGTTGTTGATGGCTCATCAAAGACTTGTTTGAAACTATTGCTATAATGGGCTTGATCATTTTTCTGGTAGAAAACACTGAAGCAAGTTATGATAAACCAGAAAGAGCTCTTCCTTAGTGGGTACACAGTTTTTTTAGGTCTTAAATATACACCATATGTATCACAGAGAGCCTGCTCTGAAGGCATTCTATAAGCTATGTGTTAGAGAACAATGTGTCAATGGAGAAGATAAAAGCTGACTCTTTGATTTAAAGTTATCATTTTAAAAAATCCGATCTGCTTCTATCTATTCTTTCTGGGGCTGTGGATTGTAGGTGAGTTACCCCACAGTTTAATCCTAATATCCACTTATGAATAGGTACATATCATGTTTGTCTTTTGGGGTCTGGGTTTTCTCACTCAGAAAGGGTTTTCTTCTAGTTCCATTCATTTGCCTGCAAATTTCAAGATGCCATTGTTTCTTTACAACTGAGTAGTAGTCCTTTGTGTAAATGTACCACATTCTCTTCATACATTCTTCGGTTGAGGGACTTCTAGGTTGTTTCCAGGTTCTGGCTATTACGAATAATGCTGCTATGAACATAGTTGAGCAAGTGTCTCTGTGCTATGATTAAGCATCCTTTGGGTGTATGCCCAAGAGCAGTATAGCTGGGTCTGGTGGTAGATTGTTTCCCAGTTTTCTAAGGAACTGCCACACTGATTTTCAAAGTGGCTGTACAAATTTGCACTCCCAATAGCAATGGAGGAGTGTTCCCATTGCTCCACATCCTCGCCAGCATGAGCTGTCATTTGTGTTTTTGATCTTAGCCATTCTGACAGGTAAAAGATGGAATCTCAGACTCATTTTGATTTGTATTTCCTTGATGGCTAAGGATATTGAACAGCTCCTTAAGTGTTTCTCAACCATTAAATACTAACTCTTAATCAGATGTATGCTCTTAAATATCTCCTCCCATCTTTAAACTGACTTTTCCCACAGTTTTTTAGCAGTGATGTCAGAAGGAAGTCTTATACATTAACCATCATTTTTCTTCTCACCCTGGATGCCTTTATGTTGAATGCTAAACTGAACACATTAGCCTTGTCTACTGCTAATGCATCTGCTGTGTTTTCACTTTTTAAGTAATACTTGAGTCCCAAAGCAGCAACACTGAATTCTTTCTCCTCCCCAAATTACAGTTTTACATGACCATTTATCAGGTATATATTAGAGGAGAATGTGGCTTTTAGACATTCCATTTGCTATATGCTTTTTCTGATCTTTGTACAGACCTGTCATTTGTTACAGGATTTGGCTTTCAACTGTGTTTAGTTTTTAAGGCCTTGAGAACAAGTCAACCCATATTCAAACACCTAATGTTATAATTTATTCAGCACAAAAGACTTGACTGCCCTCTACCCACCTCTCTGTAGACAAGTCTATGAATGTAACAATGGATAAGAATAGAACAAAAAAAAGTTTCCTTCTTGGCAAATGTTGAAGATTCATAAAAAAAAGAAAAATCATAATTCAGTCCTAGACTTAAAGACATCTGGCATAATGTCAAAATATTCTAAAGTATTCATTTTTCTGAAATGAGCCTAAAATAACCAATGTTCCGATGTGCCTGTAGATTTATTTTAAAAATCTGTTCGAGTCTGAAATGTTAGAGGTTGGTAACACTAATTCCAATTAAATGAAAACAAAACGTATGACCAAGAATCAGAGCCGTGACTTCTCCGGGAACCTTCGTCCCCATGTATAAGCCAGACAGCTTATAAAGTGACATCACCTTCCATGTACTTTGTAGGGAGATAACTACAAATCAAGTAAGAATAGATCTGAAAATGAATAACCTATCACCATTGTTCTGTCAAGACTTTATCTGAGCTATTTCAATGCACACTGGCTAATTTTAAAACTTAGATCTTGCAATGCCTCCTTCTGCTTTAGAAACTGATTCTAATGGCATATCAGTCACTCTGCTGGAAGTCACCAAAGTGTCCCAGTCCTTTCTCAAATGTTACCCTCGCCTGTGCTCATTTTAATTACTACTTTTTCTTCTAAAAGAAACATCTATGCCCTTAGCTGAATAATACATATTTGTAATTAATGTCCTGAGTTGTTGATTTTAAAAACTTCTTCAGTCTTTTTCATGAAACAAAAACTAAAGATTAATAAAAAAATACTAAGTATTCTAAAACTTGATATATTTGCAAATATTTATACCTTTGAACGCTTAGTTGAGGGGTTCATTCCTAATGCCTGAAGATATTTTTCCACTCTTTGATGAATCAAAAGGCATGCCAAAATTCATGTGATTTTGGCTAATGAAATCTTTATTATAAATTAAGTCTAAAAGCAAATCCTGTCACCATGGCCAATATGTAGCTGTTGGATGCTGTCAAAATTTGTAACTTTCTCATGTAAAGATGGTCATGGAAAGCCTTGGGTCACCATCAAAAATGGCCTGACCAAGTTATTCATGAAAGCATATATTTCTCAGAGGGCTATTATATAAATGGATGTTATTTATGAAGTGAACAATGGATTATCTAAGTGCATGCCTCACAAATATGGAGTCTTAATGGACTTACCATGTAAACCTTATTTGATAAAGAACCTAAATGGTTATTACTCATCTGCTAATCTGAGATCAGTCTCGGACAGTGGAGAATGGAAGGAACTTGGGATCACCATCCAGCCTAGAGTCCAACCTCCGCCCTGCTGTAGGGTCATGGGTGCAAGCTGATGCTCTTTTGCGAGGGTCATCAAACATTTTTCACAGTGACCTATAAGAAGTAAACTTTGAAATGCAATCTGCCCGCACACACAATAAAAGTAAAATAATTCCTACCATACTGCAGATATGTGTGTGTTGGGGGGGGGATTGCTCACATGTGTGTGGTAGAGTACATGCTCCCACACAGAAGGAAAGCCATTGTACTGCTCTGTCTCTCTCTCACACACCACACACACACACACACACACACACACACACACACACACACACCTTATTCCCTTGCGACGTTCTCACTAAACATGAAACTCGGCCGGTAGCCAGCAGGTCCCATGGATCCTCCTGTATTCCACACACTTCCCCACTCTGGAGTCAGCAGCCTATGTGACTGTGTTCAGCTTTTGTATGTAGGTTTCTATTGCGGTTTATTAAGGATCAGGATAAACAATTAGGCCCAATAGATGTTTATTCAGGGAGAAATAACTCACAACATAGGCAGATGAACCCGGCAGGTTCCACAGGATCCTATCGGCTTAGCCTCTGCCAGCCAGAGAGAGCTCAGACCCCCTCTTCAGCCTTTTCCCCCAGGTCACATCAGGCCCTGTCTCCACCCCCAATGGCGTGGTCTAAGCCACAGGTGTGGACAAGGTGAATATCTCACTACAGGTTTCTTGTCCTAAGCTTGCACATCAAGTGCTCTTACTGGCTGAGCCAGCTGTTCAGGCACTAATGAAGACCAAGCTTAACCCTAATGGAGAAATTTTGTTAATAGGCATATTTGGCTCTTGCCACCCTCATTCTCTACATCTACTGTTTTGTCCACTCTGAAATACCTCTGAAATGCTTTCTTTCTTTCTTGTCTCCTTTGTCATCACTGTAACTCAGCAGCTCAAAGCTCAGACCTTCATCATTGAATCAACCCCTGGTTGCCTTCCCACCTTTGACTGCCAGAAGATTTATCGTACAAAGCCTTGCATCTACTGTCATCCATGCTGATGAGTATCCCATAGGGATGCTGGCTTACAAAACATCAAAAGCATCAATATTTATTTGCACATTGCTTACTTCCTTGCAGGATTTGTGTTGTGTTCTTTCCCACTCAGTATTTTTATTAATTCTCCAAACTGTCCAACCAGCTAAATAAGCATTACTTTCTCTTTAATAATTCAGGGACAGTGAGGGTTTACAATGTGACCCACAGGAGTTCATTTTTCTTCAGCTGTTGGAACAAGTTTCAAAAATAGATAGTAAATCCCACAAATCAAAACTATAATTATACATTTATTAGCTTACAACACCAGTGGACAGAGTTCTCCCTATGTTGGCACGGTGGTGCTGGCAAGCATGCATGGCTGTCTAAAACTCGGGGCGGGGGGCAGTTTCTGGCCTCTTCAGCTCACTGAGGCTGCCACATTCCACAGCTCATGGTCGCTTTCCATCTTTAGAGTCAGCAGTCAGGGGACTCCATCCTTTGTTTCCCCCAGCCACCGCTCCTTCTCCCACTCTTCTGCCTCCCTTTGTAACCCTTATAAGGATTACAAGGGCCTCTCTGATTACATTAGGAGCACCTGGACATCCAGGATAGCCTAACTGTCTCAAGATCCTTAACTTACTCACATTTGCAAAGCCATTCTGCCTAATAAGGCAACAATTACAAGTCCCACGGATTAAGGCCCGATATCTTTGGAGCCATCATTCAGCCTCCTCCACATAGAATAAACATTCCTTTTAAGTGTGCATAGAACATTCATCTCTATACACTACCTTCTGGCCCATAAAGTCAATCTCAATAAATTTATAAAAATTCAAATTATACAAAATGTCCTTTCTGACCACAAGGGAATTAAGATACAATTTGGAATGAAGGAAATATCTAGAAAAATCCCCAAATAACTAAAAATTATAGGATACTAAATTATTCTGAGATTTAAAAAAAAATCACAAGAAACATTAGAAAATACTTTTGGCAAAATTAAAAACTCAATGTACCAACATTAGGAGCCATGGTGATATACTGACACATAAAACATTTGTGTTTCATTTTTTAAAAGATACGGAAACTGTAATCTATACTCTCATCTTACAAAGAGAACAAAATGGAAGAAACTAAACTCAAAGCAGTAGGAAAAATGCCAAAATATTTTTATAACTTCAATTGGAAGTCTCAAACTGATTTAAGACACAAAAACAAAATCTGTAATGGTAATCAGTAAAATCTATTTGTGATATAACAGTATATAAAAATAAAAAAGGTAGATGTTGGAGGGACTGAAACAGAGGACAGACTAGAATGTAAGCAAGGAAGGTGCCGTACAAATTTAATTTTAAACAAGGAATCCAAGACATTTTAACATGGAAGGAAAAGTTCCTTTTATGTGTATTTCTTAGGCCCCCTTTTGAGACTGTAAACAAAAAGTAACCCAAAATGAATCTGATTTTTTTATAAGTAAAAGTCAGTTGTTTTTTTTTTTTAAATACAAAGTCTTTGTGATCATGGAGTAGGCAGAGGTTTTTTTAAATAAGATACAAAAAGCATGAAAACAAAAACCTTGAACAATTGAAGTGACACAAATATTTAAAAACTCTGTTTTTAAGAAAACACCATTAAAAAATGAAAACCAGCCAGGCAGTGGTGGCGCACTCCTTTAATCTCAGCACTGGTGAGGCAGAGGCAGGTGGGTCTTTGTGAGTTTGAGGCCAGCCTGATCTACAAAGCTACACAGAGAAACCTTGTCTTGAAAAAAAACAAGGAAAGAAAGAAAGAAATGAAATGAAATGAAAAACAACCACAGAACGGGAAATATCCATGTGTGCATCACAAATAATTTTGCTATATTTAACAAATAAAAGTTGGAGGGCATCGGCTTACATCAGTATAAGCAATGACTTTCTGAAGGAGTTTATCCCATGGAGCATTCAGAACATGCATTCATGTTGAAACATCCATGTTTATCTGAAAATGGAGTTTACTTGCTGTTTCCAAGCAACTTGTATTCTTAATTTTTTTTAATTCTTTAATTAAAATTTTTTAATTTTAAATTCTTAATTTTTTTCACATGCTTCTCAATATGCTAAGACAAGCAGAGTATTTGACAAAGGAGGTGAAGCTTAAGGACCTGTTTACATGTTGCAGGGGGAAATGGTTTGGAAAATAACTTGCCAATTCTTTAGGAAATTAAACACATCATTTCAACTGCAATTTTGCTCCTACGTTTTTACCCAAGGAAAAATGAGAATCTTTTTATCCTTAAGACTAACAGATAAATGTTTGTGGCACCTTTACTCATACATGTCAAGAACTAGAAACAAGTGTCCATCTATCAGATTATGGATAAACAAGCCACAGTGTGTGAATGCAATTAAATAGCAAAAAGGAAACAAAGAATTCACACATTGCACAGAAACACAGATCAATCTCCAAGACAAAGACAAAAATCTGCCTACTGTTAACATTGTTCTACCCCTCCCCATCCTCACCCCCACCATGTGCACACCACGTCAAAAATCAAGCTACTATAAAGAGACTGAAATCAGGAAAGAAAAAGGTTTTGTCTTTGTTTTTTGGGGTTGTTTTTTTTTTTTTTGGTTTTGTTTGTTGGTTTGGTTTGGTTTGGTTTGGTTTGGTTTTTTCTTGAGCAAGAACAGCAGTGGTCAATTGAAAGGAAGGAAACACAAGAGAAATTTTCAGAAAGACATAATGGCTTCATATGTTATTATAATAACCAGAAGGATAAGTGTTGACATTCTAGATTAGCAGAATGAATCTTGTTTGGTCGAAGAAATAGAGAAAAGGTGAAAAGAAAGTACAGTGTTTAAGTATGAAATAATGAGCAGAAATGAGGCCCTGAAGCTTGTCACCAGTGTCTATGATGCTGGTTTTCTGACATGTGCTTATGGGATCAGGGAGGCTTCCACCAAGATTTCAAAGTAGCTCTGTTGTGGCCCTTCCAAAGGGGTTGGCTCACTCACGATGAAGTTGAATATTCCCTTGGCAGGTACCATCTGCCAGAAACTCATTGAAGGGGATGATGTGCAGAGTATAAGGGTTGTGTGGCCTGAGTTCATGGTAGGAATGACAAACGAGGTTTTCCCGTGGAGCATGGTTTCTTGACCCCTGGCAGAGTTCACCTGATGTTGAATATGAGGTGTTCTTGTTAGACACCAAGGAGAACTGGACAAAGGGAGCACAAGTCTGTTTGAGATACAGTTACAGTTAAATGTCAATCTGAGTGCTGTCAACTTGGTTATTATTTAAAAAAAAAAATAATGAAAGAAGGATATCACTGTAATGACCAATACTATTGTGCTTCAGCAGTTAGGGATCCAGTGAACTAGCAGAATCCGAAAGCTTTTCAGTCTCTCTGAAGAAGATGATGTCCACCAAGATGTTGTCACACCACCCTTGATCAAAAAAAAAAAAGGACCAAAGCACCCAAGATTCAACAGTCTTGTTACTACACATGTCCTGCAACACAAACGTTGACACAGCGCTCTGAAGAAACAATGTAGTGAGAGAAAAAAAGAAGAGGGGAAGGCTGCAGGGTGTGCTAAACTTGTGACCAAGAGGTTGAAGGAAGTCAAAGAAAAATGCTAGGAGCTATTGTCGAGAGATGCAGGCTGTTCCCACGGAGTTTCTACTTCAGTGTGCTTAGATAGAACTTACTCCGTGGCACTCCAGCTTGCACTTCCAAGAAAGAAATCATTCAGTAGAAGAACTAAGATAGTACATTCATAAAACGTTTCTAAAGAAATCTGCTTAAATTGCGTGAGAATGAGATTAAGAGGAAGATAGTGCCAGTACAGAGACTGTAAACTCCAGTGAATATCCCATGTTACTCTTTCCAATACAGCTATACACTGTTTTAAAACATTAGACATCTATCACTTAATATTTACCTGACTTATAAACTGAATTTGACATACTTTTCTTCCTGTTGGAAAGGTTTTGTCATAAAAAATATTAAAATTAGAGTCACTATTCAACCCAAATGTTTATATATTGAATTAAGGGGGCTGAATTTTCACGTGGCAAAAATAATTCAACAGATAGATATGTCATAAAGAGTTGATTTATCCTTTAAGGGAGGAAACATGTCCCATTTTTTGATGAACAGATGTGGCATTACTTAGCATCAGAACCTTGTAAAATGTGAGCATATAAAACATAGAATATCCTAGGCATGTTTAGTAGAAAGTATAAACACTGAGACAGGGTGGTTAGCGTATAAAGACCTCAGCTGAGTTCCTGAACTTATTACCTTACCAATCTAAACACAGGTCTAGACCCTGCTAAGGGATGGGTGGTTTATTTTTACAAAGCAGCACAAAGATGTAATAGACAGTGCAAGTACCTAAAACCCCAGTTAACCTCACAAATCTTAGATAAAGAGAAGCCACTCAGCAGCCTAATGGCAATTCTGAATCACAAATTGACCAACACACAGTCATGTGTGCAGTTGTCTGCTTTGATAATTTTTTTCCTTAAGATGTACAATGTGTAGTTTTTCTAGTACACTATATGAGAAGCAGAAATCTCCAGGCCATCTTTGCTTTTAAAAATAAATCGAGAATGGAAAAATTAATAAATGGTACCTGTCAGAGTGGAAGCCTGTTTGAATATAAAAAAGAAGTTTGAGTATTCCATAATCATTTGAAAGTATTAATAGAGCTAGATCTCCATGCCTCAGGAGACTGGTTCTGGCTGGAGCAATGTGAAATATGAATGGACAGTAGGGACAGTAAGTAAAAGTTGCTTGTTTTTCTTAGGGAAGTAGAACTGAAACAAAGACACATTCCACAGAACTCATGAGAACAAAATGGGCTAGAAAGCAGGTGCCCATGCCCAGCATTCACTGCTTTTAACTGGAACTGTTTCTTTAACATTCCTACAATACATCACAGTTCATTCAACAAATGAATAAGCTCATACTGAGCCTCTACCATACAATAATTGCTAAGGAACAGCAGTCTATAAGATCATCTGTTCCTTCTCAAGCTTAAGTTGAATTGGAAGAAGCAGGCAGGCAAGCACAACTCTACAATATGATGCAGAGAGAGAAACTGTTGTGTTAAGGAAGCTTCTAGAAAGAATACTTGGTCTACACCAATTCATGCTGATGCTTGAAGAACTATGTCTTAGAGACATGAGGAGGAATGCAAAGGAGCAGATGTGTGAAGAACAGGGCAAGAGGGACGAGAAAGGGCGGCAAGGCTCAACTAATAGTCATGTGCACCATGCTATGGAACCTAAGATTTTGTCTTGATAAAAGTAGAGAGAAGAAGAAACTAAATGACTAAAATTTCATGTCAGAAATGTGAGTGCAGGAAACAGATAAGGGGGCCAGCTGGACACAGACTGGACAACTACGGACAAGATAGATGCTGGCCACTTTTGCTGGGAAGAAGCCATGGAGATGTAAGGAAGTGAGCAGACTTGAGTGGTACTGAGAACACAGAAGCACCAGAAGGACTGACTGGTGACTGACAGAGTTTTGAAGAAGAGTGTGTACTGGAAAATTCTGTTTGGGTTTGTAAGGGCCACGGTTCATTGCTTACTGAAGAAGACACAGAGATGACCGTGTCCTCATCTTCATAGAGATGCCATGATAACTTGTTTGAGGCATTTGTGTGGTGGTCGAGTAAACTAATGAGAGAAAGGAGGGGAGAGGGGGAGAGGAAACAAGAGAGGGGGAAGGAGAGGGCAGGGAGGGAGGGGAGAGTATAGAAGTTCCATCAAGAGATGAGACACAGTGGAATTTAATTAGACCATGGGAGAGTACATGAATTGATTAATTCTGTCTCAGAGTAATAGGTCAAGGCTACTGGAAGTAAAGAAGTTTTGGTGAGCACATGCTGTTACAAAAGAAGAAAGAAGACAGGAGTATCCCAGTGGTGGAGCACTTACCTAGTATGCAAGATCTCAGGTTCAAGCCCCAGCATTGTAAAAAACAAAACTGTTTTTAAATTGAGATTGCCTCCTTCCTGGCTACACCCTGCCTTACCATGGGTGATGCTCTTTCTGAATGTGTTTGATTCCATTTTTGCTCCATTTTTGTTGCTGAATTGCCAGGGGCCTCTTGCTAGATCCTTATTGTAAGGCTCTTTGTAACTCCCAAGGAATCCTCTTTACTTTTTAAATAACCAAGCCTCAAGTACTTTATTTTAGAAAATCAACATGAATGAAGACAGAACTAAAGTAATAACAATGAAAGAAATCTGCCAGAGAAGACATGAAAATACATGGCACAAGAAGGGAAAGGTGGAGAAAAAGCAAATGAAATTACATTACAGGAACAGGAAGAAATTACTCAGAGATGAGGAGCAATAGATGATCTAGCAAATAAAATTTAAAAAAAAAAAATGAGATAAAGACCAGAAGATCATGGAAGCCAAGGGAGGGAAGTCTTATGGGAACTAGGATGTGTTCAACAGCCTGAATTGTGCAGGGGAAATATAAAATGGAAACTATAAAATACCTATTAAATTTAATAACATTTACACAAGTAATAGCTGTCCTGTATTGCACAGCAGTGGATTCCCTCCTTCGTGGGAAGGAGAGAAACTATTGCCAGTGTTTCTCTGTGACCTGCGGGCTCTCAGAAACCATCCATTCTACTCAGAACCTCCAGCTGGACACTGCCCCATTTTCTACTGCTGCCCTTACTTTTATAACTTTGCAGTGGAATTCCCTCCCCAGCCTTGTTATCAATGAGAAAGACTTAGACATTATTAGCAGCTCATTAATTACAGTGCCCTTGAAAGAGATGTCGTGGACACCAATCCTCACCTCTTTAAACACACATACACACACACACACACACACACACACACACACACACAGACAGAGAGAGAGAGAGAGAGAGAGAGAGAGAGAGAGAGAGAGAGAGAGAGAGAGAGAGAGAGAGAGAGAGAGAGAGAGAGCCTGTCATCTCCTCACAACCCCCATCACCCACCTCCTCTCTCCAGCGACGTTTCCTCTCATGTTGTAGTTAACTCCACATGCTTTTTTATCCCATTTACATTTAAGCTTCTTAGAAACACAGGCAGCCTCTTGTACTTGGATTTCTCCTGCCTGCCCACCCTTGTTCAGGGAATCCTTCATAAATATTTACCAAATTTAAATTGTTTGATTGAATGGATTAAAAGCTTACCTGTCTTCCTTTACTCCTTAGTTCTCTGTAGAGGTTGAAAAAGTATTATAAACTTTCTGCTTTGAAGGTGAATTCTTTCCATTGTGGGCCTGATTTAAAGGCCTAACTCACTCTGTAGTTTCATCATTGGGGTTATATTTATTCTATAAGTTGACAGTTAGTGGCTTTATAAAAAGACATTTTTGACCGATTAAGGCTATTTTCATTTAATTCATATTAAAATTTTGAATCTGAATTGTATGAATAAAATGAACTATAAGACAAATGTATCTGATGCTGAAAAGTATCATCCTTCCCTCATAAGAAAACTCTACAATTCATAATAGAAGGAAAGACTACTAAAATTAAAGCTGCATGCGCAAAGTCCCTACTTAAATACACTCAACAAAAGATCAGTATTTTTTTTCTAAGATCATGAACAAATAAGAAATGCTGTCATAGCCTATTTTTTGCAGTAGAAACAAAATAGTCAATGTGGGGTAACAGAAAGAGGAAAGAAATTTAACTCATAGGTTAGAGAGCTAAGACTGTGATATTGGCTCCTACTCAGGCTTAATGAGGGTCTGTGAGAGATGACACCACAACAGTGCAGTGTGTGTGAAAAGTACCACAGGTGATAAAACAGGTAGCCAGAGGTCAGTCTCAAGAGTGATGCCACTCCAGGAGAGCATTGCCCCTTTCTGAAGTGGGTGCTCTCAGGATCTAACCACCTCCTTCTAGACTCATCTTTCAAAGGTCCTGACGCATCAGTGTCACACTGGAGACCAGGCTTCCAGCAAAAAGAAAGTTATAGCTATGTACTTGAGCGATACCTAAAACAAAGAAGATACCTACTCTTTTCCATTTGTTTGTTTTTTGAGACAGGGTTTCTTGGTGTAGCCCTGGATGCCCTGGAACTCCGTCTGTAAACCAGGCTGGCCTTGAACTCAGAGATCCACCTGCTTTGATTAAAGATTAAAGGTGTGCACCACCACCCAGCAAGATGCCTATTCTTACCTCTGCCATTCAGCATGGTATTAAAAGTCCCAACTGAAGTTCATAAGTAAAAATAAGTAATTAATAAATATTTTTAAACTTTAAAAATACCAAGCATGAAATTTAGAAAAGAAGATTATCTGTTTTCAGATGGCATAATTTCATAGGTACAAACACTACAATGTTACACACACACACACACACACACACACACACACACACACACACACATTGTGTTTCTATATGCTAAATGTAATTGAGAAAAAATAAAATTAAGAAACAATTTATAATAACATCAAGAAAAGTAAGAGTCATAAACCTAACTAAATATGTAAAATATATGCACATTTGAAACTAAATAAAATATCACTGAACATATATTTACCTATGTTCATAATTATCAATCTTAATATTATCAAAAGTGTCCATCAATACCATCAAAATATTCTATACACTTAACAAAACCCCCTATCACCCTACTAGGATACTTTTACAGAAAAAGAAAAAAACCATCCTCAAAGGTATATGGTTTCTACCAAAGACTCATACTTTGAATTTTCAGTCTCTAGCTGTGACATCTATGAATCTTTCAGGATCTGTGTCCTGATAGCAAAGGTAGATAACAAGGAACAAGTTTATAAAGGTCATACCTACCTTATTGATTCCAATATAGCTGTCTCTGTCTCTGTCTCTCTCCCTCTTTCTCTCTCTCTCTCTCTCTCTCTCTCTCTCTCTCTCTCTCTCTCTCTCTCTCTCTCTCTCTCTCTCTCTCTCCTTTCTAGTCTGCCTCTGACAGAGAAGCCCCTGTTACCACACTTCCTCCAGCCAGATCTAAAATTCCTCTGAATGTGAAAGCCAAGTAACTTATTCCTCTATTAAGATGTTTCGTCTGGTATTTGGAGCACAGTGGCACAAATGTAGTCAAAGCTGTGGAATCTCATGGGACCTAAAATAGCAGTATCAATTCTGGAAAAGAAGAATATGAAAGTTGGAATAATCATGCTTCAAAACTTATCAAAAAGCTAACAGAAATCACACAATGCTGGTAACAAGGCAAAGACTTAATGATCATAATGGAAAAGAGACCCCAGAAAGACATCTTGGCAAACATGGCCAAAAGTTCTTTGACAAAGCTGTTAAGACCACTTAATCAGGGAAGGACCTTCTCTTGAATAAAATATTCCTGGAGAAATTTGATATCTACCCAGAAAGTACCCTTGCACATTCGCCTTCTTAATTCAAACTTTGAGTGAACTCAGAGACTGCAAGCCCTGCTTCTCCACAGATCCTCTAGAGCTAAGAGAGGCAGGGGTACGAGAAAGAAATGCAGCCTGGTAGGGATCAACGGTTTTGCGTTTTTTAGCAGGGAACACTGGGAGTGTCCGTGAAAACTGTGTTTCCTTTCTGTGAGAAGCTCAGTAAGTCATAGCTTATGATGTAGGCATTGTTGGAAACCAACTTTTTGGAAGACAGAATGAAAACCACGCCTCTGCTGTGGTGGTAGCCCAAAGACGATCCCAAGAGACTCTATTACTCATCCATTAAAAGGATGTTTCCCCAAAGCTAACAAAGGCAAGAACTAAACGATGGTTATAAAATAACAAAGTCCCTGACACAATTCCCCAGTCAGGCAAGGACAATGTAATTACCACCCTGACTAGGTAGTGATAGGAAAAAACACAAAGGAAAAAGAAGAAAGGCTTGCCATGTGATTTATTATATTTGAGTTAACTGGAGGCTTGCCCCTGGCAAGGATCAACATCACAGACACACATGCACACACACGTGCACACACTCTATATCAAAATCTCCAGAAACATTTCATTTGCTTTTCCCTGTCTTTGTTCGGGAAGACTACTTCACCATTCTTTTTCTTGAATGAAAAACAGGCTTTTATGACCTCAAACAGAGTCATGGTCATGGGAGAGTCAGGGTCAGATAGAACCTTCTTCCATCACAGCTCCATGCTGCCTCTCTCATGACGCTGCCATCTTCGTGTAATCTAAACAAATCATTATCAAACACAATTATTGTATAGCTAACTTAATTTAGTTTTAGTGACCACACTGATGTGTACCTGCCCTGGAGGGCAATACTGCTTGACATAAGTTATAGAACTTCATGAAGAAGCAAGGCCAACACTTTCTAATTAAGTAAGATGCACTGCTTAATCTCTCACACCGAGAGATTGCCCTGTGTTTTAATTTATTCCGATAGAACAAATAAATCAATGTCTACAAATATGGCAAAAGAAATCACAAAGCACCATATTTTACACAGACCCATCAGAAGGTAAAAAAAATAATTTAAAACCTTACAACTGATAAATTTGAGGAAGGTGATCACTTATGAGCTAAATATACCAAGAGAAAAATCACCAAAAATAAACACTATAGAAGCATTTAAAAATATATATAAAGTAAAACAATTTTAAAACTTTTACTAATAGTAACAATTTTATACACACACACACACACAGGACAGGTATGCATATATATTGCTTGTAAGGATGAATGAATAGTATTTAAAAATGAAATATTTTTCGGGCTTTGATAGCACATGACTTTAATCCCAGCATTCAGAAGATAGAAACAGGTAGATCTCTGAGTTAAAGGCCAGTGTGGTTTACAGAGAGGGTTCTTCAACAACTAGGGCTACACAGAGAAACCCTATTGTGAAAAAAAAAAAAGAAGAGAGAGGGGGGTAAGGAAGAAGAAAGAATAAAGAAGTTCATTGTGGCTGGATTTATGTTGAGGTCTTTAATCCATTTGGAATTAAGTTTTGTGCCTGGCAATAGACATGGATCTATCTGCAGTCTTCTATACACCATCATCCAGTTATGCCAGCATAACTGTTGTAGATGCTTCCCTCCTTCCTTTGTTTTAGCTGTTTTTTCAAAAATCAGGTGTTCATAGGTGTGTGGGTTAATATCAGCATTTTCAATTCAATTCAATTGGTCTGCCTCTATTTTTGTGTCAATACCAAGCTGTTTTCAAGACTATAGCTCTATAATAGATCTTGAAGTCAGGGACAATGATGCCTCCAGAAGTTTTTTTATTGTACCGGGTTGTTTTGGCTATCCTGGGTCTTTTGTTTTTCCATATAAACTTGAGTATTGTCCTTTCAAGGTCTGTGAAGAATTGTGCTAGGATTTTGATGGGGATTGCATTAAATCTGTAGATTGCTTTTGGAAAGATTGCCATTTTTATTATGTTGATCCTAGCTATCCAAGAGCATGGGAGATCTTTCCATTTTCTGGTATCTTCTTTAATTTCTTTCTTTAAAGACACAAAGTTCTTGCTATATAGGTCGTTCACTTGTTTGGTTATGTTACCCCAAGATATTTTATGTTGTTTGTGGCTATTGTAAAGAGTCATGTTTCTCTGATTTCTTTCTCAGCCCTTTTATTGTCTGTATATAGTAGGGCTACTTTTTTTTGAGTTAATCTTGTATCTTGCCACTTTGCTTAAGGTGTTTATCAGACACACTTAGAAGAGAAACTAGAAGGTGCCCTTGAAGGAATTGGTACAGGAGCCTTCTTCTTGAACATAACACCAGTAGCACAGACACTGAGATCAACATGTAAGCCCAGCTTCTTAAGTGTTCAATGGAGACAGAAAAACAAAAGCTCTTGGGGAACCCTCCAGGCCCTCAACACCACTGTATAGTATAAAGTCATCTAATAAACTCCCCTTTAATATATATTCAATTATGTTGGTTCTGCTGCTCTAAAGAACACAGAATAATACATCCCTGTCTGATATTTTAAATGTCTAAAAAGAATAAGAACTACTAATGCACAAAAGAAGAAAATTTTATTAAACAACCCAAACACATTTTTAAATGTTAACTTCTGCTGGGGATTAAAATGGAAGTGGAAAATTCTTTCCTAACCTTCTGGCAGAACTATAAAAATAAAACATCTTAGCTTGACAATGGCATTGGGAAATCATGAAGAAATTTCAATGTTTTATACTTTGTGACATGAATGTCTAAAAGTATATTAATTTATCCAGAATACAATGATGTAATACTTATCAATATTTCAGGGAATAAAAATTATTTTTGAAATGGTAGAGTATTTATATTACAAAAATTGGAAAGCTATCTCTATACAGTGTTATTCCTATACAAAGAAATATCAGACTGGGAAGCCCTGAAAAACATTTTATTAAAAGCATCAAATAGTCATACCCTACATAAGTACATTTTTATCATGTAATATCAATTTTGCAAAAGTAATTTTCAATCCACACATATATACTCCACACATATATAGGTTAAAATGAATGAAAATCTATACATTGGACTATGGTCTAAAAAACTCCTGTTGTACTTTCATTGACTATGCATTATCAGTTTAGTACAGAGAAATCAACACTTATGTGACCACACTCGCCTCCTTCTTCCCTCCCTAAATCTGTGCAATTTTTAGGCATGAAAGCTATGAAAACTGGGAGGACAAAAAGCTGAACTCAGCTCAGCAGGTGCTCTTCATGGAAAGTCTCACAGGGGGGTAGAATTTGGGTTGGGAGAGCAGGAGACCTCACAGTGTGTGGGAGAAGTGAGCTCAGTGTAATGTGCAGCAGGTGCAAACTTATATGTTAGTCATGGAGCTGAAAGATAAGATGGCATTTTTTAAAAAATGTAGCTTTGCTATTCTGAAGAGAAAGCTAGTCAGCAAGGATGAACGCTTGTTCTGGGTTGATGTTTAATTTAGAATGAGGACTGGGAAACCTGCCTTTCACCTACTGCTCGTGTGCCAATGAGCCCTGCAACAGGCTCTCTGATCTGGGAGGTCTTAGTACCAAGTGGTCATAAAAGTTGCTCCAAGAGATTGTTTTTATGAGTGCAAAAATCTTCAGTAATCAATTAAGAAGTCAGGCATGGTTGTATGTGCTTAAAACCCCAATGTTGTAGGTCACAAGATAAGCAGACCCCAAGAGCTCATGGGCCATTCAGCCCAACAAAAACTCCAGTTCATCAAAAGGCAAGGCAATAAGGGAAAGAGTGATAGAGGCAGACACCCAACATCTGACACTGGCCCGGAAGTGAGAACATTCACACACTCATGTGCAACACAAACATGCACACGCACACACACACACACACACACACACACACACACACACACAAATACACGTAATATAAAAATAAAATGAATCTTAAAAGGAAGGTTAGAAAAAAAGCCAACTATTACAATCTGGCATTGTAACCTGTGATTCACAAACTTGAGAAGCCAGAGATATGATGGATAATGTTCTTAATATTTAAGGAGGTCATGACTTCAGACTGCCTTGTGCTGAATTTAGTCACCAAAATATATCCTCAGATCATCCACAACACACACACACACACACTCATACACAGGCATGAACATATGCACACTCATGCATATGCATGCACACAAGTATACTCTTGTGCATGCACACATTCGTGCACATGTATGCACACATGCAC
This sequence comes from Cricetiscus sungorus, assembly GCA_030556225.1. Taxonomy (NCBI): domain Eukaryota; kingdom Metazoa; phylum Chordata; class Mammalia; order Rodentia; family Cricetidae; genus Cricetiscus; species Cricetiscus sungorus. The sequence goes on from JANBXA010000731.1 coordinate 23,604,971, forward strand.
ACACATGCAGGTGCACTCACACACACTCACGCACATGCATGCACACAAGTATACTCATGTACATGCATGCACATATGCCCACACACATTTTAAACTTTCAAATCTGTAAAGGTTTTTTTTTTTAAAAAAAAAAGCATATTAAATTTACATGTGTTTATCAAGTATCCAGGTTGCAAAATAAATGGTGTCTTTTTACTGTTCTGCCTTCCTGAACTTGATGTTTTCCATTTACAAGGAAAAAAAATGTTAATTTTTAAAAGTTATGTTTAATGCTATACTTGCAAATATTTATGCATATTTCCAAAGAATCCATAAGCTTAACTACATTTTTCCACAATTACTTATATGTCTAATACATCATGTTAGATCTCACAATAAAGTGTTCAAATGAGAAGGCAATGATAAACCAAACAACCTGACAGCCATTCAGCAGACACCCAGAAGGAAAACAAAAAATAACAAACAAAAAACAGGAGGTAGAAATAATCTACAAAATTGGTACATATTTAATACAAAGATGATTTTTTTCCCAAAATTATTTTCTCTTGATGGAATTTGTTCAGAATTCACAAGGTTAATTAACAACTTTTAAAAAGTAACCAGTGGATGTCAGTGACTCCACCCCATCTGACTTTCGCCTTCACTCACATGGCAAGCCGGATATGGACACATTGTTCTACACAGTACTCACAGCAACACTACTGATGGTGATGGTGATCGCACCGTGCTGTGTGCTTGTGAGACTGAGAAACACAATATGGCAGCAGGAGTCCTTCCTGTCATTTGCACATATGAAGCTTGTTGAGAGACCTCTAACTGCAGCTGCTTTTCATAGAGCCTGCCATTGTTTACATCTCTGCCTCCAAAATACAAAATGGGCCGTTACTAGGAATGAACCACTTCATTTCCTGACCACTGCAAGCCAGCCCAGTGTCTCTGTTGTTCCTTCCCAGATGTTCCCCAGCACAGGCATGTTGCATGACACTATGTTCTGCCTCAGTCTTGGATAACAAAATCAACTATCGTGAATTATTAGTGTCACTCTGCTTGAGACTGTATACACTGTAGTGATACAATAATAACATTGAGAAGCAAGTCTGGGGCCTATTACATATTAGATAGTTGAAAGGGGCCAACCATAGAACACAGATGACTGAGTTTTAGTTTCTACCATCAAGATGTTTCGAAGGTGCACACCCTTCCAAAAGGGTACAAAACTATGGGTGACAAGCAATGGGACAGACAAGGGAGCTCTTTTGTCTGGGACTACTACTCAGCAGATAAGAGCACTGGCTGCTCTTCCAGAGGATCTGAGTTCAGCTCGCAGTATCCACATGAGGCAGCTCCTGTAACCACCTGTAAATACAGCTTCAAGGAATCCAGCACTCCTGGCTCTACAGGAACCTGCATAAATATCACACACACACAGCCATAAATTTAAAATTACATTTTTAAAAAGTAGTTGGCTGTGCATATAAATACCTATATGTGTAGATTTGTCAACCTTAAAAACATATTTATTGATTACAATATCAAAAAGGAGTTACCTAGAAAGAGAAGCCACTTCAGATTTAAAGGGGAGGAATCATTCCCAGAAGAGTGTATTTGGGAAAATGATAAGGAATAATACTTTTATTGTGGATCTGTGGAAAATATTAAAGTTGCATATTCATGTGATATTTAGAGAAGCTTGCACATTTAAAGCAAAAACAAGACAGCAGGGTATAAAAAGACAAACTGAATGGAAACTAGATGGAAAGAATTATGGTATTATAGAGATTTCATAATTACTAAACCTGTGTACCTTATGGTGGTCTTCATCTTAGCAGAGCAGCTGTGTGGTTATTGAGCCTCCTAAGGACTTTATTTTTACATTGAGCAAGGTTTGAGGGATGGTTCGGTGAACAAGGTGCTTGATGCACAGGCATGAGGACCTGAATTTGGACTCCTAGAACCCATGAGAAAGCTGAAGGCTCACGTCTATTCAACACTGGAGTGAGAGACTAGTATCACTAGCCATAACCAGCCAGTCTAGCCAAAACAGAAAGCTCCAGGTTCAGTAAGGGAACCTATCTCACAAAGAGGATAACGACATGATCAAAGAAAGACTTACAGACACCAATTTCTGACCTCCACATTTGCCTTCATGCACAAATACCACACACAGAGAGAGAGGGGGGGGGGAGATTTTAAAATGAAGTAATTTTTTTTTCATTTTAAACAGAAAGTTTGTTTAAACTATAAGACTCTTAACTTGACAGGAAAGCTACATAGGATTGGCTTTTTTTTTTCCCAAGGGTAATTTTTCTCTTCTTAAAGACATGTTGTCCTATATACAACAGCTTTTAACAAACAGAAAACCATCCTTGATTTTACATTGACAAATGAACAACCCTGAAATGCTTCAATCAAGCAAAGTATGCAAGGAGCTTTATGTTGTTGGATTATTCTGTTAAGACCGTGCAAGCAAAAATAACTCACTGGAATGTAAAATTAAGAGTCGAGTGCCACTCCTGGACAAAGGTATTTTCATAGAACCCGTGTTTTTCCTCCATACCACCTCCACTTGACATAAACTAAAACAGAACCTTGGCCAAATGGTTTTTATTACAGAGGAAACAAGAAAGTGCAAGAAACTTGTGCATGCACACCAAGTTACTTTATGTGCAGTAAAGGAATGGAGAAGGGAAATGAAAGAAAAGAGCGCTCTATTCTATCAGGATGTGGCAGAACCAAATTGGAGCTTTCTAATTGAGACTGTATTCTTAGTCTAGAATAAAATTCTAGAGTACAGTAGTAGTAGACTACCTGTTGAGCAGACACTTCCTGTCTGTCACTGGAACATATCTGTCATATTTTCATCCTCTGCTTCCAGCTGTGCAGGTGTGTGTGTGTCTCACTGATAGGTTCCCCATCAACTAGAATCCCATCTTCCTCACAGACAAACCCTGTACTTCATGATAGACTTTCTTTGGTTCACTGTCTGCCTCTTGACCTTAAACACCATCGCCTGCCACCTTCACAGTATATGACCGATGCTCTCAGTCTGGCTCCTTCCTTGGTTTTCTTGTCTACCACGGCAAGTGCTGGAGTCCCCTTCAGCTGCCACTGTAGCTAGATGTTTTTGGCCAGACTGCCTGGTCCCGCCGCCTTGCCAGCCCCAAATAACATGCTGAGACTCTGTATTAGATGTAAATCTGTTGGCCAGATACTAATTTCTTATCAGCTAGCTCTGTCTTAATGATTAACCCATTTCTATTAATGTAAGTATTTCCACATGGCTCATCTTACCGGCCAGAGCGGCTGGCGTACTACCTCTCCTGGCTCTCCATGTTGTCTCCTCCTTCATACTCCTCTTTCCTCCTAGTCTCCTAGCCCTGCCTATCTTGCTTTCATATTGGCCAAAGGTGCTTTGTTCATTAACCAGTATGAGAAACATATTTACAGAATAACATCTCCCATCGTGCCACCTCACGAAAGAGCCATCAGGTCTGCCCTGGGGAAGCACACAAACAGCACCAGGGGCAACAGAAGGAGGCAGGAGTGTTCGACCGGGCACTGCAATGTTTGAAAAATTAAGAAGAGAAACAGCTATGGCTCCTTCTCAAAGGCACAAGGCATATAACGCTGGCACCCAACAAACCCAGATATGGATAGCTGGTGTTATGGGTAGAATAGTCCTATGATATAGTCTATCCCGCTTCTGTGGTTCCCCAGGTATGGAGGGCAAACATGTTTCTTAGATATTAAGGACAGCAAAGGACAAAGGTCAGGTAACATATAAAAGCAGACCTATCAAAATTACACCTGAGTTCTCCATGGAAACTCTCAAGGCCAGAAGGTCCTTGATAGATGTTCTACAAATACTAAGAGTCCACGGATACCAGCCCAGGCTACTATACCCAGAAAAACTCTCAATCACTATAGACGGGGGAAACAAGATATTCAATAACAAAACCAGATTTTCACAATACATATCCACAAATCGAGCCCTACAGAAAGTTCTTGAAGGAAAACTCCAACCTAAGGAAGTTAACTACACTTACATAAACATAGCAATAGATAATCCCACTCTTTACCAGAACCCCAAAGAAAAGGTGGGGCAAATATACTCACAATACCACCACCAACAACAAATATAAAACAAACAAGAATTAACAACCAATGGTCCTTACTTTCCCTCAATATTAATCATTACTTAACTCACCTGTAAAAAGACACAGGCTAACAGAATGAATATGAAGACAGAATCCACCCTTCTGCTGCATACAAGAAGCACATCTGAGCTTAAAAGACAGACATTACCTCAGGGTAAAGAGTTGGGAAAAGATCTTCCAATCAAATGTGACCAAGAAGCAAGCTGGTGTAGCTATCCTAATATCTAACAAGTTAGACTTCAAACCAAAATCAATCAAAAGAGATGAAGATGGTCATTTTGTATTCATCACAGGAGAAATCCATCAGTACAAAGTCTCAATTCTGAACAACTATTCCCCAAATACAAAGGCACCCTCATTCCTAAGAAAAACACTACTAAAACTCAAAGCTCATATAAAACCTCACACCCTCACTCATAGTGGGAGACTTCAACACCCCACTCTTAACCACTAGACAGGACCACCAATCAGAAATTTAACAAAGAAACATAAAGCAAAGGATCACCAGCCTAAAATTCACACCACCAGAGAAACTAGGATGCAAGGAGGAAAGTAAGAGATTCATACAAGGCCCCTCACAAAGGTGAAAGGGACAAGATCTCCTGAGTACATTGGAGGGTGGACAGTGAGTGGAGAGGGAGTTAGGAGAAAGAGAAGGGGAGGAGAGGAAAACATGTGGGACCAGGAAAATTGAGTCTGGGGATGAATAGGCAAAAGCAAAACAAAAAGGAGGTATCATAATAAAGGAGGCAGTATAGGTTTGAAGAGAAAACTGACTCTAGAGAAATGTCCAGGATGACCCAACTAACAACCTGAGCAACAGTAGAGAGGCTACCTTAAATGCCCTTCCCTGATAACGACATTGATAACTAACTTATATGCCATCCTAGAACCTTCATATAGTTGGAAACAGAAGCAGACACCCACAGCTGAATACTGAACTGAACTCCTGGAATCCAGTAGCAGAGAGAGAGGAGTGATAAGAAAAGGGGTCAAGACCAGGCTACAGAAACCCACAGAGAGAGCTGACCTGAACAAGGGGGAGCTCATGGACCCCAGACTGATAGCTGAGAAACCAGCATTGGACATACTCAGACCCCCTGAATGTGGGTCTCAGTTAAAAGGCCTGGGCAGTCTAAGGGACCTCTGACAGTAGAACCAGGATGTATTCCTGGTTCACAAAAGGACTTTGGGAGCACAAGGCCCATAAAGGGATATTCCCTTAACCTAGAGACTGGAGGGAGGGCCTAGTCCCTACTCCAAATTACTTAACAGAGTTTGATGATCCCTCCTGGAAGGCATTACCCTCCCTGTAGAGTGGGGGAGGGGAATGGCATGGGAGGGGGTGGGGAACATGGGAAGGAGGGAGGGAGAGGGAACTGGGATCGATATGTAAAATAAGAAAAAAAGAAAAAAATGTTAGTTATTAACTAATTAGAAGCCAATTCTTTGTGGCTTAAATATGCATAATTATCTAAGTCAGAAGTCAGCATAATTAATTTTCTAGATGTATGTTTCCTGGTGTTTGGGCATCTGCTGAAACACACTTTTATCACTACATGTGACTCTGTCACACTCAAAGTAGAAGAAGGTCTTGACAACATATATTTGAATATTTTCTTCGTGTCAATCTAAACTTACACATTTAAGGAGTCGCCCTCAACCAGCACTCTTGGCACCTAAAATCTCAGATTTTGAAATGCGTATTGTCTTGTCATCAATTACTTTTCTTTTTCTTTCTTTCTTTCATTTTATTAATATTATTATTATATCAAGGTTTGTTATGCTTTTAGAGTGATGTATGGAGGTAGGAAAACTATGAATTTTACTTCAGATAATAAAGATAATAGTCCTTTGTTATGAACAAAAGGATACTCACTCTGGCTCTTGCATGAAAATCACTATTGTTAAAGTTCTACATTTGCAGTGTGTCTGGATTCTCTCTTACTGTGAACAGCGCTGTGATGGTGGTGGGCATAGGGGCAATCCGGGCTGTCAGAGACTGCAGCTCTCCTTGCTGGCAGTAGGATGTTTACAGGACCCCTGGGAGATGCTCTGCTAATGAGTTACAGGCTGCCTCATCCATCCAGCACTTTGACTATCTGCCTAATCTTCTGAAATTCCTAACCTTGTGCTTCCTCCTTCCTCCTACAAGAGGTCCTTCTGGGAGACACTGGATACAGGGACGAACTACTCTAATCTGGGGTCCTGCAGTCTAGTGGATCTGTGCAACCCAGGGGACTGCAGCTTTGTTTATCTTTCCTACTTGTCTGGTGGGAGGTTTGGGTAAATGAGAAAGCTTCAGATTACAGGTTCTGGAAAAATATCTGAGCGGTGTGTTGTTGTTGTTATAAAATTCCAGCCATTCATAACCGAGATTTGAAGCTGTTTTACTTGAAAATGAAATTGTGTGCTTTGACTGCAGAAGTCTCTCCTCTTCGACAACAAGAAAAGACCTTGAACATCCTACTATGTTTTTAAAAAGAAGTTGAGGGTTCTGTTTCATGCAATTTGAGGATAACGACCAAAGAGTAAAATGCCTTTGTGTGAAAGCATCAAGGACATCATTTATAAAGTCAGACTTATTGCTCTAGATTAAGTTATGTTTTATTTTAAACAGACTGGCAAAAGGAAGGAAACATTTGGGAATACAAATATTTTGGATGTTTCTTGGTTTTCAATAATTAAAAATTTTATTTCACCTTGGAATCTATGCGTAAAAAAACATTTAAAGATCAGATGATGTTTTAATGGGGCTACATATTGAGTAAAAGCAAAGTTATGACGTTGCTCAATTAAGAACAAGTATTATGAAACCCGATAACTTGTCTTTCCAGAGTTAAGGTTTGTGAGTTCAGTTCCCAGGTGGCAATAAATGAGTAATGGGTTTGATTGATTCCTGACTCTTGGTGTGGCCACATCTCTGCCCTGAACACAGAGGCTTCCAAAGGGACCTGTTAATGAAGAAGAATTCGGATGAGGCAAGGGATTGGTTGAATAATTTCTGGCTCAGCAGAGCTGTTCTTCACAGCTGAGTTTCGTGAGTATTGGAATGATGTGTGTGTTATATTTGGGGAGGGCATTAGCTTCAATGTCTCTAAAACCTACTACATAGCATCCCTTCTCAATTATGTACTTGTTCAGATTCCCTTTGACAAGACCTTCCCATTAGGATGGAAAGTTCAAAAGCCCAGTGCAGCCTGAATTGAATGTTCAACAGTAAACAACCCTTGTGAATGAAAGGGTCAAAAGCAATTGATAGCATATCAATGGCCTGCTATCACTGGTGAGTTGGCATTTATCTGTCAGCTATTACGAGCCTTCTTTCTTCTACCCATTCCCTCTTATTGTGCAAGATGATTACTTATTGTCTTTACATTTTTTTATAGGCCAGATGCTGAAACTTTCTGTAAAGGTCTTGAAAACTGAAATGGGAAAATAATTTTTTTAAGTGCTAGAAGTTTGCTAATTCACAGAAACTTTGAATTAAAGAACTAATTGAGCTGGTCTTTTTTTTAATTAAGTTTATTCATTTATTTTACATCCCTACCACCGTTTCTCCTTCTTCTTCCTCCCAGTCCTTCTACCCACCCCCTCTCCCCAACCTATTCCTCCTCTGTTTCTGTTAAGAATGGGGCAGGCCCTCCACAAGTGTCAACAAAGCATGGCATATCAAGTCTGCCCAACCTTTGCCTACAGCCATGGAAGAGACAGCAGATAAAGAGCTACACCCATGGTACTTTGATAGAAATTTTAGAAACTAAAGGGATTTTATAGATCAAAAGACTTCTTGAGTAAGCTGTTACATCTACACTAAGCCAAATGCTACCATTAAGAAACTAGTCCTCATGGCTAATCTGCAGAATCATTTCAAGGTGTGTGGGTGTGTGTGTGTGTGTGTGTGTGTGTGTGTGTGTGTCTGTGTCTGTGTCTCTGTGTGTGTGTGTGTGCGTGTGTGTGTACACACACTATACACATGTGTATATGTTCACATATACATGTGCATGCACATATGTACATGGGTATATGTGCATCTGTGTGGTGACCAGAGGTTGGTCTAGGTTATCCTCTTCAATCATTTAGCCTCATTTTCAAGAAAAGTCTCCCACTAAGCCTGGAGCTCACTGAATGACTGAATCAATGGACCAGAAAGACACACACACTTCAGTACTGGGATTCCAATTACATGCTGCCATGCCCAGCTTTTAACATGGGTATCCAAATCCAGGTCCTCCTGCTTTCATGAGAATGTTTTACTGGTTGAGCCATGTTTCTACCCTAAAGTAATTTATCAACCATAGAATTTAAAACAAGTTAACCTAACCAGGAAATTGACAATCATGCTACTGTTTTCTAAATTTTACACATCTACAGCTAGTCATTTCATGATAAGATCTTTCTTTCTTCCTTCCTTTCTTTCTTTCACGCATTCTTTCTTTCTACCTTTCATTTTTTTCCTTTGATAAGATAAGCATTCTTGGAAGAGTAGATTGAGATAGAATAAAAAGCATTTAAGAAAATATTCTTACTGACATTGAGTTTCCAATATGTTAAAGAGCTGGATGGTCAGAACAGCTGGACAAAGGCCCAGCTTTAGAATTGACACAGCATGTATAATATGAGCCATGGTGCATCAGTGTACCCAACAACAAACCTTGACTCAGAGTACCTTATCTCGTCATCTTGTCAGTTTGACAGGAGAAATTTAATACAGAAACAATAAAAAGACACCATAGTACTGACGGTTGTTAAAAATCAGGGATTTGGATCTTGTGGCATGTTTCTGCCTTTATCTTTGACACACTACCACTTCCTTCATTCTTTGAAAGAAGTCAGCTTCCAAAAGGAACAAACTTTAGCATTTTACCACCTGGAAAACAGAAGCCTCTTAAGATCTCAGCTTGTGGACATTTTCTTGAGATGTATTTGTTCTATGTGTACAGTGCTTTGACTACATGTATGTGCACGCACAGTGAGCATGGCTGGTGCCTGTGGAGGTCAGAAGAGGGCATCAGACCCTCTGCACTGTGGTTTCAGATGATTGGGAAGCACTGTGTGAGAGCTGTGAGTTGAACCCAGGTCGTCAATGGCAGCAACACGTGCTCTTAGCCACTGAGCCATCTCTCTAGCCCCTTTACCTCAGGAAAACAGAGTAGTGGTTGATGCTGTTTTCACTACTCATGGTACTTTCTGTTGTTAATTCTCTACTGTCTGTGCAGAATTCTGAAGAAGTGAAGTATTTTTATGAACATTCCTGCAAAGGATTTTACCCAACATTAGTTTTAAAACATTACAGTGTATTTTACCCAATGTTTTCATTAACTATATTCAGAGAAGTTATATTTGTGGGATAAAAATATTTGGAAACCAGAAACTCTCTCTCTCTCTCTCTCTCTCTCTCTCTCTCTCTCTCTCTCTCTCTCTCTCTCTCTCTCTCTGTCTCTCTCCATCCCTCTTTTCCTCCCTTTCATTTTATTTTGGATTCATACATGTATATAATATGTTTTGGTCAAATCCACATCTACCTCCAATTCCTTCTCATCTTTCCCTCACTATTTTCCTTCAATTTCACATGCTTTTTATAAAATTAATATTCACTGAGTCTCTTTAGTGCTGCCTGTATGTGCATGGATATGGGACCCATCTACTGGAGTGGGGAAAATTTCTAAGGGGCCACATCACTGAAGAAAACTAACCCCTTCCCCAGAAGTCACCAATTGCCAATGGCTTCTCAGAGGTGAAATTTGAGGAGACCCTCCCTCATCCATTTTTGGATTTGGACTGGCTTGATCTTGTGCATCATGGCCTTGATAGTTCATTTGTACAAATACACTGTCCTGATTGACAGACACTGTGTCACTGTAGACATCAATCTCTACTCCCCCTTCTTCTGAGGTTGTTCCTAAGCTTTGAGGTAAGAGAGTCTGATGTAGCTTTCCCATGCAAGGATAAAAACTCCACGGTCTCTGACAACATTGCTTGTTGATGGGTTGTGACTCTGTATTAACTGCCATCTACTACAAAAATTTCTTTTATGAGGGATGAAAGATGCATTAATCTATAGGTGTGAAGCTAAGAACATACCAAAGACATAAGGAATATTTTCAATAAAATTGTAGGAAAAAAAAAATCCCTCTTGTTACTAGTGGACAAACAATAAGAAGCAAAGAAGGGTTGCAAGCAGACATCCTCCTAGCTGGGAGATGACTTATTTACTCACAGAAGCCTTGAGAAACTGAAGGTTCAAGTCCTGAGAACTCTTGACCACATAACAAATCCTGCGATGGAAAATTTTGTTTGACTTTGCACTGCATTCATGGGGAAGCTTTTCAGAGTTCTATGATGAGGGAGCGTGGCACTTCTTCAGAATGTACAGCACAGATCTGCTTGGTGGATGTTCTCATCTTGCCCTCATTCCATCTGGACCACTGGAACTTCCTACCTCTTCAAACAGTGCCATGAAAACAAGGGAAATGATGAGGGCAGAAAGTGTTACTCAGTGGAGCACTTCCCCAGCAATCCTGAGACTTGGAGTCAGACCCCAGAAATGCAACAATAACAAAAAAAATTTTTAAAAAAAACAACAATAATAACAAAAAGACGGAGGAAACCATAAAAAAGTAATTTGGCCAGTTAGTTGCATGTCCTTTAATGTTAAAACGCTTTGAAAGCACTTTTGTCCCATCAAAATATTTTCAGGGTCAGGGGGGCTAAAGGACCCTGAGTGAGCACCAAGATTTAGAGCATCCAGCGAATTAAACTCCTTCCTCTCACAGATCTATTAGAGACTCTGTGTCTTTAATATAATTTAAAGCAATTAAATTATAAATGTCCCTGTAGGGAGGTCAGACAGTTTGCACAGTTACACAGAAATAGTTGACCTGCCTGAGGAAACTAGAAGAATTTCAAGGGTACATTTCAAGACCCTGTTTCTGTTGATAACAGTGTTCCAGAATTTATATTTATTAATATTGCTTTATTTTGGTCAGACTCCCACAGGAAATCCTGAGGAGTGTCTGTTGCTAGCATATTTTATCTGCAATAGCTCCATCGCTTTGGTCTTGCATCCTGACTGCTGGGATGAAGCGTACCTTTGAACGCCTTTAGTAGAGCTGAGGATGACAACAAGCAGGAATTTCAACACTCGAGGAAGACAATCCATCTACTTTCTCCAGTTATCATTAAAATGTCTTCTAAACGTAGGTCATAACTGGAAACCTATAAATGATGCCTGTGTAGCAAGCACTTCCCACAGAGCTGGAGTCCCAAGTGATTAAAATTTATCACACTGTTCTTATGGTTACAAATACTGCTGATCTGTGTCGTTACTTAGAAAGTACTATTCATAACATTTTGATTTCAGTCCAAATAGTTTTTTCCCCATAAAATGCTCTTGATCTTTTTCTTAAGAGGTCTAATCCACTTCTCCTTTGAAAGAACAAAGAAAGAGGTCGATTGTTGTCTGGTTTAAATTTTGTTTAGTGTGATATATTTATTGCCTGGTGGGATGCATCTAATTTTCCACTAGCTTTTGCTGAGAAAGTAATTGGATAGAACACAATATCTTGCAACCTGCAGGCTGTAAGCACTTTCATGACTTGAAGCTATTGTTGTTCTGCATGTGGCTCTATTAAAATGATATGTAACCACAAGACCGCATATCGGAGCAAAGCTTTGTTTTATGTGGATGTACACTTTGAACAAACAAATTTGCACTCCCATTAGATAGCATAGCATGCACCACAGTGTTTCAAAGCAAGGTCATCACGTAGTAGATATTTATTAAAATACAGAACAGGCTAGGTGCTGGTGAGGCTGTCTCAAAGCACAATGTAAGGCAATGGTCTTCAGTCATCCCTCATTAGGTTTACACCTGGGAAGCTGTGTGCTGTTCAGTTGGTCTGTTGACTGAGGAGGAAACGTGGCATCTGCTTTTCTGCCTACAGATTCCATTTCTCTGAACATTAGTTTGAGATAATGCTGACTAGAAAATTCTGGTTTGAGCTTTTGGATCTCTAAACTCTAGAACTAAGTGTACCTTATAATAACACTTAGAGATTAGGAAAGAAAAAAAGTAAGATATTAATGCCTGCAGTATATAAATAAGAAATGTATGAAAAGTACAAGCCTGGTTCTGATCTTAGTTATAAAAAGTTCAGTATGTGAATTGTATCCTAATCATCTAACAATATAATTTTGTGTTCTCACTCTCTCCCTTGCTCTCTCTCTTTCTCTCACTCTGTCTGTCTGTTTCTCTGTCTCTGTCTCTGTCTCTCTCTCTCTCTCTTTCACACACACACACACACACACACACACACACACACACATGATTGTATGTTTAATGCTCTACAGTACTTTACAAAAGATGTTATTTGATGACACAACCAAAATTTCACATTGAAGTTTTAGAGATAAAAAGGAGGAAAGTGACACATTTCACTAGAAAATCTGCATAAAAAGTTATTAAGGGGTTAAGTAGACAAATTGCCAGATCTGTCTTTTTTTATTTTCAAAACAAAATGTACTAGTTCTTTGCATTGCTGACATAGTTGGCTCCATGTAACTTTTGGAGCAAATTTCTTGTTGTATAATTATCTTTCAGCTTAAAGTCATTTTGTGATGGGAACAACCAAAAAAAAAACCAGCTGGTAGCTAACAAAAATGAGATAGACGGTGTGTTAATTGGAAGGAAAAAAATGAATCAAAGAAGTGATTCCATTAATCATTAAAGCAATCTCCAAAGAGCTGACTTATTTTTCCATGTAAATATTTAAAGCATCAAATATTCCTTATGAACAAGGAAACCATTGGCTGGGGCTTGACATGAATTTGCTGTCTGAACTTATTTCACTGCATGTTAAAAATCTGAGAAGAAACAGCAGTGCATGCAAGAGCATGCAACACCGAACTTGGGTCGAGTAAACGGTGGGAGCTGCTTTCTGTTGTTTGCAGTGCATAGAATTGAACTACCATTGAGCTGCATCCCCAAGTCCAGAAACTGCTTTGGTTCAGATTTTGTGTTTATGTGCATCCTATATTTTACCCTTCTACATACTAGTTATGCAGAAAAAACTGCCCAAAGGCATGAAAACTCCATAATCACACACCCAGCTATATGTCCCAGATACCCCAGCCTCAAAATGGAACTTCCAGTCCAATCAACCAGTTTCTTTGTCTGTAGGTTGGCAAAGATCTAGTTGAGTTGGGTCCTTATTCTTTCTTTCTTTTCTTTTTTCTTTCTTTTTTTGAAGTCAGCAAATGTCCTAAAATAATTCTTTAGGAGATATGTGTACCAGGAGACATGGATAAATACCCTAAGCATCTTTAGAACTAAAGACTAGTGGATGAAAAAGGACCACAGATTTCTAGACCTACATCCAAGCTGAAAATGCCCCACTCTACCCCTGCCAGCATCTAAGATATACTGAGGTCACACGGCCTTTCACTCTACCTGCATACCTCTCACTGACTCCCTCCTTATTTGGAAACATCAGCTTGGCCCTTGTATACATTCAACAGCAGAGAGCATCATAAACCTTTTTCTTTTTAACAACAAAGTTCTTTCCGCTGTGTAAAATATTTTCTATTCCTGTGTTTTTTCTTCTTTAGACATGTGTTTTTTTGTCCTCTCAACAAGCAGAGAGCTGGTCTTAAAGTATGGTGCCCAGATTCAAAGTCAGTCTTTGTTTTTTTTTTAATTAGTTTGGACCCCAGCACTTTGGAAACTGGGTTCAAGTCTTCACATCTTCTGTAACCTGGCAAGTTTGCTCTGCAGGTCACCTCCAAAACATTACTAGACTGATAGCAGCCATATCACTGTCTTCACTACTCTGAAGTCATTGTTAGCTAAAAGCTCTAGACCATTGTGTTTCACCATATCCATTGCAAACTTGTTTCCAGTTCATTTCTTAACCCAGGGTAAAGGCTCCATGTTTAGTGCTTATTCCCATTAACCTTTGTCCCTTGAGATATAGCCTCTCTTTCTAGCTAGTATGGAGCCTGGCATTGACATCAAGAGATTCATTCAGTAAGGCTTTAGCACATTTAACAAGAGAGACACTGGGAACTTGACTCATCCCACTGTGCTACTTTCTTCCTATAGAAGACATGTTTCCCAGTCCTCACATTATTCTTGTAGGTGTTTAAGTCCTTCCCCAAGAAAAGTGTAATTGCAAATAGATTTTAAAAAACTGACTTTTTCTGTATGGACTTGCATTCTTGATTATTAAAGCCACTTTTTAGAATTTTCTACCATTGGAAAACTATTCCAGGAAAACCTAATGAATCAAAGTCTTCATTATGACATTTTGGTTATTGGTCTGTTCTATCTATAAATGTGTTAATGATGAAATTCAGATCGTGTTTACCAGAGCTAGATTTTTGTCTGTCCGTAAGACCTCATCTAGAGTCAGGACAAGTTTAAACAAATAACGGGGATATTTCCTAATAAGTAAAAATGAAACCAAGGCAAGTTCCTCAAGTCAAATAGAATTTTTGTATCTAATAATTTTCAAAATATGCATGTTATACCACAGCTCACATAGGATTTAATGACAGGTGTTTATTACATACAATGAACTAACAATTTTAAAAAGCAGTACAGGTAAAATATAATGATTATCATACTTTTCCTGAAGCATACACAGGACCCATAAGTCTTTGCATCTAACTTTAAAATTGACAATGCTTAGAATGCTTGAGGAACCGTGTGTGTGTAGGACTCCTTGCTCTCACATATATTTCTGAGTGGTCTTAAATCCTTCCTAGAGAAAGAAAAGGAGTAAACAAAAGACACAGCCCATATTTAATGAGGATGAAGAGAAAGGTCTACACTGCACTGCAGTCACTGCCCCCCCAGCCTCTGTGTTTACCATTTGCTCTGTTGAAGTGTTTAGATGCCTTAGCTGAACAATACCACAAGCAGAAATGTGCTACATCGCCCCATGCCATGTAGACACAGTGAGAGCCCCAAGTACAAATACAACCATAATGTCTTCTGAAACATTCTCATAGCCTTGAGACTTAAAGTAATGTGTACATGCCATCCGTCATGCTCAGGGTGATCCCCAGTTGTCCCCACGCAGTGCCTGTCTCTGTGGCTACTGAGTCAGAGCCATGTGTCTTTGATTTGATTTAGATAGGATTTAGATAGGGCAAGGCGCTTCCATCTGTCTCTTTTGCCCCACTTACAAATTAAACAGGAAACACATATACATGGTATACATGACACAAATGTGTCTGGTTTTTATCCTGCTGGTTTTATTTAACTTTCCTCTCTCTAACCCAAGCATTTGTTCCTCTTCTCATACATTTATTTCATGTCCAAAAGAATAATCAGATGAAAGTTTGTTGTAAGCCATTTTGCTGAGTGACTCTTTGAACCACTAAGTCCTATCTAGTGGAAACAACACTGTGTTCAAATTGCTTGCCATTTTTAATTGATGAATGACACAAACGATGCCAGCTGGATGTTGTGTGGAGTAATCAGGTTTTTATCAATCTTGCCTACACGTGGACAAAACAGTGCCTTCTCAGTGTGAGCTTTAACCTCATGTTTTATGCCTACTGGCTCTGCTAACTTTAAATGCTATACTCCCATATGCAAACACAATTGATTAGGTAAAAAAAAAAAAGTCATTTGCTGAATATCCAGTCAAATTTGAATTGTCCAAAGCAACAAGCAATAAGTTGCTAGAAGCATATTCCAAATCTTGCTTAAGCTTTTACACGGATGCATTGTGTCGTTTATCTGAAGTTAACTTTGTGTTCTGTCCTACAAAGTCCCTGCGTGCTATTTCAAGCCTTTTCTTCAGGCTTTCCGTCTCAGATAACCTCCTATGCCCTCTGGACAGGAAGATTCATCTCAATTGCCTTTCCTTCTTGCTTCATGATAGCCTAGCCAGCATATTTCACAGCAAATGTCGCACACCTGTCCCTCCCCTTCTTTGAGTTGCACTGTGCCTGGTGTACCTTCAGTCACGATCTGTGTCTCACTCGTGGAGATACTTGGAAGGGAAGATAAGAGAGAGGATTGAAGAAGCTTTACTCACCTACATTCCCAACACTGGAAGCTGGGAGATACCTGGAGGCCTTCTGCGTGGGGAGAGGAGACAGTTGGGCACACACAAAGCTGGGCATGTGCCTCACACCCTGCAGGCAGCACATTTACACAGCACCTGAAAATCCTCATTGTCTTCTTTCTTAAGAGAAAATGTGCCTGATCAAGTACTTGAAAGTTAACTGAAGTTGTTTATAATACAGAGACGCTTGCACAGGAGTACCTAAATTGTGCCCTTCTAAACCCATGCTTCTGTTTAACTCAAATTTCCTTAGTTACCCCGTCTCTTATCTCCCTTCTTTTTCCCCTCCTGCCTTTCTTCCCTTTCTCCCTCCCTCAATCAGAAAAAAAAAAAAAGGTGTGGAGTGCACAACATCAATTTCACTTTTTACATTGTTTTAGATGTTGTCCAATTGTGATGGAACATGCTTAATAAACAGGATACTTTTACAGGGTATCTCGTTCAGCCAAACTTCCCCAAAGTTTTTGACTCGTTTTCATGCTCCTTGATTCTCTTCATCAACAGCCAGAAGGCACTTCTAATCAGAATATGGAAGAAGAGCAAAAGTCTGCTCCCACAGCTCTCAGAGAGAGAGAGAGAGAGAGAGAGAGAGAGACAGAGACAGAGACAGAGAGAGACAGAGAGAGACAGAGAGAGAGAGACAGAGAGAGAGAGACAGAGAGAGACAGAGAGAGACAGAGAGAGACAGAGAGAGACAGAGAGAGACAGAGACAGAGAGAGACAGAGAGAGACAGAGAGAGACAGAGAGAGAGCTTCTAAAATATGCTCTCATCTCATCTGTCTGGCTCACATTTATCTAAAATAAAGGAAAAACCAGGAGAAAAAAATAAACGAACAGAGGATAACGTGTCTCCGAGTCAGATAACAAGATAATTTTTGTACATACTCCATATTTCACTTTACTTTTCAAAATGACCTTTCCACCCCCGAGCCCTATCGCTAGAATACACATCCATTAATGAGGAATCTTTTCTTGCCTTGTCCTTTTTCATATCAATTGTCACAAGACACTAGACTTTTCTCTGAGTTCATTCACTTTATAGCTGTTAAAAAGAAAATATAGTCTGGAGACAGCGTGTCTCCAATTGGTTCAGTGCAGGATGAGGAAATAAATTCCCAAGTTTCCAGCTTTTATCTGCCCTAGGCTTTCTTTGTAAAAATCTGGGAGCATTTCCAAATATCGTATTTTAATCTGTGAAATGGGTGAATCATTTCTAAAAATATCTCTTTCACATGTCATTTTTAGAGAAAAGGAAAAGTTCCTGGGATGCTAGTGTTTTATGATGAATAGTTTTCGGAATACGCCTGCCTGGCTTTGGCTCTAGAGGCTTTAATGCCAGTACAAATTGGACACTATGAAATAATGATAATAACAATAATAGTAATAATGAAAGCAATGGTTCCCATAACTTTCTTCAGAAGTGCCCATGTCCTCATCTTATTTTAAAATCTGACATCATTAAGGGAAGAGCTGGGGTATATCCCCAGTGGTAGACCACTTGCCTACCATGTGTAAGGTCCTCAGTTCAAACCTCAGAACAAAAGAAAGGAAAAGAAGGAGGGAGGGAGAGAGGGAGGAAGAAAAAGAAGGAGGGAGGGAGACAGGAAGGAAGAAAAAGAAGGAGGGAGGGAGAGAAGGAGGGAGGGAGGGAGGGAGGGAGGGAGGAAGGAAGAGATGGAGGAAGGGAAAGAAGGAGGGAGGGAGAGAGAGGAAGGAAGGGAAAGAAGGAGGGACAAAGGAAGGTAGGAAGGGAGGGAGAGAGAAAGGGAGGGAGGGAGGGAGGGAGAGAGGGAGGGAGGGAGGGAAGAGGAGGTACTGGGGAGAAAAAGAATGGTCAGAGGGAGGAAAGAATGGAGAGAGGGGAAGAAAGGAGGGGGAGGAAGGAAGAGGCAGAAGGAAAATCTTTGCTTTTATGATTGATGTCTCTCTCTCTCCCCTTCCACCCAGACTATCAGAGTTGTGGGTGTGGGAGTCATATCCTTGTCCTTGTCCTTTTTCATATCAATTGTCACATTGATTTTCCACTTCCCTATCCATATCAGAGCACCTGGCACGTGCAGTATGTGGGAAGTAAACTCCAGCCAAGTTTTCTCAACACCCTGTCCCACTTAATGCCCCTCTTGCACCCCACTTTATAAGATCAGACTCAATTTTAGGATCTATGACTGCATGTGCCAAAGAGGTCAACAAACATCCAGTGTCTCGTGAGTGTGTGCCTCTCAGCCTCTCTGCTCTGCAGGAGGATGGTGAATGTTGAAGCACAATTGTTTGGGTGGCACCAAGGAAAAGATGGGCAAAAAGGCAAAGTTCATATGGAAAATGAAGATTCAAATAGAATAACCAAGTTATGACAAAATGTTCTGAAGTGAACCCAGGGCACTTCTAACAGCCCCTGATAGTGTCTTTATTGCAAAGCAAATTATCAAGGTTTTGCAAAAACATCATTTACTAAAACTAATTTACTAAGGTATGGCACAATGGTGCTAAGACATTTATTGACCCTCTGGGTTGAACTGGCTAGTCTTGGTCTTCTCTCTATACCATGTATGCTTGTCCCTACCCACAAATATGTATCTGGTAAGGTCTTACTGGGAGGAGCCCTGGTTGTCATAGCAATGTAGAGTGACCTTCCTGATCTTCAAAATGTCTTCTATTAAGAACATGTACAAGCAACACTATCAAAGCCATCCAGTTTCTAAAGAGCTCAGTTGTAGTCTGACTCACATATTCAGCAATGGCGTTTATCTTGTGCCCATTCTGCAGGATGGGAGCATATTTCTCCATCTTGCCATTGGACAACACATACATAAGTGAATGTAATGAGAAATTCCAAGGCATTCCCATAGCATCTATCTGGCATCCCCTGTTAAGACATAGCCCACACCAAGAAACAACAGTGAGTATGGCTTTGAGACACAAAATCTAAGAGTATTTAAACTTGAAGGATGTTTTTTTCTGAATTTAAACATGCACATTCATTTTAAAAGAAAAGAAAGTGGGTTTTTGAAAAAACATTCAGCTTCTTCATCCTTTCTTAAATGGTACTTTTTTTTGCAAGACAACTTAAGACATCATTCAGGAAAAGGACATCTACTCATATACACTGAAATGACAACCAGGACTCCATCCAGAAAGATCTTTGCAAATACCAACTTGAGGATGGTGAAAAGCACACAGTTAGGGTTTAATGGCTAAGGACATAACCCAGTGTCTTCACCCCCCAGAAGTCACTGAGGCTGTTTGTCAATTTTGTGCACAAATGTTGGTTCTCTAAATAGTGAAAATATGGCATTAGAAGAACTTTAGATTAGTCTTTGCTGTCTCTTGTTTTTTGTTTTAATTCTCTTGGGAATGGATACTGGTAAGAGCAAAAAGCACTCCCCACAAATTCAGAAAACAACACGAGAAAACTCAAAGCGTTCCAAACTAATGGGAAATGACCATTCTTGACCTTGTTCTCTCTCCTCCAGAAGCCTGGGGCTCTTTGCAGACATAAGTAGAGAGATTAGACAGTTTCTCCCATGTTTCCAGGTCAAGAGAGCAAGGCTAGAGTTGTTCAGATATTTACTGAGTGCCTAAAAGCACGAAACGTGGTGCTTGCCCTGCAGGGATCTGGGACAGCAGACACGGTTCCTGCTGCAGCAAAAGAGAAACGCAAGAAGATTTACAGATGTTAATAGCAAAACAAGAGGTTTCACAAGGTTGCTGTCAGAGACAGACATAGAAACCATGAGCTTTCCTGGCCAATCAGATGTATTTAATATTCACTGCCTTATTTAGAAATGGCTCGGCCACCTGCAAAATGCAAAATGCACATGTGTGTGCATACAGAGAGAGAGAGAGAGAGAGAGAGAGAGAGAGAGAGAGAGAGAGAGAGAGAGAGAGAGAGATCATATTATTTGAAATTCTTTGTTAGCAGAATGGACAGGAGGAAAGACAAACCTGGCTAAGGTGATGAGGGGGAGAAGACATCTATGAACAGTGCTCCTTGTAGAAGAATCCAGTGTTCCTCCTGAGGCACTTCAGAAAAGCCCATCAGAAGCATCCAGAGCAGAGCTACAGTCGCATGGCCTTCCCTCCCTCACCCCTGCATGTCCTCTCTCTAGACACCCATCAGGTCCACCCTCTGGAACTCTTTTCTCCTCACTGCTCTGCAGCCTTCCTTGATGTGTGGAGCTAATCACACCTCCTGCTTCCTGCCTAGACAAATGTACAGCTTCCTGGCTATCCCTTCTTGCTTTAGATTCTTCTCTTTTCACAAGAAGAATCTAACCATGTTACCTTTAAGGTTCTGTTCAAACTGGTCCTGTAACAAGCAACACTCTCTCTTTCACTCACTCTATTACTCAAGGTCCCAGTTCTGCCATCACCTCACATCCCATGTCCTGCAGTATCCACTAATATTGACTTCCTTCCTAATTATTTAATTCTTGTGTTGTGGCAGAAATAAAAAACAAAAAACATGAGAATTTAGTTTTTGTTATCTACCAGAAAAGAGTGCCTAACATGGAAACGATAAGCAGTATAGTATGCAACACCTTAATAATTTACCCCATAAATATTTTGCACCATGTATTTCAAAGAACTGCAAGTTTTAACATCTCCTAAATTCTAAGGTGTTTCACACCTCCCCTATTCTTCGCATTTGCACGGTTCTTTTTAAGTAGCATCTCTCCTGATGTCCTCGGAGTCCTTGCACTGGTTTCAACAATGTGGCTAGTGAAGCCAAATGAACTCTGTAAACTCATAAGGCCATGCATTTGGCATAATGAGAGTTCACATAATATATGCATATTGACAAAGTCCAGCAAAGAGGGCAGAAAAAGAAAGCCATAGAGGGACATCAGGGCACCCGGTGTAGACTTCAGAATACAAGTCACCTTGCCACTTTTCAGAGCTCAGTTTCTTCCCCATGGGTATTAATGGGTCTCATAACTGAATTTGTCTCAAGAAAGGAAAACTGGGCATTATCTGGGATTGAAACTGTGTATAAAGTCTGATGATAAGACTCACTGGGTTTTGAGAATAATTGAGGCTTTTCTGAACTTTTGGGGGTAAAAGCACACTTAATCATCATGCAGCAGGACTGGAAGCTAGCCAGATGCAGGACAAATCAAAGGGCTTTCTTCTAGCACAGCCCTGAGCCGGATACCTCAGCTTTGGATAAGTACTAGTGGGAGAAAAGCAAGGACCCGGGTTCTGGAAATCTTCAAAACCCTGAGCAAAAGCAGACCCTTCAGCCCTTCAGAGGAAAACTTAAGACTCAAGCATGAGAAGAGAGGATGGCCCAGGAATAATCATTTTTATTTCACAAGTAGAGAGTGTAGAAGAGTTTACAATCACAAGCCATAAAGATAATTCTTAAGCAAGAATTTCTTCTTTTACTTGACTTGTCTGAATGCCCACCTTGTTTCCCCACCTGACCTCCAAAATAAACCAAAGCATTTCTGGTTTTGGCGGTGTTGTTCTAAAATGCAAGATTACATGTCATCGGAAAGCCTGAGGTGAGTACATCCCCCTAATTGCCTCTCTTCAGGTTCTGTTATTTGCAACTCCTCATGTTGAAGGCTCAAAGCATATTTGGGGGCTTGTTTATCGCATCTGGTGCCTCTGACTCTGCAGTGTTAGTCCCCACAGGACTCTCAGTAGAAGGTGATGGAAACTACCTGACAGCCTCCTTCCTTAACAAAACACACCTACTGCCAATGTGGTGCTGCCAGCAGTTAGACACCTGTGTTCATCCACTAAGAGTGAAGCTCTCATTTCACTAATAGCAATCGAAGCAATAATTTGGCCTGTCAGTCAATGGTAGACTATGGACTTAGGCAGAGTGAAACTATGGGTTCAACCTCCAGCTCTAACAGAAAACAGAAACTTCTTTTCTCCCCTTTCCCCCCCAAGACCCAGGAAACAACAGGGAAGATGGGGAAGAAGGATTCCAAGAGTCAGAGAAGGGGCAGACCCAGAGTGATGCCCTCGTGAGATGACAGCAGCTACAGGTATATGCACAAGACCAGCACAAGATCAAACCTGCCAGCGTTCTAGCATGGAGAATGGAGGTTGACCAAGTGCATTCCCTAGCTGGTAAGCTGTGGCTTCTGGGGTAGGGAGAGTCAATTTTCTGTGAGCACAGTCCCTGGTAGATCAACATACCCACGAGGATATATGAAGCACAAATTGGACTCAGTGGGTTATCTTCTTAAAAAGAACATGTATATGAAAGGGGAGATGGATTTGGTGGAAGTTAGAGGGAGGAATGCAAATTAATGTGACTGAAATGCATTGCATGCATTATGAACTTCTCAAGATATGATACAAAATATTGCAGCGAAATCAGTAGTGACCATAAAGTAAACTCAACCTTAACAGTGTGCTTGCTGACAATGGTTGCTCTCGTCTTGCTTTAGAACCAATCACTTGCCCTATGTAATTTTCTTTACCTACTTAACAACCAAGAGTCAGACTAGAATGTTCTCAAAACCATACACTGAAATTACAAGTATGCTTGGTCTGTAGAAAGGCACTCTATTGAACATTACCACATATTTTTCTGATTTGACAAATACTATCTGTTCAAGTTTCACATTAATCTTGTATTTCTATTTTTAAAAATATTCATCTGTATTTTATGATTGTCAGAGTGTTTCGTGTTATTCATCTGGGGCTTTATCATGGTACAGTTGAATGCAAGATAAAAGTATAACACTCTATAGTTTTATTTAGATAAGCATTAGTATATGGTTATTAACAAAACATTAAAGCCTTGGAGAATTTTGAAATCCCCAAGTTTACAATTGCTATGGATATACTAGGATAAACTTTCCTGTAAAAATGTAGTTGTTTCAGGATGTGGTAAGATCCTGTAAAACCATGTAATATTGTTTTTTAATATACTCAGAAATGATGTCAGCTTGAAGAAATACAATTGATTTTCATTGCCCAGATCTTAAATTTTGTTAGATATATAATCATGTGTCATAATCTACCAACATCATATGCAGAGAACAACTTTTTGTAATCACTGGGCTCAAAATGGCAATATCTCCTCATTGTTGGATATTATCTTAATTAGACAATTAGCATTTGTTTATGCTGAAGAATATTAATTTAACTGTGTAAAGCTAGACAAATTATTTTGTTTGACCATGTAAGATTGTGTATTTCATTATGTACAGATGTGTCGTATCTGTTTCATCTTTCCTGCCTAAGGCACCTGATTGGTTTAACAAAAAGCTGGATGGCCAATAGTTAGGCAGGAGAAAAGATAGGCAGGGCTGTCAGTCAAAGAGGATACATAGGAGGAGAAATCTAGGCTCAGGAAAGAAAAAAGAGAAAACTAAGGAGATGCCGGGGCCAGACACCCAGCCAGCCACGGAGCAAGAAGGAAAGAAAAACACATAGAATAAAGAAAGTTAAAAAGCCCAGAGGCAAAATAAGAGGAAGTAAAACAGGATAATTTAAGTTAAATTATAAACGCTGGCTAGAAATAAGGCCAGGAATTTTTAAGTAAGAATAAAAATGTAAAGCTTTTAGAAAAATATTTTTATTCTATGTGTATGAGTTTGCCTGCGTGTATCCCAGATACGTGTTTAGGACTACAGACATGTGTCACTACACTTATCTTTGTCTACCTTTTTTGAGACAGGGTCTCAATCTGTAGCCCAAGTTGTCGGTGAAGCTCTGCCTTAGCCTAGAATGCTGGAATCATGAACCTGTATCACATGCTTGACTACCGTGTGTTTCCTAGCTGGTGGGAATTTGGCAATCTCCTCCCAGCATGTGGGTTCTAGGAGTTGAGTTTTGGCCCTGGAGCTGACAGCAAGCACCTTTATCCACTGTCACAAGCCCCTGTGGTTTTTCTTATGGAGGTGTTTTCTTTCACAATCAAGAATAAGTCTCCATGCCATTATTGGGAGCTGGGTGGAGGATCCCCAAAAGAAAAAAGCCTGCTACGTCTCCTTCTGTCATTTTTCCTTTCGGAATTTTCAATTGTCCATACTTTGAAATCATTAAACAAAAAATTACAGAAATAAGCAATTTGTAAGTTGTAAATTGTAGGAAATTCTAAGTAGTATAGTGGAATCTCACATTGTCAGCTCCATCCTGCCTGTGTCCAGAACTTCCCTTTGTCCAGAATATTCCCACTGACTTGGTAGTTGTCTTGAACAACAGATCTCATGAAATTGAAATTGCATGTGTTCAAATTACCCTGATTCTACTTTATAATGGGTCCCAGTATACAAGAATCACAATGCTGGCCAGCATTTAGTAGAGTGTTTTCTAAAACTGTCCATCTCTTATTGTTTCAAACCTATAAGTGTTACCATTGGTATATATATGAATATGATTTGGTACTATCCTCAGTCTTGACATCTACTCAGGGTCTTATATGTGGATGAGGGAGAGAGGTACCAGATTCAAATGGGTATCAACATCAAAGTGCTATCTATAGCCACAAGCCCAAGCAAAGCATTGCATTCTCTTTGTGAAAACTTATTTTCTACCTTCTGCCTCTACTTCTGTCTCTTGTCCTGTTAACAATAGTCCCAATTATCCCATTAGTTTCTGTTGTAGATATTTGCTTCTCCGTAGCCCATGCTTTAATGCAATGGTGTTCTACATTTCTTCCTCTAATGAAGATTCACTAAATGTTTGCATTACTAGCCAGTGAATTGGGTGTCATGGCATGGAACTAAGTAGATATAATCTCTGTCATCCATAAATTAACATTCTCTAGATATTATCCATCCACCCTGAAGTCAGATATTCATCAAGAAAATGGAGTAACAATAATTACTTGTAAGGAGTACATGAAGTATCAGTGTTTTAACATTTGAATGTTTTGATAAATGGCAACATCTTAAAAAATATTGTTAGTTCTCCTTTCTTCCCTAGGTGCTATGATATGAAAAAGAAAAGCAGCAAATCAGACAATGCTTGAACTAAAGATGTAGACTGCTTCTGTGGCTATCATCCCAAAGATGACAGAACCAATAGGTAATTCTAAATGAGAACATAGCATTATTCTACTTGTACATTCATGAGGTCATAATGACCACACTCAATTATTTTGTGGTTTCATACCTTCAAAGGACATGAAAGATCAGGGAGGAGCTCTACAGGATCAAGTCAGAATCACATGTGATCCACTAATTGAAGTATGAAGGTTGGATTGGCACATATTTCCAAGGTACAATCATGCACATGTACATGGAACATTGGTGCCAGAGTGGATAAATGTGTTACCTAAAAAGAGAACTGGCAGTATAATGTGGAGTAGAGAGTGAGGAGATTGACCAAGTTGGATTTTGGACATAGTTTAGACAGAGAAAACCCTAAGAAAATACCAATCCTGAAAGGGTAGGGCAAAGGAAAAGAGAAAACAAAGCAATTCTAAAACTATTCTGCACCAAGTAATGGACTGGCAATTAAGAGAACAGGGAATTATAAGGAGAGGGAACTGACTATCTATGCCACTATCACAGACAGACCAACTGACATTGTTTGGAGAACATGAGCTCAATTTTCTAGCCCTGAGATTGGAGGGGAGAGAGAATGTGCCAACACTTCTCTTGTTGGATTAGAAGAAAATAGTATCATCAGAGCAAATTAATGTTTTAATTAGTCTAAGGAGACAATGCAAGCACTCTATGAAAACTTTAACAATGTGGCAAACAATAAAACTATCTGGTACTGCAATGGGAGTAATTTGGAAGAGAGTCAGAAGAGGAGAAGGGTAAGAAGTCCCCAGACCACCAGGAAAGGACGAGCCTGGGCTGGGTAAAGATAAGAACACAAAACGATTAACGATTAAGGAACTCTGATTCTTTTTATCTTTGTCTTAAGTGAAATAATTTTCAGCATTTTGAATTCTTCTCTGATATAATATTAACTTAATAACTGCTGTAGCTGTCCTTCAGTCCCACCCTGTGTGAGAAGGCAATATGCCAACCTAAGCAAAAGTGGTGCCAACCACCATAGCACAAAAGCAAGGGCAAGTTGGTCTGAACTTACAATGAGCTCTGCTATTCTTGTTGACAGCCACCTTTTCTATGTGAGTGCCTCAAGTGTCACCTCTTCATTTCATGACAGTCTTGGTGTGTGACACCAATATCAGGTCACAGTGGACCCCAGTCATTTTTCCAGCATGAAAAGACTAATCTTCAGTCTCTGGTTTGACTGCTTATCTTTTCAAAACACATATAGAACTGTTCCTGACTGGTGGAGCCAAGCATTATCCTGGAGGGTTGCCTGAAACCCCATCATCTCTCTCTCTCTCTTTCTCTCCCTGCCCCTCTATATAAGTGTGTGTGTGTGTGTGTGTGTGTGTGTGTGTGTGTGTGTGTGTACCTAATTTTGCCAGAAATACATGCTGAAAAAACCCTTTCACAAATGGGGCTGGCCAAACTAGATGGCTGCATGTAGAAAAATGCAAATGGGTCCATATCTATCACCTAGTACAGAACCAAATTAACCAAGGGCCTTAATGTAAGGCCAGATACCATTAATCTGATAGATGAGAAAGTAGGAAAGAGTCTTGAGCTTATTATAATGGGAAAAAAGTTTCTCCACAGAATACTAGTAACATGGGTAATAAGACTAACAATAAATGGGACTTCATGAAGATGAGGTGTATGACAAAGGATACCATCATCCAGACAAATCAACAGGCTAGAGAATGGGAAAATGCTTTTACTGATTACACTTCAGATTGAGAGCTAATATCTGAAATATATCAAGTACTCATAAAACTGGGCATCAAGAAATGCCCAATTAAAAGTAGGGTAGAACTAAGCTGAGAGTTTACAAATGCTAAAATGCTATTAAAGATATGTTCAACATTCTGAGTCATCAGGGAAATGGAAATCAAAACTACTCTATTCATATAGCCAGAAATCAAAAACAGCCTCAATGTTCATAAACAGATGAATGGATAAAGAAAATGTGGTACAGTTACATAGTTCAGCCATTAAAAAGATGAAAATAGCAGGTAAGTGGATAGAATTAGAAAAAATCCATCCTGTGAGAGGTAACCCAGACCCAGAAAGAGAAATATGGTATATGCCGATGTTAGCTGTTAAGTCTTGTATTAGAAATCTACAATTTATATAACTACAGAGGTTAGGTATCGAGTAAGGGACTGGTGGGGATGGGAATCTCCCTAGGAAGGAGAAATAGAATGGATAGTTACAGATGGGCAACAGAGGAGCAACTGGAACAGGAATATCAAACAAGGAGGAAAGTAAGGGGAAATGGAGGGAGTATGTGGAAGGACAGCCAAAACTAAGGGCCATTTGAGTGGTCATATGTAGCAGAACTTCCTAAAATATATGCGTGTATGTAGATGATCTAAATGAAATCACCAAATAGGAGAGTCAGAGACACAACTACACATCTCTCATCCAAGTGAAGTTTCCAGTAACATAACATGAGTTACCTCTAATCACGTTGTTGGCTAAAGGAACCTCCCAAACAAAGCTGGGCTATTCCCAAGGCTATTGGCTGTTCTTCACAAAGTGACAACAAAGCCCTATTGCTGAAGACAATACCTACACAACTCATTGAACACAAAGAATTTGAGCTGGTGACCACCTGGAGCCTCAACCCTTTAAGACACTCTGCATGCTACCAAGGGAGAAAGGTAAACACCAGAAGAGCTTCAAATCCTTAAAGCTACAGTAGTGATCTGCAGTATACACCAGTGTGCTAGTGACACAAAGCTTGTGAAAGTAACCAACCAATGTCTGATTGCCCACTCCATGAGATAGAACTCATGCTGGTCACTATCCCAAAAGTGGATAGGCCATGGACATAGGGGAAAAGCAAATACTACTGTTCTGCTTAAAGAACACGGCAACAAAATGTTCCCTAAAGACATTCTGCTACACTCATAAGTTGTGTCTTGTGCACCCATCATCAGAAAAGCTTTCTCCTCCTGCTGCAGATAGGAACAAATACAGAGACACAAAGTCAGACATTATGCAGAGAGTGAGAGACCTTAGAACACTCAATTGTAAATGAGATGTGCATTGAATCCCTCCCCTCAGGGCTCAGGGAACCCTATGGAAAAGAAGTTAGAACTACCCTTAAGAGCCAGAGAGAATGGGAAACTCCAAGGAAACAAGTCTTCTTTTTTTTTTTATTTTTATTTTACATATTGATTCCAGTTCCCTTTCCCTCCCTCCCTCCCTCTCTCTTCTGCTCTCTCTCACCCTCCCATGCTGCCCAACCACCCTACCCTCCCATCCTCCCACTCTACATGTAGGGTGATGCCTTCCAGGAGGGATCATCTAAATCTGTAAAGTCATTTGGAGTAGTGACTAGGCCTTCTCTCTTGTCTCTAGGTTAAGGGAGTATCCCTCCATGGGGAATGTGCTCCCAAAGTCCTTTTGTGCACCAGGGATACATCCTGGTTCCACTGCCCAAGGTCCCTTAGACTGCCCAGGCCTTCTAGCTGAGACTCATATTCAGGGGTCTGTGTTGGTCCCATGCTGGATTCCCAGCTATCAGTCTGGGGGCCCTAAACACACAGGACTAATGCACAAATGAACTCACAAAGACTGTGGCAATACAGACAGAACATCTATAAATATATGCCAGATGGGATCCTAGCATTGACAGGAGAAGTGGACATAGCCCACATCCTTAATTGGTAACCACTCAAATGAAAAGTTATTTCTCTCTAACAGAGTCTCACTAAGGACAAACTAACTGTTCTTAAGGGCAGGCCCCATGCCCAGGAATAGATGCCAACACAAAACAAATTCAATGGCATCTTTGGAGGCTCCTTGTCCCATGATTTTTGGGACCTTGTTGTTGTTTAACTTTGCAGGTCCTTTGTGCCTATATTATGGCTTCTGGTTTTGTGTTTTTATGTGATTCCTGTGTGTGCCTCTGCATCTGAATGTGTTTCTTGTGCTTTTTTTCTCGGGCTCTTTTTCTTCTGTCTTGTTCTATTACAGTTTGCTTGTTTTCCTCTTATTTTATTTTATTTCATTATTATTCTTTACACAACTGGTTGTTTTCTAACAAGAGACAGAAAGGTTGTGAATTTGAATGGAAGGGAAGGTAGGAAAGATCTCAGAGGAGTTGGGGGCAGGGAAACCATAATCAGAATATATTGTGTGAAAAATGTATTTTCAATAAAAGAAAAACAGGAAAAAAGATAAAATAAAATTTCTAAGGTCATTAAAGACAAAAATATAATTTACATGAGAGTTTAAGAATAAAAATTTACACAAAATTCAGAAAGAAACATGATATGGATGATATAGCTGCGTAAGGAGTGTTCCAGGTAAGAGGCAAGATAAGACATTCTATGAGCAGACACCACTTGTAGAAGGAAGTTTCTCACCAGGTCCCACAGCCATTTAGTACCTAATAAACAGAGTCTTACATTAATTATAAACTCTTTGGCTAATGGCTCAGACTTCTTATTGGCTAGCTCTCTCTCTTAATTATTAACCCATTTCTAATAATCTGTTTATCTCCATGTGGGCTTGGCTTACCAGTGATATCCAGGTCTCTTCCTTGGCAGCTACATGACATCTCTTACGTGACTCACTCTCTGTTTTCTTCTTTCCAGAATTCTCCCAGTCTGGTAGCCCCACCTATTCTTCCTGCCTAGCTACATCCTGCCTGTCTTTTGGCTGAAACAGCTTTATTCATTAACCAATTAGAGAAAACACATATTCACAACCTACAGAAGGATGCCCCCATCAACATTCAGCTAGGTTTTCATGGCCATACATAATGTATGGCCAGAGCAAGACAGACCAAAGAAAGGGTTTTCCATTTCAAGATTGGTTAGGGTTAGGGTTAGGGTTAGGGTAAAAATTTCCAATTAATCCCAGAAAAGTGTTTTAGGATTATTATCAAATCTCTTGAATTGTGTTCCTATAATAATATAAAACTACATGAAGCTAATTTTTAAAGTGTCTGAATTAGAGCCATTTTCAAATAGCGAAAGTCCTTCCTGATACCTTCAGGCATGCTCACTGGCTCTTACTTCTAAACAAGCCTATGAGCCCATGGGTCTGGCTTTGCAACAACTTCCCAGGCATCTCAAAGTAGAGACAGGCTACCCTGAAAGAGGTTTATGAGTGCTGAGTTTATCTCATGAAATAAATTTCAAATTGGTATACAGGAAGTTTCTAAGGTTTTAAAGGAATTCCATCATCTTGGCTTGAAATGGACATTATACAAAATTCAGGGAAGCCTTACAGCAGGAAATGAACTATGGAAGACACTCACTTGTGGTAGAGCTCAATTCTGATAGAAAGACACATTTTGGTAGAAGCAAGGTTCCAAGGGCAAACCAAAACCCACAGACAGTTTGTGCCAGAGAATAGTGTTAACCCTTAATTTTAAAATACCCAATAAGTTATTTAGCACACCAGATATACTAGCTCATTACTTCTATGCCTTTTGTATACTCCCTTTTGTACTCAGTCATTTGATGTCCAATCAACAATTTTCTATTAGTCATGTAGAGCATAATAAATAATACATCATCACAATAAATAATAAACATTTGGTTTCGTGCATTTATCTCTATATCACAGTCTCCAGATCGAGAATGATACTCATTAGGCTGGACTCCAGGAATTCCACTCACAGACTTCTCCTTCTAATTTTTCTAGATTATGAGATTCTAGACTATGAACCCCCTGTTCAAGCCATATGAAATGCAGTGGGGAAAACTCAGTAATGCAAAGTCATTTAGACTTGGGTAAGCAACCTAAGGTAACTCACATGGCCAGGAAAAAAATGTTCAACTCTCCATGCCTCTCAAGACCTGACCTAACTTCTTTTTTTCTTTTCTTTTTGTCCTTTGTTTGTTTGTTTGTTTGTTTGTTTTTTTTTTTCTCGCTTGTTTTTTTATACAGTATTTCACTGTTTAGCTCTGACTGTCCTGGAACTAAATTTGTAGACCAAGCTGGCCTCAAACTCATGGATATTTGCCTGCCTCTGCCTCCCAAGTGCTGGGATAAAAAGCATGCACCACCACTGCCCAACTGAAACCTAACTTTTCTATCTTATCAGATTCTAATGGTTCAACTTACTGCAACAATAGATTCATATATAAGACTTAGAGTTTATACTCAGTAAGAAAATGTTTTCCAGCTATTAAAGTCAGTTCATATACAACCATACATGTTCTTTAAACTAGAGTATCTTTACTCATTTAACCCAGAAGATCCTTAGAATTCACACCAGCCTGTGATGAAATATAGCCAACCAGAGAGGACTCTGCAATGGCCTTACAGAAGCATCAGGGTTGTAGAACTGGTTGCTGTTGCAGTACTATCATCCTCAAGTTTATGCTGTGAAGTTTGCCAATGATGTCACTTAACTAGTAATTTTAAAAAGACTAGAGCGCAACATGGCTATAACTGTGGAATTTAACTATAGTGTTCTAAAACCTGTTTCCAGAATAGCAAAACAAACAAAAAAAAAACTCCTTTATGGAAATACAAGTTGAAATCCTGAAGTAAAGATAATATAATACCTAGTAGAAATATTCCTAATTATAATGTATTATTTTACAAGCAATTCATGCAATCATGCAAGATATTGATTGGAGACCAAAATATTTTTGCTACTAAAGCAATTAAATGGAATTTGTGGTTTTGCAATGCCAGAATTTGCAATGCATAAGATAGTATATATTTTGTAATAAATAATAAGGCATCAAAAATATTATGTCCTTACAAAACTCTACATTTTTTGACAAAGTGGCATATATATATATTGAATATATATACATATATATTCAATTCATCACAAACTAAATTACTTAATTTAACTCACCCACATTCAATATTGACCAACAGGCCTTTAAGACAGGAAATCTAAAGTTTGTTCATCTCCCACACCCGTCAATAGAGTGGAGAAGTGAAAAGTTAATAGTAGAAGCATGTTTTAATATAGGAAATTGCATATTGTTATAAGCTGGAAATGACTAGTGCAAATAGAATAAAGGGACGCAAATGACAACAAAACAAAACCAGGCAAGCTTCTGATCCAAATAACAGCCCATGATAATCATCGGCACTTTGTATTCATTATTTCATTAATGATGTCATCAACATGACCTTGAAAGATTATAAATACTCATACTCTACAAAATAGGTTCAAGAGACCTCAGAAGATTGACACACACTGAAACTTCTCCAAGATCATCTTCTAGGTCTGGAGTCTGCACACTGGACATCAATTAAGTTGGTACACAGCAAGGTCTATTTTGTGCCCATCTCTAATTTTCCTGGTCTTAAAGCATTCAAAAACACCTCAGTACTTTCCTTATGGTGCTGACATGGCCCAGAAAAGCAAGAGCCCCAATGAACTCAATTTTCCCCCAGTAATCATTGCAATCAACTGAGACAAGCCATTTTGAAACCAGAATCATGAGAGCAATGTTTGTGTTATAGGAAAAATAAAATCCCCTTTCATGTTGGGTCTCTGTCAAGTAACATTACATCATGAATACTGCTTCCCACGGTAGATCATACTGTGCCTGAGAGTGGCTTCCATAAAGGAGGATGTTGTCACTGTCACCTCAAGATGCGTCCTAGTGGGACTGGGTCCTACCCTGTTCTATGTTGCAGGGATATCTTCCAGGCATTGAATGTAACCAAGGTTTGCCATACTGTGGGAAAGGTTGCCAGTCCAGAGGAATGAATTTTATGAGAAAACTGACATGTACACATTTATTTCAGGGGAGATAAGGAGTCTTTTTATCTTTTAAGCATTCTGAATGCCTTCCTTTCATCCCTGAGACTATGAACTTATTTCTGGTATTCAGAAATGAATTTTCTCATGAAATTGCATACTTTCTGTCTAGTTTTAACTTTTAAAAAATAGTAACTGAATATTATGCTGAGCAATGCAGCATTTGTGATTAAAACTTACAGATAAATTCAGTAAAATGCTTCCTAATAAGCAGTGGTGCCTAAGTGTAGACTAATTCTAGAAATGAGTGCAAAGAACTTCACCAAGAACATCTGCTCAGGACAAAGGCTGGGCTCCATGAGGTGTTTTCTTAGTTTTGAAAATGACATTTCAAAAGATACAAAAATACAAAGAATGATATAACAAACCCCCACATTCCCACTCCTCCAAATTAAAAAAGGAAGCTACTCACACTTAGCTTCACCTATTGGGAAAAATTTGTCTTCATCATGAACATTTAAAAACACTATCTGGGAAAATTCTTTTTAGCCTGTATCAGAAGAAAGGGAGTGGGAGAGGGAAAGAGAAGTTGGGTGGGGGGTGGGAGGCAAAAGAAAAGAGGTGGGAAAGGGTCAGGGGAAAAAAACAGTGCTGAAGACTTCTCGTTAAAATTAAGGAGTCCTTTGGCCGAGACTCCCTTCTCGTTTCCATCACAACACAGGGGCACTGTTGAACTCATCACTCTATACATGGTGGGAGACTCATCACTCTATTATACATGGTGGGTGGAACGTTCCCATTTCTCTAGGTTCCCCAGTTTGTAGACAGTTGATGGTGCTCTCCCATGCTCCTCTCCAGTTCTGCTGGTAGCAACTGTATTTTCTCCTTGTTGATTTCTGGCTCTGTTTTAATCTGTTTTTTTTTCTTAGTCTGGCTAAAGCTTCTTTGATTGTATGTGTCTTTTCCACTGATCTTTTCTACTGATGTCTCAACATGAATTTCCCTTCTTTTGCTTTGGTATTTACCATTTGCTTCATTCTGTTATCTTTGTCTATTTGGTCCTCTCCTATGTAGTATGTGTGTATAGCTAACGTTGCTTTTTGATGATAGAGGCATTTATGCTCTAAAATCCCCTTTTAGGTATACTTACCCTGCATCCCACAAGTTTGAGGTTGCTGTGCTTCAGTTTTTGTTTGTCATTGGGTAACCATTATTTCAACCAGATCTCCTTTGATGCATTGGGTACTGAGGGCCATCGTTTTTTAATATCTGTGTGTTTGTGAATTTTCTAGAAGTCTTTCTGTGATTGTTTAATAGTATCATTCTCCTATGCACAGAAAAGAGGATTGATAGGATTTCAGGCTTAATAAACTACACAGGCTAAGGCTTGTTCTCTGCCCTAACATATGATCCTCCTGAGATAATTCATGCTCCATGCTGTAGTGTAAAATGTTCTGGAAATGTTAATTCCATTTATTGTTACCTAATATTTTAATTTGGGGCTTATAATCTATTCTTAAGTATTGCTTGTCCATAATTTTCTGTTTGTAGACTATTCTAGTAAAAGATTTTTATCTTTTTAAATTTAAATTTTATAAATTATATTATTTTAAAAATTGGCAATAGCCAGGCAGTCTTGGTGCATGTCTCTAAGCCCAACCCTTGGGAGGCAGAGGCAGGTGGATCTCTGAGTTCAAGGCCAGCCTGATCCAGAGAGTGAGTTCCAGAACAACCAAGGCTACACAGAGAAACCCTATCTTGAAAAACCAAAATCAAAAACAAAAAAGAATTTTTGATTTAACCAGACTCAAAGTGTTTGCATATCAACAAACTTCTATTCACTTAGAATGGCCACTTGAAATACAACTATGCAGCTTTACATTGGATTACACAACTTTTACTCTCAAATATATTTTATGCACGTTTCCACTACTGAAAAGAAACGATATATAACAGAGTTAGAGCTAGATAAACTATTAGTTTTATTTCCTTTTTCATAACTCAGGCCCATTCCCTGCACTATCCTCCTAGTATTTAACACCCCCATTCCTTTTGAGACAGAGTTCCTCTGTATTGCTTTGGAGCCCATCCTGGAACTAACTCTTGTAGACCAGGATGGTCTCAAACTCACAGAGATCAGCCTGCCTCTGCCTCCCAAGTACTGGGATTAAAGGCATGCACCACCACAGCTCAACTGTATTAAGGTTTTCTTGTTGTCTTTTCTACATGTTATACTGTGTTCATGTGTCTATTCCTTTGCATATATGCATGTATGGTTGGTTGAGTTCTCCATATGAGGGAGAACATTGATTTTTTTTTCTTTCTTTCTTTCTTTCTTTCTTTCTTTCTTTCTGAAATAGTATAGCCTCACTATTCTAAGTGCTTCCATTTGCCTACAAATTGTGTGGTTACATTTTTTTCTAGAACTGAATTTTCTCTGGAGCTTCTGAATCAGGGTTAAAGCCCACCTGTAGTTTCCTCATTTCAAAAGCTAAGTAGTTGCTCTTATACCTTGAGAGGTTGGTGAGTTTCATCTAGAACTTTCTGAGCATGAACATTATAATTGGGGATCTTTGTGATATCTTTAATTATTATTATTAATGTGCTCCATATTTTTACAATTTAGTCCAATATCAATGTTATTCCTGTAGTGTTCAGAATTGCTTAGCATTAATTCTTCTATTGTCCTTTCCTTTTTATTTTATTTACTGTTATTTAGTCTACAATTGCTAACTTCTCGTAGTCTTGTAATTCCCGGTTTTGTAAACAGTTGCTAGTCCCACTTTACTGTTCATCCTGTTGGTTTTGCTATATTGCTTTATATTTCTTTTTGTTTAGTTTCCTTTTTAAGACATGTTTGGGGAAGTATAAGCAACAATCATGTAAGTGTGTTTATGTCACAGTTGGATCCACAAATTTAACTTCCAGCCTCTATTTGCTTCTTCTCTAATTTAATTTAAAAAAAAAACTATGTGGTAAATGGGTACGGAGATGGTGGCATCTGGCATCTATTTTGCCACAAGTCCAACCATATTTTCTGCACTTGCCTGCCACATTGGCAAGGGTCGCCCTGTAGTCTCTATGTCAGTGCAGGAACCCCAACAGCGCCACTTCGCATATGCCCAAGTACTGAGCTAGAACTGAAGCATACTTCAGGGCAAATTTAGAGCTCTCGATGCTTATACAAGAAGAGAAAAGAGCTGAAAATGAATGAACTAAGCAACTTCAGTAAGAGAACAACAAAATAAACACAACGAGAGGAGAAGGAAGGAAACTATAAAGATAAGAGTGAAAATCAATCAACGAAAAACAAATATACAGTAGAGGGAATCAACTAAGGCAAAAGTTCATTTTGGGGGGGAAAACTAATAAAATAGATGTTTTGAGGATCTTTGAAAATATGAAATGGCATAAATAAACAATCTCAAAAATGAAAAATAAGATAACCAGATAATGCAGGCTTTGGAGAAAAGAGTTGAAATAAGCATTTCTCAGACACATACATACTTGGATAAAATGAAGTTTTCTCAGAAAATCTGAAACTTAACTGAGTGAGAAAAATGACTTTCTTTTGCTTACTAAATTTAATTAAAAATCATAAATATGTACTTCAAAAAGCTGGCTCCACATTAATTCATATTTAAACATAAAAGTCAAAGAGTGTGTGTCTGTGTGTATGCACACGTGTGTGCGTGCATGCGTGCGTGTGTGAGTGTGTGTGTGTTGTTATTTATTACTCGGCTTTAACTCTTTAAAATGGATTTTTAAAGGTATGTATCTTCTCCACATATTCAGTTACTTATGTGTAATTGATTATGAATGTTCTAGAAGCTAAAACCTATATAATCATACTTTAGGATGGGCCTATGTCCATAACTCTGTATGGTTGAGAATAAAATTTCCTGTGTTGGGGGTTATATCTCTTGCTTATTAAGCTTGTTAATGATGTTGACAAACTTTTGTGTATTCAAAAAATTGTTTCTTGGTTCACCAATATCTTGTAAGAATTTTCTAAGTTCTTACACTCTTTGTAGATTTGCCAATAATGGGCCTCAAATGTTTGAGGCTTTGCTATGAAATCCAAACATAGTGTTTCTGAAGAATTGAGTTTTTATGACTAGAAATCCTCCTTATGTTTACTGATTTTCCCCCAGACACCATTTTGACTAGCACATGCATCTATTACTTTCTAGTAGATTTGAATTATATGCCTTTTCTTCTTTTACTTTTGACTTTTTCATGTATGCATATTTTAGCTATTTATTTTCAACTTATTAAACAAAAAAATAGCTTCTAAATACCAAGAATATTGAATTTATACTAATTACTATTACTGTTATATGTAGGATTATGGTTATCATGTTATTTTTACTACAACTGATTTTGCAGTTATTGCTAATATTCTTCCTCATCATCCTTATCCTCCTCTTTCTTTCTTCCTTTCTTTTCCTTCTCTCTTTCTTCTGATATAATTGTGAATTATCTTTTGGTTGACTGGAGAAATTGTTCAGTGATTAAAAGGACTTGCTGGTCTTCTAGAGAACCTGAGTTTGGATCCCAACACCCATATCAGACAGCTCATGACTACCAACAACTCCAGCTTCAGGAGATCCAACACCCTCTTCTAACCTCCATGGGTACCTGCACATGGATGGTATTTATCCACACAAACATACACACATTCAAAATATTTTTTAATTGACTCATGTTTAAAATTGCTTTCTGCCAAGCCTGAAAACCTGAGTTCAATCCTCGGGTCCCCCATGCTGAAGACGAGATCCAACTCCCAAGAGTTGTCCTCTCATACTCATACACACAATATGACTCATGCATGTCCCACACATGTATGCACACATGTAAATGAACAAGTAAATATGTGTAATTTTTAAGATGTGTCCTTTTATCCACATTGCTCCAACTGGACATACTTGCCTGCTTAGATTTTTGTGACATATCTGCACTAGCTACTTGTTTAATGGCTGTGACAAAACACATGATATGGAGCAAGCTTAATGGAGGCAGAGTTTCTTTTAAATCACATATCAAGGATACAGTGCATCTTGGCAGGGAAATCCTGGCAGCAAGAGCTTTAAAGCAGCTGGTCATACTGTGTCCATAGTCAAGGAGCAGAGGATGATGAATGCTTGTATTCCTTCACTCTGTTTTTTTAATTCAGCCAAGGACCAAGGCCAGTGAAATGAAACCACCCATATTTAGGTTGGGTCTTCCCATCCCAATCAGCCTAATCTAGATCATCTCGCATAAACATGCCCAGAAACTTGTCTTCTAGGTGAGTATGGATTCTAGATCCCATAGAATTGAAAATCAGTGTTATCCAAAATGAATCCCAATAACATTCTGCAATACTCATAGACCCGTGCCTTATTCAGCCCTCATCAAAGAAACTTCCTCCTGAAGCAGATGGAAACAAATATAAAGGTCCACAGCCAGACATTATGCAGAGAGTGAGAGACCTTGAAACATTCAGCCCTAAATGGGATATCTCCATCAAATCCCTCCCTTCTGAGCTCAGGGGACTCCCAGAAGAAGAGACAGAAAGAGTGTAAGAACCAGAGGGGATTAGGATACCAAAAATGACACCCTCTGTAGTTTCTTTTTTCTCTTTGGGGATCCTCCAGCCAGCTCCCAAATAAATACATGGAATCTTGTTTATGCTTATGAATGCCCAGTCTCAGGTTGGCTTACTTCTAGTCAGCTTTTCTTTACTTAAATTATCCCATCTACCTTTTGCCTCTGGGCTTTTCACTTTCTTTATTCTATACACCTCTCTTTCCTTCTTACTCTGATGGCTGGTTGTGTGGCTGGGTGACTAGACCCTGGTATCCTCCTCCTCTTTTCCTTTCTCCAGCCTCACTCTTCTCTCAAGCCTAGACTTCTCCTCCTACTTATTCTTTCTGCTTTTCATCCCTGCCTACTTCTCTCTCCTGTCTAGCTATTGACTGTTAAGCTCTTTATTAGACCAATCAGGTGTTTCAGGTAGGCAAAGTAACACAGCTTCATAAAGTTAAACAAAAGCAATGCATCTTTACATCATTGAACAAATATTTCACAGCATAAACAAATGTAACACATCTTAAACTAATACTCCACAACAACCCTCTAAATCAACATGAAGAAAGCTCGTATGAACTCATGGAGACGGAAGCAGCATGCACAGGGCCTGCACAGGTCTGCACAGGTCTTTGTACTCATGTTATGGCTTCTAATTGGTGTTTTTATGGGATTCCTGAGTGTATGGATGGAGGGTCTCTGATTCTTATGCCTTATCTTGAGCTCCTTTCCTTTGTTGGTTTGTCTTGTCTAACACTGATGTGGTAGTTTTTGTTTTATCTTATTATATTTTATTTTGCTGTATTTTAAAAATATGATGAATGAATGAATGAATGAATGAATGAATGAATGAATGAATGAAAACCTAACCACTAGGGTAAAGGTTAACAACAGAACTGTCACTTACACCTAATAAGATAGGGAAAAACAGTTTTCTCCAGTAGAGTGAAATTGGGCATCAATATCAACCATTCCAGGGCAGGCCTCATGTTCAGGAGTAGTTGACCAACATGTAATGGACTTAAAACTTTCTTATGTATAGTTTATTTGGTTACAGTTTGGTGTTTTTGTTTGTTTTCTTTTGTGGGTTTGTTGTGGTTTTGTTGATTTTTGGTGATGTATTGGGTTTTTCTTTGTTTTTGTTTTTTTTTTAAGAAAAAGCAGTGGGTCTGTTGATATTCAAAATAAATTGAACACCTACATGTAAAACTCTCAGACTCTTATCAACAGATGAAAGTAGGGAAATACAAATAATTGGTGTGAATAATGAGTTTGTTGAATAAGATCCCAAAAGTACAATAGCAAAAGATACCTTTTTCCCACTTTCCAAGAATGTTAACCAGCTTCCACATTTCCTATAGACATGTCTCTTTAGGTAATTTGTCTAGATACTTATGTTCATCTTATTAGTTCCTTCTCCAGTCAGAGAGAGAGAGAATAAAGAGCAGCACTGAAGCTAATGTGCTTCCAGGGACATCAAGTATCTTTGAAAAGGAAAGCAGAGGTCTTAAGAACTTGACAAGGTAAAAGCAAAGATCAGAGTTTAAGGCATGAAGAAACCCTTAAAGTTTGACATTGGAATCAAATGTTCTATCAGCTTCAAAAAATCTATGTGTATGCTTTCTGTGTATGCTGGCTGGTTTTTGTCAATGTGATGCACACTAAAGTCACTTGGAAAAAGGGAGCCTCAGTTAAACATTTTCTTCTGTTATATCAACCTATGGGCATGCTTGTGACACATTTTCTTGCCTGAAGATTGATGTGGGAGGGCCCAGCCCAGTGTGGTTGATTTTACTCCTGAGTAAGTGGTCCTGGATTGTATTAAAAAAGAAATTCATAGAGAGGAATCCAGTAGACAGGATTCTGTTATGCTTTTTGCTTCAGTTCCTGCCACCAGGTTTTTGCATTGAGGTCCTGTTTTTGGCATCCCTTGATGATGGATTGTAAGCAATAAATCAAATAAATCCTCTGTCCCTGAGGTGCAATTGGCCAATGTTCTATCACAGCAACAGAAAAACAAACAAAAAACACTTTTTATGTGTAGAATAAGATGACTCCTTATTGCAAGTGCTAACACCAAGAAATAGTGGGTGAAAACATGTTGTGATCCTGAAATGTCCTGGAATTTTATGTTGAAGATCCCTAGATCTATAATGGAGGCTTATATATCTGTTGGTTCTTGAAGTCCTTCTCTGTCACTGTAATGGAGAGGTTAATAGAGCTACACACCTCAAGTTTGTTGGGCATATTGAGGATCTTTACTGACTCCCACAGCTTTTCTGTATTACAAAAAGAGAAACCATGTCCCTCAAACTGACTCATTTTCCACAGCCACTATCAATTACACTGTAGCTTATTCAAGTGCTTCTATGAAGGAGGCAAGCATACTTTATGTTTGACATTAAGTGTCAGGGCCATGTGATGGCCTTCTTGGTCTGTCATAGGCTGCAAATTAAAAGATGTGTTTTTTAGGTCATGTTTCTGTCATGTTACAACTTTGCTTGAACCAGTAATGAGTCTCTTTGATGCATATGAAATGTGTCATCCTTTTATGGAAGATCAATGAAAGCGCAGACTCTCACACAAGAGGTGGGATGGAAAAGTACACCTAAGGGACACTGCTCACATTAAAAACAATGCACTCACTATTATTACCTTTCTCTTTGTTTCTATGATACATTTAAAGGGGGAATATTTGACAGCTCTCTTTGGCTTTGAGAGTACAAAGACCAAATAAAGTTAATTGATCACAAACCTGGTTTATCATCAAATATTCTTGCTCCAGGTTTGCAATATCACTCATCATTCACTCCAAGCATTACATCCTCCCTAGTTACTTCCTCACCACCCTTTCCACTCTCTGTGTGTTGGCTTGTTTCTTTAAGGCCTGTGTCCTTGTACTAGTTATCTCCTAACTGTCACAAAATACCTAATTAAAGCAACTTAAGTGGGAAAGAATTTATTCTGGCTCATAGTTCTGGGTATTCAGAATTCATCACGGCAGTGAAAGCATAACAGAGGGCTCAGTTCATGGAGGCAGGAGCCTGTAGCAGCTGCTTTTTGCACGGTGCCCACCATGAAGCAGAAGTGTTCATGCCATAAATGGGGCATTTAATAACCCTCATAGGCATCCCCACCCACACACCACACAGCAGCTCACTCCTCCAGCCAATCTCCACCTCCAATAGCTATGGACCAGTGGAAGAGATTTTACATTCAAACCTTACTCCTCCAGGAAACTACACAGCCCATGGATACAGAGATGCTGAATGCCACCCTCTTTATATGTTCATAAAACTTTCCACAAAGCTTAGCACCTAGTGTGTGTTTAAAAATTATGGAAACATAAAGAAGTGAGTGAGGGAATGGACAGAAATGTCCATAGTGGATCCAGGAATCTTTATTCATAAACAGCTCTATGAAAGATTTTGATAACAAGTATATTAAAGAACTTACTAGATTACTACAAAGTGATTTCTCAGTAAGGACAAACTCTTGGGATTAATTGCTGATGAGGGCACAGAAGCAGCTTCCTGGAGATATGATTAAGGCCAACTCAAAACGCTTCCATCCTGTACTTGCAGCTCAGCACTCTGATCACCATTATCATGGCTTTTGCAACGTTACCTTTGGATATGCACTTTCTACATCTCATCTAATGAGACAATGGAGGATGACGCAGCACATGATAGCTCTTGCTAGCAAGAGCTAGTTATCAAAAGTAGGAAGTATGCACTTAAATTTGGAAAACAACATTCTAGTGTCAATTTTCTTGAAGATAAGTTGCTATAGAAC
Organism: Cricetiscus sungorus; assembly: GCA_030556225.1. NCBI lineage: Eukaryota > Metazoa > Chordata > Mammalia > Rodentia > Cricetidae > Cricetiscus > Cricetiscus sungorus. The sequence continues at coordinate 23,647,249 of JANBXA010000731.1, forward strand.
ACAGCAATATGACCACTGATAGGTACCCAGAAGCTTAGGTTACTTTTGCGCCACACTGAAGCACCCAGCCCCAGTAATTGTCACAGAATTATCACAGTACTGACACAGAAAAGGTCCTTTTGTCCATTGAGTTATATTTTCTTGAAGAAAACATGATTACAATGAAAAGCTAAACATTGTATTCTCTTTGTTATTGAAAAAATGTGTTATGTGAAGGACATTTCACATTCCTTCCTTTTGAGAATTACTCTTTATCTGTGATGGTTAATTTTGTTAATTTGATCAGGTTGAGGAATCACTGGCTCCCTAAAGAAATTGTGAAATGACAGCACTGGTTAAACAAGAAAATTTGATACTGAACCAGGATATACTGAGGCAACTTAGCCACCAATAAGAGATAGTAATTATTGTCCTTGATTATGTTCCAATCCTTGTCTCACTGTGATTCACCAATATCTAACCATGGCTTCACAATGTTGTGTGTCTTTTCCTTGGGAGGGTGTAAACAAACATCCTTTGTTCCCAGATAAACCAGCAACAGACTGAAAAAACTGTTCCACCCAACTCTCATTTAGTGAAGCAGTGAGATTATCGGGGTTATTTATTGAGGAAGATAGTGGGATTACTTACAGAAACATGAATGACTCAAAGGTATATCACCAAAAATCCCACCCCAGCATAGGTCAAAACTAAGAAAAATTCAATCCCTAGAGTGGCATGCAGGACTTGCAGACAGCTCAGCATGTAAGAGAGTCTCTTTTCTACAGCAATTGTTACTACTTATATAACCTTAAGTAAGGGGCCTTGTGAGTCTTGTATGTTTCATGAACTTCCTGGGACTTGTGGATTTTGTTTGCTTCTAAAACTAAGTTTGTTTTTCATTCTGCTTCATAATGAGCTTCCACCCAAAAATGATTGTTTTTATTCAGAGTAAATAGCTACACAACAGGCATTTGGGTACCTTTTCTCTATCTACTAGCCATGCCATTAATCTCCAAATTTCTTGAAAGGAGCTGTTTATCCAAGAAAAGAAGAACATTGTTGTTATTACAATGGCCTTCCTTTTTACAACATTTTCATCCAGTCAGGAATTTCTTTATCTTAACTTTGATTCTGTCAGCAACTTCAGCTAAGAGTACTTACTCCAATCTCCTGCCATATGCATACTTATCCACATGCCCTTCAGCTGATCACCCAGCGGCCAGTTTCTGTCCAGTTTGAGCTATCTACAGAATAGCAGCATTTTGCAAGTTTATGGAGATTGTGACTAGTCTCTGGATTGTGCAACAGGTATATGACTTCCTCTCATTAAAAAAAAAAAAATCAAAACTCGAAACACAAGTCTCTATTTCTGGATGATTTCAGAACGTAGCATCTACTATGTTAGAAAATCCGCACTCTCCTTAATTAACCACTAAAAAGTGTTGAAAACCCTAGCTCCCATGGTGATCATCTCACTACCACCTACAACTTTAGCTCCAGGGGAATCCAGCACCCTCTTCTTGGCCTCCATGGGTACCTGCACTCACATAAACATAGACACATGCAGACACATGCACATAATAAGAAATAAAAATTTTTAACTAAATCTTACAAAATGCAAGAATTGAAAAAAAAAGAAGGGGAGTATACAAAAAGAGATGAAGGTAAGTAATTTAAAATAACAGGCTTCATCTGAGAGGCTCATCTGTCCCCAAAATGCTGGCTCTTTATTCAGGAAACATCACTTCTGGACATGGATGATAAAGTCTGGGATGCTTGGTTCTAAAAACCTCCACTGATGTGAATTTGTGCTTACCTGGGAGAATATCTAGCTGTAACTTGGATTTAGGTTGACTCTATACTTTATTGTGCTGAGAGCCCATCTTATACCTCTGAACAGACTAAATATTTCCTAGTCCTCCCAGTTTAATCTTCCTATCTGTTAGGGAGGTTGGAAATCATGGGTGAGAGGAGACAGGTAATGCAAGGAGAATGATGTCTCAGGTACCAGAGAGTCTTGCAAATATAACAGTGTACTAGTGTTTTGTTGAAACAGGCAGAAAATGAATCATCAAAATAAAATAAATAAGGTCAACTGGGAATAGCATCCATAAACTTTACATGGATGAAGGGACTGAGAGTGACATGAGAGGAGTGTGATGGTGTTCTTAACCGTGCAGGTAGGGAGGAAGTCTTTAAAGGGGTAACATCTGAACAGAGACAAGACTCTGGTGGAAGAATATGAATTTGAATAGAAGGAAGGTGTTAAATTTTACACTTTCTCCCTAGTTGACAGGATCAGCTGGGGAAGCCATAAGTAGAAGACAAAATGTTCTGTGTCTCAATGGCATCTCCTCCATGCATCCTCCACACCTCAATTGTCCCTCCTCTGCTCAGAAGTTCTGCCTATCCCATCTGCCTACATATTGACCATACAGCTTTTTCTTACACTGATCACAGCAATACATCTTCACACAGTGTACAATAATGACATGATGAAAGATGAGAGTAGCAAATGAGGAATGAGACCCATGGCCTTAGCAGAGGCCAGCATCATCCTAAGGGAGGCTGACAAATCTTCTGGCACCAAGATGAAGTCACCTCTTCTGAATGCTGCTGTTTTCTCAAGAGAATAGTAAGTGAGGTCAGCAGCTGATAGTGCAGAATGGAAGGTGGAACGAGATGCTTGGTGACAGAGGGGATGATAAAGGATGCCTTCCCAGAGATGAGGAAAGAAACCCACTAGAGAAATGCCGCATGCCTAATTAACACTCTTTTGCCTCTTTTATTCAGTGACTCATGGCCCATCCTGGCCACAGACCATCCAGGTCCTTAAAAATATGGGGTTCTTGGAGCACCTAGAGATGTTTCAAATTGAAGTGTGTTTTGCATCATGTTCATAAAACACCTGCTTTCCTAGCTTGATTGAAGCTACACAGACATTCTGAGTAACAAATATAAAATCCAAGGAGAAGAGAATCAGATACTCTATTTCTATGGTGAGGTGTAAGTAGCCAACATCCTTCTCCTAAGAGGAGCATCCTCTTTCTTTATGGAATTGACCAGTAATAAGAAGGGGAGAACATACATGTCCATTGTAGCAGCACCAATATGTCGGATTTTCATCTTTCAGGTATCTCCTTTCAGGTGTATCTGAGAAGTCTCACTGATGAGGCATGGCTCAATGTCCACTGTTAAGTTGACAGTCAAAAAAAAAACATGTATTTCAAACTATTTAAGGAAATCTGTGGAGAGCAGCCCTCCATACATACTAGATTTGAAAACCTTTGGGAATTTGCAGCACTTACCACATCATATTTACTTAGAACCAAAACTAGATCTTACACATAAAGCCAGACATCTAAACAAATCTAACAATAAATTTAATGTCCCTTACATTCTTTTATTTGTGCCAAATTCTAACAGCTTCAAAACAAATTGGTGTCTGTTATTTCATTAAACTTATGTGAGAACACAGTTTCCAGGAGAAATCTTCCTGGTTTAAGTAATAAGCAGATGTGATGTTTTTCTGTTAGGAGACAAAGGGAAAATTGAAGGCTTGGGATATAGCTCAATTCATTACTGGCCTACCATAAGCAAGGCTCTGATATTCAAAGCTGTAGAAAGAAAATGTAAGAAGAGAGAGAGTTAAAGTACAGAGAAAGTCAGAAGAGGAAAGGATGTAGTGACCCAATAAGGGGGAGAGAGGAATGGAAGGAGGAGAAGAAAACAAAGAACATAAAGACTAATTATGGGGATGGCATGCAACACCAGAGGCCCCTAAATGTGCACTGACTTGTTTGTAGATATTTTACTTACTTTCCTGAATCCTGTGTAACTTAGCAGTGTGACATGGGAAAATGCCAGAAAGAAACTATTTTACACAATGACACAGATTGAAGTCAGCAGGTCCTATAATCCCACTGGCAAAATTTCTTGTTATTCCTTTGGAAATATGATAAACTTGTGTGCTCTATTCACAAGTTTTCCATTTGGGTTCTGTCACTGAAACCATTATATTCACAATGTGTCCAAGTTGTCCCAAGCACACTGGCAAAAGATGTGACCAGTTCTAAAGTATGACTTCATTTGGTTCATTGTACACAAAATAAAGCACGAATACATATTATGAAGGATATGTTTGTTTAATATCTTTGGGAAACAAAGAGTAACTTTTCTATGTCTTTATGGAGCAAATGGAACTTTATGAAATGTCATGCATCCTGGTGTGAAGATGTGGTCTGGGAATGATCTGGAGCAACAAGTCACTGAGTCTGGAAATGTCTCTACCCAGCTCTCTGGGTAAGTGGGACTGACCACTGCGTGAACAAGGCAGGTGAAAGCAGCTATGAGACAAACCAGTCTCACACTGACACCAAGAACAAGCCTGTACCTGTTGATGTCAGCAGCTGTGCCTCCCCATCACTGGAGGAGTTTTCTTCAGTAGGAAATGAAGATTAAAAACTGGAGAGCCCAAACCATCAGTTCCAGCAGCCATGGGCGTAAGGCTCCTACACTGCCCTGTATCTAGGTGGGGCAACACTAAGTAGGATAGGCCTAGTGAACTGAGAAGAAAACTCAAGGGGGATCTTGGCATTATCACTGGAGGAAGATGCTTGAGGAAAACAGGACACTCTCCTATAGGTACAGCCTGTGCTCACAGTCACTTAGCTGAGGTACTAAAGACATGAAGGTGAAATAAAATGTCTTCATTATATTTGATACCTCAAAATGCAGAACCCAGCGATAGCTGTGAACTTCAAAGCTTAAGGTGAAGGCTGATGGTGGAATACGCCAGGTCCCAATATCCTCCTCCAGCTACATGTGAGTGCATAGACATGTGCATGTACACCTGTACACACTACAGGTGACACACACCATGCACCCGCACACTCACCATGAGCACATACATCATTCACATGCACACAGAAAAATGAAAATTAGAACAAAATTTTAATGTAGCACAAATTGCTCATAGTATTAAATATATTTTCTTCTGTTTTTTTTTTAAGAAAAAACACAATTTTTGTTTTGTTTCTTTAACTTATTTTAATTTCATTTTATATTCACAATTCTCCCTCTCATCCCTTCTCCAGCCCACCTTGCTTTCTGAACCCAGCCAACTCCCCATCCACTTCTCCCAAAGGGTAAGGGCTCCCACAAGTGATCTACAAAAATTTAAGATTGAAAGTATTAAACTCATTTAATATGTACTCACTTGCACAAAATACAAAATCTTTAAACTAAAAATCATCATAAAAAGTAATCAGTGTGTTCTTGGCTTCTTAGAAAATGCTTTCCCTACATGATATCATTTGTTGATCACTACAACCTCATGTTTGGGGAATTTTCCTATTTGATTAATAAGATAACAAAGGGTAAAAGGAAATAGCTAACTTAGTCATAAGCCTAGCTTTTGGTTCTCCTGTGTCTAAATGTCATGTCTGTGTCATGTTAATACATAATCTGATATAATAAATGTGTGCCCAAATAAAATTAGGACAATATCATTAAAGAAATAAAAGGAGAAAAGCAGTTTGTCGATAGTGTCATTTGATCTGCATGCAAACTACACATGAGTGCCACCTCAGTGACACTCAGGAGTCATCTGCCTTGTGGTAGCCATAGGTTGCTGTGGTCAGGACACTCCTGCATGTTTCTCTGGCTCCCTGGCATGTTTCCACTTCCTGGTCTTACTCTACTTGTCATGGGTGATTGACCCAGAGTTAAATGCCTCCTCCAACTTGAACCCACCAGGTCCCTCCTGAGAGAAATTTGTAAAAGGACTAAAAGAGAAACAACCAGTGTCACCTCTAATAACCTCAATTGAATATATCCCAAAAGGAGAGGTGAACTAATTCTGGGAGAGAAGAATATAGGGAGAAGAAGAAATAAAGGATTTGAGGGTATTAATTTCATGAAACACTCCTTATCCTCTCAATGAATCCATTTGCTGTTTAGGCCAAAGCCACTTGGTTTTATTATTTGCAACTAAATCCAAGATGATACATCTATAATCCACTTAACTCATCTTAATCACTTACTCCTCAATATTTAACAATGCAATCATCTTTCTAATAATTCTTTTAAATATTACAAATAATTCTCAACTGAATCAAAGTCCCAACGACCAAAGATGACTTTGAGTGTCATACATGTTTCTGTAACTAAATTGATGATTATGTTCATTTTGTTACATTTTTGTCTTTTATTATGATGTTCTTGCAGGAAAAAGTCTGAACACTTTTTCTCTTTTTCTTTTATTGAAAATGGATTTTTATGTCATATATTCTGATTATGGTTTCCCCTCTCCCCCAACTCCTCTCAGACCCTCTCAAGCATCCCTCCCATCTGGAAGAATGACTTTTTACTCATTATAGCTCCAGCTCTTTGTATAATAAAGAGAGATGGATTGATGGATGGGTACATAGATGAATGGACAAATGGAGGTATAGAAAATAGATGGTAAATGAGTGAATGGCTGATTGGAAAAAACAGTGTAATTAATATCACAATTTTCCAGAGTTGTGAAAAGGTATTTTAGAAGCTCAGTGAATTCCTGTGAACAAGGAGCAGAATAAGTATAGTCTCATGTTCAGCATGATCAATCACACCTTTAATTCCAACATTTGGGAGGCAAATACAAGTAGTTCTCAGTGAGTTCTAGACAAGCCTGGTCCGCATAATAAATTCTAGGTCAGCCAGGACTACATAATGAAACCTTGTTTCGAAAACATAACAAAAAGCAGTTATCTCATTTTTCCCTGTGTCTAGACAACCTAGATTCATTTTAACTCAATTATTAGCTAATAAATCCAGAAATTTCTGAATTTATTAGCTAATATAAAGGAAAACCTGCTGTATAGGTTAATACTTTCTTAGGCTCTGAACAAATCTGAATAGTAAGAGTTCAAAGTAAATCCATTTTATGGATACTTGCCCAATGCATGCCCACAAAGAGATCATTCCAGCCTCGATTTTCAGGCAAATCCTGATCAACACTGAAAAAAAAAATGTTTGCTCTGATTTTTAAAGCCTAGATATTTAGTTGTTTTCATTACTTGTAACATTTCTCAATAAATGTGCTATTTTTCTCATGTAAACCCAATGGTGAAATGTTTCAAGTAGAATAAGCAAAATGAAAGAAATCAGGGCAGCACAAAATGTACTAGAAAGCAACAAGAAGTATAGTTCAATATGGACACTCACATTTATGTCTAAGCGGTTACTTTCTTTCAAAAGTTTTTGACTCTTGGATAAAAGTCTCCTCATTTTCCTGTGCCAGAATCCCACATCTATAAAAGCAGAAGAATAACACCCAGCTCAGAGAAGTGTGGCATGAGTAACTAAAGCAATTCTGCCAGGGAGATGGCTCAGTGGGCAAAGGTACCTGTGGTGCAAACTAATGACCTGAGATCCCCTGGGAATCCATGTGAAAGGGGAGAAGTAACTCCTGGAAGTCATCTTCCCGCCTTCAGATGCACCTCCTCATTTCACACTTTACACACACAGAGATGGGGGGGGGAGAGAGCGGGAAAGAGAGAGGGAGAGAGAGAGGAAGAGAGAGAGGGAGAAAGGAAAGGGAGAGAGCAGTAATAAATAAAAACTAAAATTTTAAATAAAGATTGACAGAGCAAGACAAGCAAAATAAACAATACTATTATTGCTGTCAGCCAAGAGCAGCCCTCCTCTCTGAAAGCTGTGCCTATGGGTAACACTGTTATGAAGTCCTGGCATTTAGTGTGTAGACCCAGTGTGGCTAAGTGTTCTGTCATTTTGGAAACACTTGGCACTATGGCAGAGCTCATGGCTTTCCCTCTCAAACTCCTGTTATTGTTTTTATTTAGAAGCATAAGGAGGAATAGTGAAAGAATTGGAAAAATGACATGATGTTTGATCACTGTAGGCTTGGAACACAGGCTATAGAACTCATTCTGTCAGAGTACAGGAAGTCTTCTGTAGAAATGGCTTAAAAAAAAAAAAAAGGCAGGGACAACAGTAATACCAATGGGTGAACACGGAAAGGAAGAAATGTCTAGGGATCCTACCACTAAACAAAGAGTGACAGGGCCCTTTATCAGTTGTGGAATATAGAGCTATCGGCTTTGAAACCATTTACACAAGCAAGAAAAATGGGCTCAGCGGGTTCTATTTATTTGTGCACACACATACAATTACATGTAATAAATGTATGCAGTGTAACAATAATATTCAAAGAAAAAAAGGCTATCAACGCAGGAGTGGGGCATGAGAAGGGGTCAAGGAAAGGTCACTAGGAGGGGCTGGAGGGAGGGAAAGAAAGGGACAACTGATGTGGTTACTTCAATTAAAAACATTTTTTAAAGGACAGAAATACTCGAGAGTTAGATGCTGGGGGTGGGGGAGCTTCTGACCTTCCTAAGCAGAGAGTGACAGCAGTGCTTTGGAAGATTAATTATGGGGGGGGGCAGCAAAACGGATGGACAAGAAGGAAGGCTCAGGGGAGCACTATGAACTGCTAAGAGCTCACCACTGCCCCAGCGTTGAGGAGGCAGGTTATGGGCCAGGCATGGAGGCAAAACCCGAAAGGAAGTACATGCTCTCCCACTGCTGCTGGAATTACAAGTCACCCTCTCCCTAGGTCAGCAGAGCACGGTGCCAGCATGCAGGGCATGCATTTTAGCCCCTCTGCCTCTTGAGAGAGATGGCATTTGCAGTAACACTGCTGGCATGAAAGAGGTTCAGAGAGATTGGTAATCCTGGCTTTTGGGAGAAGGAGACAGAAAGAGGGAGGGAGGGAGACAGTTGAGTTGACTCCTCTGAATAAGCCTGCATAATATCTGAAATGCTGGTGGGTACCATTATTCGACCACAGAAAGCTTTGAAATTTTAAGCGCTATGACACATTTGGTGATTGAGGTAAGGACACGGCAAAGGCAATACCTACAGGCTATGAACTGTAGTGCAACAGGACACTAGGATTGCAGAAGCAATGAAGTATCTAATTGAAGTAACAAACGAATGTAAAAAAATTCCTAGTGATGCAGGCAGAATAGACATTATTTTTGTGATTATTACCCGGGAAACAGCAGAGTCCATCTTCCTCGACAGGAAAAGGCTCCCTTCATATTCTGTGTCAGGAATCTGACAACTTTATTTCTCTTGGTTTCAACTTTTATATTAGCTACCCTTCTTATATCTGTGACCAAATACCTAATAGGAAGCAGTTTTAAGGTGCCAGGATCTGTTTTGAGGTTATAGCTCCTAAGGATAGAGCCCACAGTGATGGGAAGGTGATGCAGCAGGGAAGAACGGCGACATTGCTTCCAGAGAAAAAAGAGGAGATGGAGTAGGGCTAAGGAACCTGAAGGCCTGACCCCCAGTGACTCCTCCTCCAGCTGGGCCACACCTACAGGCCCAACCCTAGATGGGGACTGGGTGTTCAAACACATGAACCTCTGAGGGACACTTGAGTCATGTTACCTTTCTCCTGGGATATGTCTTTATCATCTTTATCCATCAGTGGAAGAAACAAAAAGAAGACAGAAGAAATACATCTGTGTCTTAAAATGATATGCATATTACCTGTGTCTATGTTACATTAATGGTCACATGGTGACAGTTACCGCAAAACACTGGCATCCGCCATCCGCCATACACCATCCGCCATCCGCCAGCACATAGCTGAGGAGAAAAAGGCATACATTTTGGTGAGCAGAGTTCTCTATTTGAAGTTCATGTATGTATGTAGAGGTGCATGTATGTAGGCATAGTCTTCATACCCTTTGATTAAAGTACTTTAAGAGCCTGTTTTTGAGCAGGGTGTTGGTGGAGCATGCCTTTAATCCCAGCATGCAGGAGGCAGAGGAAGGAAGATCTCTGTGTGTTCGAGGCCAACCTGGTCTACAGAGCAAGTTCCAGGACAAGCTCCAAAGCAATACAGAGAAACCCTGTCTCGAAAAACCAAAAGAGGAGCCTATTTTTGACTACTTTGGCATCAAACTCAAAGTCATAAGTAAAATCTAGACCCACTGACCTGGAGAGTTCTTGCTTTGTGGGTCCTTGACCCTCTTCAGAACTTCATATAGGTCTTTTAGTCTCAGAATTATCAGGGTCCTCCTTTTCTAGTGACCTCCTATCCTCCATGAGATACCTCAGGAGCTCTAACCCAACTCAGTCTTCAATATCCCCTGTGTTTCCCCACTTCATGTAGTCTTTGATGATAGTTGGATATGTGATTGTTGGAGTAATGCCTACCCTGCTCCCATTGTATCACCAACATCATCAGAGTACCAGAAGACAGTCAACAAATATCTGCTTAATGAGTACGTGAATGAGTTTATAATATTGGCAAATAAGAGTATATTACCCTGGAGGAAAGTCCATGTGAAATGCTTGAAAAAGAACTTTGAATTGTTAATCCCTTCACACACTAGTTTTTGTTTGCTCTCCAATGAGTAATTCCATTTTAAATAAAAATATTTTGTATTGAATATCAGCAAGTTAGCATGAATCACAACAGAAACAATAAAGATTAAGCTTTTTAACCATGCAGAGTTTCTAATCTGGATATAAACCTTTGTATGCTCTCTAATTGTTACTAAAAGAGGTAATATTTTAAAGTGCTTTTCCATTCATCTCGATTTTACAATATTTAAAAATCATTGCTCTGCAAGTTTGGCTTTTCCTTTAAAGAATTTTTCAACCCAAAAGTTTAGCGAATGAAATATATATACAGCTCGTGAATATATTTTAAGACTTTTGGGAAACACTTAAAACAAAAGCTATTTTGAGGATTAGGAAATAGCTTGTCTGAGTATTGCCAAGTGCATGTGGGCTAACCTCTTTGTGGGATGCAAGGAAATAGAAAGGCAAAAAGCTCCAACACTCTCAGTTCAAGGTTACCAGAGAATGTGAACATGAAGCGTTTCTCTTCCTGTTAACACAGACCATAAAAACAGTGTCTTCTTTCACTTAAAACAATTTAAGCACATGCAAGCAGACTTTGACCTGTTTGCCGTTTAGTTTCTCAGGGAGCGTCCTGGATGGGTTCTGGCCCCTTTCCCTCCTCCCTGGTGTTTTATTGTGTATTTAATGAGCCTTGGATACCTATGCAACCCACGGTCTACGTTTAAATGAGGGGGAGAGGAGGGGATACCAGATACTTCTGCAAGGTGACCAGTTCCATTGCAGTGTCTAGCCATTTCTTTCACAGCAAACTGAAGAAAGGAGAGTGCTTTACAGAGGATGCGACATCTAAATACCCTTTTCAAAAATAGGCAAAGATGGATGAGGAGTAGAAGAGCCCAGCCAAATAACTAGGGCAAAATCAGCCCGTAGGCAAGCATGCCCTTACTCCTTAAGAATTGGAGACCTCATTCTCTAGGGACTGCATATTAAACTTAATGGTTTTATTCTCTGCTGAGAACTCAGAACCTAAATACTGTTTTATTTCTATTAAATCTGCTACCTAGTGGGAAAGCGTTACAACCTGTAATTCTAGTTCTTGGGAGACTGCGGCAGGAGGAATGCAGTGAGTTCAAGGCCAGCCTGGGCTACATAGTAAATTCCAGGGCATCCTAGGCATTTAAAACTAAACACTGCCTCAGTATAAAAAAAAAAAAAAAAAAAAAAAAAAGGAGGGAGGAAGTGAGAGAGGGAGGGAGGAAGGAAGGAATTTAAGGGGTGACTGCTTACAGAAATAATTTACTGCATAACTTCAACAGGAATTTTAGGTTAACCAAATATAGTATGGCCAGTGCCCCTACTGAGATACTTCCTACTTTGCACTTAACATCTTGGACCATGTCAAAAATGTACCTGCATAGAGAAGTAAAGATTTTTCCAGGAGATGGGCACTAAAGTCAGAATGAGAATACCAGTGGAACATTACTGTAGACACTGAGAATAAAGACGAATCCAAACTCTCTTGCCCTGACTAAAAAAGAGACTTACAGCCCAGAGCAGTCTAAAAGTCCACCTAGAGCCTGTCCACCTCTCTCACGCCCATGTTTCTCCTATGGGACACTTGGGCAAAATCTTTCTGAAAGAATACATCCCATATCTTACAAAAGAATCTCAGAGAGCAATAATCCAAATTATTCATCATGCTCTAGACCTAGGCATTAATAAATATTTACTCAATGTTACTAAAAGTATTAAATGCATCCAACATGCTATTAGATATAAAATATGTGTGTTCTCAATATGCCATTAAATATACAAATAAATGTATGGTTTTTGTTGTTGATTTTGTAAATGGAAGAGTAATACATAAACAGGAGTACGGAAGAAAGCCAAGTAGTTGATTTTTGTTATTTTTGTTTATTTTCTATGTTTTAGATTGTGATGAAGTTGTACTCACAAATCATAAAGCATGGCCACTGTTCATAGCAACAGCGACAAGTATAGCAGGACAGAACTATTAATAATTTTTTTAAAAAAAATACATTAAAAAACTGACCAAAAACTACAGCAATACTCTCATCAAAAATAAATCAGCCTTTATTTCCAGCACTCTGGAGGCACGCAAATTTCTGTGAGTTTGAGGCCAGCCTGGTCTACAAAGAGAGTTTGAGAACACCTTGGATTACACAGAGAAAGCTTGTCTCAAAAAAAAAAAAAAAAAAAAAAAAGTAATGCAGCCTCTTTTGAAATGGCAATAGTCTAGCCTCTTTGTCTGAGGAGGCCCCAGACTCTGACATCTCATAACCTGAAATCAGAGCCAAGGTTTAGGTCATGTTGAGTCAGAAATACAAGCCTTCCCTCAAGATCCGTTCTCTGTCCTGCATGTTTAACCCAACATCCCATTTTCCTGTACTGTAGTCCTTCCTCAAAAGCATCTATTATAACTGCAATTTCCTCATACTTACATATAACCTAGTAGACATCTGCTTCTAGTATAAGTATGTATTAATACTTTGATGGTTGGATGTTAATTTTGTTATCACTAAATAAATATCTGAGTTTAAAAAGGTGTGGGTCAAAAGACACTAAATACCTGTAGCATAATAGGTGAAAATTCTCATGAGCTAAAAAAAAAAAAAAAAATGGGAATTCATTCCTTGCATATGCCACAGTCCCGTGACTGCCCTCCCATCTCTACAAGTCTCTTCATCCTCTAGAGATGCAGCACCATCTCCATCCAGTTGGCGGATGCTGAAGGAGAACAGAAGGGACCATTCTAGGAAGCCCCAGCTTTCAAGCTGAGAGAGAATTAGAGGCGCAAGTTGGGACTAATTTGCCTGGCTATAAAACAGAGGGACTAGACCTGGGGAGGTTGCTAAAAGCCACAGCCATCCTTAAACAAAAAAGGCAGAAAGAGAAAGGAAGGAAGGAAGGAAGGAAGGAAGGAAGGAAGGAAGGAAGGAAGGAAGGAAGGAAGAAAAGAAAGATGCTAAAAATGCTAAGTACTCTAAATGTCCCAATAAATCTTGACATTAAAAACTCATAATAATAGATGGTTAAATATAGGTTGCACAGAAAGGTTTTTAAAACCCAATGGCATTGTCATCTTCTAAGTGCAGTGGGCAGCTTGGCAGTCTCATACAAATCAAAGGCATTGTGAAAGCCAACCTATCTACTGGTTTGAGGGGGTGGGACTTAGGAATTGAATCTGTCAGGGCTTAAGTAGACACTGTTCCATGGATCTACATATTTTGTCCCCCACTTAGTTTTTAGGTCTATCCGTGAATACTATCCATTCCCTAGACACATGCTTTGCTCAGGGTCACACATTAAGCAGCACTCTCTATTCTGATAAGCGAGACATTTACGCTGTAGTTTCACTGTCATTTGTATTTGGGAGAGTTAACAAAATAAGGTGATAGACCCTTTATAGTTGTAAAATCTGCTGTCCTACTGCTATCTGACTGAACTAGGGTGATTTTCTTATCATGTGTGTTTCTAACTTTTCTTTCAGGTTTGAGTGTGTGTCTGTTTTCTGGTTTTGCAGGTTTCATTTTTATGGTTTTGTTATCTTCATAAATAGATCAGGTGTACAAGATTGGGTCTTTGTCTCTTCTCTATTACCAAGACTCCTTGTAGACAAAGCAAAACATGCCGCAATCTTGGTCTAATTAAAGCCTGGCCAAATGAGTACATACTGAGCAGTGTGCACTGAAATCAGCAGGCCACCCACCAAGCAAGTGGAAAAGAAGACGCTGGGTCATCCCAGAGAGAACTGGATGCGCCTTCAGAGAAAACAGAAGATAGTGTGTTTTGCCATGGTCAAGTACAAATAGTGCTTCACACAGCAGCAAGCCAGCCATATGTGTGTTAAATATTGCAAGCATGACTGTAAAGAGAAAATAGTGAGGCATCTGTAGGGCATAGTGACTTTTCCCCACTGCCCCTCCAAATATTTCCGAAAGAGTAATTCCGGGAAGAAGCAAAGGGGGAAAGTAATAAATGTGTGTGTGTGTGTGTGTGTGTGTGTGTGTGTGTGTGTGTGTGTGTGTGTGTTTACAAATATATATGCATCTATATGTATAGTAATTTGAGAATGATAATTGAAGTTTTCCAACTGAGTTTTAAATATCTTTAAATAATAAGGTTGTCTGGGTCTAAATGGATCTCAAAAAATGAAAAACACATTCTCTAATCTCTTCTAATGCTCTAGACATATTTTTACTTAACAAAATTCCTCATTAGTTTTTAACTATTAGTTTAAATTTTTGCCAACTGGAAGCAAGCAGAAACTTGCGGATGTGCTACAGATAACTGATTCTCAAATGGGAGTTGGTAGGAAAATATCAGAGCCTCTGCAGAGATAATGGGACTAGGAATGTGTAGTTTGGAAAGACTCCCCAAGCTGATGCTGCGACTCCTCCACCCTCATCCTTGTTTAGAACTAGTTTAGAACTACTGTGAGTTATTACTTCATAGTACGAGAGCAAACTGTTCTCCTGTGGAGAAGCCTGCGAAGCAAAACCGGGGATATTTTCCCTTCCCCTAAGAAGTTATGAAGGAGCAAGGAATGGTCAGGAAAAAAGAAATAGTCAAAGGAAGGAAATTTCTTCCAAAGACATACATGTGTGGACCATAAGTGAATGGTTCTTCCTCCTTCAAAGGGTTTTTCTGGTTCTTAAGCTTTTGTGTGTATGTATAGGTATATACATTATATATTTACATGTTCCCCCTCATGCCCTTTACTCACCTTTTTCTCACTTTGCCATCTTCCCTTTAGTTCCTCTTGTCACTATAGATGGGGTTTTTATTATTATTATTTCTTTAATTTTTGAGATTATAATATAATTACATCATTCCCTTTCCCTTTCCTTCCTTCAAATTCTTCCGTGTACTCTTCCTTGCTCGTTTCAAATTCATGGCCTCCTCTTTCATTAATTGCTGTTACTTGCATATATATATATATATATATATATATATATATAGTCACATGAGTGCATATGCATCTTTACTTCTAAACACCTAATTATAATCATAGATAGTTACACTTCTACTTTCCTGTCATGTACATATGTACATATATATAACATATTATACATATATATTCACATATATTTATTTATCTATAAACTATAAAAAAACAAAAAGAAGAAATATATGTTATTTGTCCTTCTGACATTGCCTTAATTCACTTAATACAATTATCTCCAGCTGTGTACATTTCCCTACAAATGACACGACTTTGTTCTTTATTACTGAAAAAATTCTATTATGTATATATGCCACATTTTTTATTGACTCCTCTGTTGTTGGATATCTAGTTTGGTTCCATAATTTAGCTATTATGAATTGCTCTGTAATAAACATTGATGTATAAGATAAGCTGGCTCTGAGATAAGCTGACTCGGGTCATTCATGTCAATACCCAGGAGTGATATACCTACATCATATAGAAAACATATGGAACCCTTACACACTGCTGGCACAAGTGTAAATTAGTCCATTCACTATGAAAATCAGTATGGAGACTTCTCATAAGACTGACTGTATCATCCATATTATTGTTCTTTTATCCATTAGGAATTGAATGTTGTTTCAGTTGAGAGACTTGGAAAGTGAAGATTGACATAAAGCAGATGTTATTCTGCCAAGAAAACTGAAAGTGGGCGATTTACCCTGACATTGGATTCAGGCACCTCTGGCTCTTCTTTGCCAAGGATAGTACTACTAACTAATAGCAGCCTTCAGTTTACCATCTGGCATCACTGCTAATGCTTCAGACATCACCTGTATAGTCTAGGAAACTAGTGTGAGACAAAAAACAAATCCATGAGCATTTCAAATTTTCCAACATGAACACATCCCTCCTCTACTTGTAATCAGACTTGGACAAGGAAGTCTTAACTTCACCCTGCTTTGTCTTGCTGGGTTTGTGAGGAAAATCTCCAGACACGGTTAAACTCATCTCTCTTTACTACATACCTACTCCACGTGAACGTGGGTGGAGAAAAATTCATGATGTCAAACTGCCAACACCCCCCCACACACACACACACACAAACACACACACACCAGGAGTGGATCCAGTTTCAGGGAGAAGAGCAGAAGCAATCAGAAACTCCATAAACTCTGTGTCCGACCAGCATGTACGGTCACAGCACTTTCCACAAGCTGTCTTCACAAGAGATGCGTATGTGGGGCTATTAATGAGCAACATTTCCACAACCCATCCCACCTGGCCTATTAAATGAGATCTCTGCTACAATCTCCCCTTCTTTTTATCACTTATCAATTGTCCTGTTCTGTTTTGGATCATTCCATTAGCTATCCAACTCATTATGATTTCACCAATATTACCCAAAAGACATTACACAGAACCTTTGCATTCTCCATCTCTGAAGTGTCTGTGTTTGCAGTCTCTTCTTCTACACTCTCTCTCTCTCTCTCTCTCTTGAGCCCATGTCATTCAGGCTTTCTACAAATTAGCTATACTACTCTTGCCAAGGTCAACAGTAGCTTCAACATTGCTTCACCCCCAAAGTCAATTCTCAGTCACGACCCCACTGGTGCGATAATTGCCCATGAGATTCTCTTCACTCGGCTTCCAGGTGAATAAGCTTTCCTTCTGCCTGAATATCCACTCATTCTCAGTCCCGCCTATCATTTGGGATTTCACAGAGTACCTACCTATACTTCAAACAAATGCGTTCGTTCTCAAACTAGTGAGTCCCAAATATACACCCTTACCCAGGCCACCTCCTTGACTTTGATCTATTCCGTTCAACTAGTTGTGTAGTATGCACCTTATATCTCACAAACTGAAGCTGAGATCTTCCACACCTGGAACTCACAGATCTAGCATGGTGTTTCCATTTTGGTTAAGGAAATCCTCATCGTCATTGATCAGACTAAGCTGGAGTGTTGCTGCGATGATAAACATGCTGAACACTGGACCCGTTTTCAGTAACCCACATTCATTTATTGTTGTGCAGCATATCTGTGTCTCCTTCAGATGTATGCATATCAGCTTTGTTCTAGGGGCCAGAATAAGAGGGCAGCCTTTCCCTGAAACTCATTGTGTGTGTGGCAGAAGGAACAAAGAAATAACAAAGTATGTGCTGTCAGATGAAGTTTCCACCACTTCTGTTGGGCAAGCAAGTCCCTTGGCTTTCTCAATAGGCCAAAAGTGTTGGGTCAGGACCCTACACTGAAGAAAACTAAAATAATTGGTGAATTTAAAAAAAAAAAACCAGCCTACTTATTGGGCCAGCTAAATGTTTAGCTCCTCTCTTTTTAAAATTCTCATCCATCAATAGACCTAGCTAACGTCTCTGTGCTGGTATCCTATTCCAGATTCTCGTTAATGCTCCCTGTTTGCCTTTCTAGCCTAGCCTGCAGGCAGTATCCAAAGTGATAGTTTAAAAACCCGCTTCTACCTCAAACTCTCAGATGGTTCCTTGCTCACTCAAGGAAACGCCAACATCTCTCAATAGCCTTGTAAAATCTGATCGTCTCCTCATCTGTCACCTCTCTGCCTCCTCTTCATCTTCAGCTCACCCTCTCCCAGTCACATTGATTTCTTTGCAGTCTTGGTATATACAAAGTGCAGCCCAGCCTGGGGACCTTTGCACTTGTGTCCCCTCTTCGCAGAGCACACTTCTGCCAGACCACATTGCTCACTGTCTTCTTCCCCAGGTGTTTGTGCAAAGGTCACTCTCACGAGAACCTATTTACAGTCTCAACCCCTACCCCTCATCTGACACCCTCTCCCTTTTCTACTTTCTTGGTCCCCCTGCACTCAGACTTTCTTCTCATCTGAATATATATATATATATCCTAAAATGCACATTTCTTGACTACCCAGATTATTACCTACCTATTTCATCCATTATTGTAATATTATCACGTAATACTAAGTCTAACTCACTCAGTCTCGATAAACATTTGTTTAATACTTACTTCAGTGAGTAACAATGAATAAGAAAGGCTTTAAGGAACTAGAATGTAGACATACTTTAAAGATGTGAAGAAAAATAATAAATATGAAGCATTCACATAAATCAGTGCAATTGCTAAATTATTTGTTTCAAAACAGAGAAAATAAAAACAAGAAAAACAACATTAAAATATCATTAAATATACCCATTCTAAATCAATAATATTATGGCCAAATTTAAATCTCAATTTGAAATGTTTTTTTTCTATCAAATGAAGAAAAAAGCTAAGGTCAAATTTAAATCTAAATTTGAAAACGTTTTGCTTGTTTTTACGTCTATCAAAGGGAGAAAAAAGCACCCCATTCTGTGCCACACTTGGTATGAAAATAACAATCCACCACAAATTTGACTCTAGATTAAAAGGAGACAGCTTTTTTGCCAGACTGATTATCTACATCCTAGGCTGACAGGACCTCAAAGCAGATTGCCTCCACCTCAGCACCATTTGCCTTGGGGCTGAATAAACATTGTTGTGGGAGCCTGCACTTGAAGGCTGAGACGATGAGCAGCATCACTATCCTGTGTCCACTAAGTGTTAGTGGCATCTCCCCTGTGGTGACAACCAAGAAGTGTCTCAGACATTATCAGATGTCCTGCGGGGAGGGGATGGAGGCAGGGTAAGCTGGACCAGGCTTATCACTCTGTTGAGAACCATTCCTAGAAGATGATGATGCCCGGGCAGTAAGCACTCCTGGGAGGCCTCACACTGTGTGCATAAAATGCACTCTAGGGCTATGATAGAAATACAATACCAAAGTAGACAGACGGATCCTTAACTCCAGGGCTTCGTGAACTCTTGGCTGGGCTGCTGTTACAAAGAGCCTCCTCTGGCTCTGTCCTAGCCTGTCTTTTGCTTGGCAGTGTAGCCAGATGTCACCTGAAAAGGAACAGTTCCTACGACAAACTGGCTATTAACGTTTTCATTGTCTAATGTTTGAGTCCAAGAGGAAAGACAACAGTTTCAACAGGGAAAATGAAAGAAAACTGGAGAATGTAGGCAGGAAGCTCCGCAGTAGAAAACTTGGTCTATTTCTGGACCTCCATCGACACCTTCACAGCGGTCAGATAGGGATAGACTTGGAGGAAAATACCCAACCACCACCAGTCTGTTTAGGATTGATTCTGGATGGTGGTCTCCACTCCAGGGAAATGATCAATTAAGAATAATATGATACTTTTAACTGAAATGACATAACTTCCTTACTGCTATGGAGCTTGGTACTCGCATTTCTAATTTAAGATGCAATAATTCAAATCTAGCAGGAACTCTGCCACAATAATATCAGCCAGGCCTAAAATACTTTATAAATTTACCTTTACATGAACCCCTCAAATAATAAAACTATTTTTAAAATCTCATATCTTTCATAATGTTTAAAATGTGACTATCTTCCTAGCCAGTTTTAAATCTGTAAATCTAGTGTAAAAATGCAATAAAATTATTGAAAAAATTGAATGTGCCAGAGAAAAACCTCTAACATGTAAGCTCATGTTGCTCAATTAGAGTCCTCCACACATACAGAGAGAAAGAGACAAACACACACAACACAGACACAGATACACAGAGAGAGAGAACACACACACACACACACAAACCACAGGCACACACACAGTCTTTTGGGTA
The DNA here is from genome assembly GCA_030556225.1 of Cricetiscus sungorus. Taxonomy (NCBI): domain Eukaryota; kingdom Metazoa; phylum Chordata; class Mammalia; order Rodentia; family Cricetidae; genus Cricetiscus; species Cricetiscus sungorus. The sequence goes on from JANBXA010000731.1 coordinate 23,667,238, forward strand.
TCTAAAGCATATGTAATTTTAAATAAATGAACTTTCAGGTACTTAGAAAGAAAGCATATTATCACATGACTACACTGTGCATTCCTCCCACGCGAATGAAGCCATTCTACAATTGAAATATGAAGGTTCCTAAAATTGAAATTTATTTTTTTCAGTTATGCACAGTAGCTGGAAGAATCGACACAAATAAACCCAAATGCACATATTATTAAATAAGATTTTCCAACTTGTAGAGCACAGCCATTTTCTCCATTCAGCCAACTTTTGTGCTTAGAGTCACACTGAAAGAGCAATATTGGTTATATTTCTATCTTCATCCTTTAAAACATACAAATAAATAACAACAGGACCAAAAGTAAACAGCAGAAATTGTGAGGTAGATAGCCACTGATGTCTTGGTGCCTCAAACCACAAAGCTGTTTTCTGACGTTATATGCAAGCCACCATTACATCAACTTTAAAATACTGTCCACTGACATCTATAACCAACTGACAAACCAAAAGAATTCTACCTCCATCTGTTTTCTTAAGGAAAAAAAAAATCTTGAAATCATGTGTATCTTGTGGCATAAATTCAAAAGTATTTTTAAATATTTAAAAAAAAGCCTTATCGTCTGTCCATAATGTGAATTAAAGCTTTGGGTTTAAGAGGAAAAATATGAACTGACTCCTGCCAAGTGGCCCACGACGTGCATATCCTTCGGAGACTTCACAGCCTTGTCTTTATTTAGTTGCCATTTCTAACTGTTTAGTTAATATCTTAGTCTCTAACTCAGGATGCAACTCTGAGCTGAAAGAAGTCCCTGATGTTCAAATGGACCATTTACTTTCCTTTGCTAATTCTTGCCTCGTTAAAGATCTGGATATGACGACGTTACCTAGGTTACCTAGATGTGTGGGACCATTTACTTTCCTTTGCTAATTCTTTTGCCTTGTTAAATATCTGGATGTTTGCAAGGGTCAGAACAGTCACCTGGAATGTTGTACCCAAGAGGATATGACGACGTTACCTAGATGTGTGTCTTGTGCAACTTATAGACTGAAGTATTAGTTGACACTGATCAGTTCTAGTCCTTGTCACCAGAGTTAAAAATCCACTCACTCTGGAGCAGGGATGTAACACTCTGTGAGGAAAAAGTAAAGCACAGCACAGTGCAAGTGTGTCAGGATGCTACGGAGCAAAGGGAGGTTTCATTGCATGGTGGCAAAATATTCAAATGCAAAACATCTCCATCTGCCCTTACCTAACAAATAAAACGCACAAAGCAGGAGTCATCTAGTACTATCTTCCTTATCTCAGTTAATGTCACAACCTCAAGTCACACCATCTCCAGTTCCTAGCTCCCTAAACCTCACAGCCATTAGTCACCAAGTCTTGTCAATCATACCTCAAAAAAAAGTTTATGGAATAAACTGTCTCTAATTCATTTTCATTGCCATTGCTGTGTTTGGGGCTTTTTCCTTAATTTAGCCACATATCACCCCAACACAATCATAACTACTATACAACAGTCTCTTTGCCTAGAAACTCAGAGTGCTCTCTAGCAGGGTATTGTCCAGCTGCTCCCTACATTAAAATTATGTTTCCACTATTCATCTTTCAAGACCACACACAGCCCGCACCTCCATCAGGATTAACCCTTCTCTGTGTAATACTCTCTAGTCCTGTATTTGTACTGACACTATAACTCCACCACCTGCACAGCAATCAGTGTAAGATTCTCTGTATCTTTTGTAGCAAATATTGTTTTCACTTGAAATTGGGAATTAATCTTATTCAACTTCACACATCAAGCTCCCTTGAGAGCATCTACCATTATTTTAAGGGTGAATTTTAAACATTTAACTGAAATAGTCAAGTGCCAACAGAATAAATGGTTAAATAGTAAAGTTCCCCAAAATAATTTCAGAAAATGTATTCATTAGCAACTTTCATAGAGCATAGTTCCATTTCAATGTTTTCTAGTCTTTACCCACATTTCCCAGTGTCCTCATGGGCTTGGTATTAATTCAGCTTAGAAAAAACATGAAAACGAAAATTACTCAAGAGTAAGATATTCTTACTTATGAAGATATGATATGACATGATAGACAAGCCATCATTTCCCAATGTGAAACAGTATACAATTCATGGAACTCACTCCATCTCTGCATATAAATGAGATGTTGTTCAAACAGAATCTGCATGCAGCACTTGAATGGTGCCAAAAAATGGGTAATAATGGGGGAAATTAATGTTATTTCAACCCACACTTATTTCATACTGACTTTTAGTTCCTAAATAAAAGTTCTCCAAATGTACTTTAATCTTTCAACAAAAACAAGAAACATTAGTTGGATATAGATAGATAGATAGATAGATAGATAGATAGATAGATAGATTTTGTATATTATTTTTCTTTCCCTCAAAATGATGGCTATCAAAGTATGTCTGTCCAGCCTCTCTCCTAAGTACTATATAAGAGAAGTTAAAGGCCACTTCTTCTGCCATTGAGCCTCAAAACACAACAAGCAGCTAGCATTAGGCTCCCAAATGACAAAAACACCGAAAAATTATGTAAGAATCTATAGTACCTATAAATAATAGTATGCTACCTAGCATTTAGCATTGTTCTAAAAATGTGTATATATATATATACATATATATATATATATATATATATATATATATACACACACACACACATATAGAATCAAAGTTCTCAAAGGCCTCCTTAGTTAAAAGTTATTTGGGGCCCCATCCTACAGACTAAAAACACTAAG
>JANBXA010000731.1:23675000-23742500 GCA_030556225.1 Cricetiscus sungorus
CTTCCTCCTTAGCCCCTGGAATCCGTTAAGAAGGGCCTGGAGCAGAAAGGGGAAACAGCCAAAAGGCAGCGCAGCTGTGTGCTTCCGAAGCTTCTGTGCGCTCCAGTGGTCTGTGTGGCCAGGGTCACAGGATGTTTCATTGCACTGTGCAGACGACACCTGGAGGCCAGGCCTGCTGGCTTCTTTGCATCCTCAAAGGCTACTGAGCACCATCTAGCACTTGGCCCAGCAACACTCCATGGCTGATAAATGACTCAGATGGCGACTGAGCGTTTCCACCTTTGTGGTTTTTGGGTTTTGTTTGGTTTGGTTTGGTTTGGTTTGGTTTGGTTTGGTTTGGTTTGGTTTGGTTTGGCTTGGCTTGGCTTGGCTTGGCTTGGTTTGGTTTGGTTTGGTTTGGCTTGGTTTGGTTTTTTGTTTGTTTGTTTGTTTGTTTGTTTTTGTTTTTTAATGAGACCTGCAATTGGTAGCACAACTGACAAATGTTTAGTGCCATATTGCAAGGCTCATTCTTGGTGCCTAGATTCTACAAAGATTATAGGCTCTTGTGAATCTGTACATGTGTATATATGTGTGTTCATATACATATAACACGAAAGTAAAGGCAAAACTGTCTATGAGACAAAGGTGCTAACAGGTCCAGGGAGCAAGAAAAAGGAGGGTAGAAAGTATGAGGGGGAACATGTTTGGCATACGCTGTATACCTATAGGAAAACTTTTAAAGCAATATAAAAAAAAATAAACATTCATTTCCAGCCCTGTCCCCCACACATATGTCTTTTAAAGTAATTTCCTGTCACTAAATAATTTTTTTCTGACAGTTCCTCATTTCTTCATTACTGCCACGGGAAAATTAAAATTTAAAAATAATAATAAGTTCAGAATTCTCCAAGTAAACCTATAAAAAATAATAACCACATGCTAATTCTTCTTTGCCTATACACTGGAAATAATTGCTGTGAAGTTCTAGAGAGTAGACGTCTGAGTCTAAGAAGTTGGCACCAAGGAAAGCCCTTTGGTGGATGCCCACAGCCTCACTCCTTGGCTTCCTGAGCAACCATGCTTATGTCTTTGCATGCTCACTTTGTTTTGGGTCCTGTTTGTCCCTGCACTTTGCTTAAGGCCACCCTAATCCAGTATGGCATCATCTTAACTCGATTATACTTGTAAAGAGTATTTTTTAAAGGTCATACCTGCAAGTCTTAGGAAGACACGGGGTGTGAAAAGGCACAGCTTAACCCACAGCATGTTTGTTTATCTGGAGAACCTCAAGATGCCAGTCTCAGAAACTGTCAAAATTAGTGAGGTGTCAATCAACCTGACCCAAATGATATGTAAAATCCAATTGTAATCTGTTTAAGGACACCTAAAACATTAACATAAGGAAACCATACAAGAACCAAGTTACAACTAGTTCTAGATGACTGAAATCATATTTATTTTTCTTTACTGCAAATAATTTTGAAATAGAACCTAATGGTAAACAGAAAATGTAAAATGTGAAATACACAGAAATTACTATAGAAGAGACTCTATAGTACTTCTAAGTGGTTTTGGAATTCTGCAACAAACTTCTAAATTTCTCATAGGTTCAAAGAAGAAGTCAATGTGAAAACTAGCCCAGTGTGGGGACACATCCCTTTAGTCCCTGCACTCAGGAAGCAGAAGCAGGTATATCTCTGTGAGTTCTAGGCCAGCCTGGGCTACATAGTGAGTACCAGACCACTCAGGGCTATGTAAATGGGTCATCTTGTGAATATCTGAAGTAAAAAGTTCTACAAGAATGAGGGTGAAGGGGCCTCACTCAGTTACAGTTTCATAAACAACCTTGAGGTTGGTAGTTTGTTTTAAGCATACTGTTCCATTCCATTCAAATATTGATCCTAAAACACAATGAATCTACTGTGTCCTGTGGCATTCTTTAGAAACAGGCAAATTCTTAAACAAAAGCAAAGCAAGATTTACAAGTTTCTGGAAGCTTAAGGAGAACTTAAAGGGAATTTTTAAACAATTAAATACACAAATTTCTTATATTATATAGGTGTACGTGCATATGTTTGTACATATACTCATTACATATGTCAACTTTCACTGGGTTTTCTAATTCATGACCCATGAACCTAAAGGTGTGATGAGTCTTGTGGAATATTCAGATCTTTTGATTGTGTGGAAATTTCTCTGGAAAGAGATCTACAGTGAAATTAATGAAAGCAAAACTTAAAAATCAGTTGCAAAGTTGTCAAGAGGATTCTGAAGGTAAAGACGCTCGGCTCCAAGCCTGTTGACCTCAGTTCCAACCCAGAGCCTGCACAGTGGAAGGAGAGGACTGGGTCCCACAGGGATCCTTTGAGCTCCCCACAGAATATGCGTGCTCCTGTGCATACACACACACACACACACACACACACACACACACACACACACACACACTAAGTAAATACATGCAATAAAGAATCAATTGCTGAGATAAAAGTGGTGTCAGGGTTATTTTTACTCTCTGTGTTGCCTTCCCTTTGGAAACCCCTTTAGGGCCCTGTTGTGTTAAAGACATTCTAGATGTCCACACTGTGAGAATTACAAAATGCTGGAAATAATCCTTAATGCAAAGAAAGAGCAGATGGAGTAACATAACACAGCCTTGTTTGAGACCCTCGACTTGTTTAAATGTAAGTAGCATTACCATTCTTTACAGAGCTGGCTTAGAATAAGCATAGGGACAGCTTTCATCCTTCGTCTGAAGCCAAAAAATAAATGCAACTCTGTACATTTTTTATTTGAAAGCATTCACATATGACATGCAAGGCATAATTGTCAGCTGAATTCTATAGCTGAGCATATGAAGAAAAAAGTTAAGAGGAAGAAAGGAAAAAGAAAAGAAAATGAGAGAGAAACTATGCTTTTAAGCTAATAGCCATTTATGAATCAATGCTTCATTTTTATTACTAAATTATAAATGAAATCAGAAAAGGCATGTTTATAGTGCTGTGCTTTGTGGATACTCTTTGGGCTAAATGTCTATGACAACTTATAAAATTTCAAGTAACTAGAGGGAGGAGGGAGAGGGAGGATCTGTGGGGTTTGATGGACAGCCAGACTAAGCAAACCAGATAGATAACAGTAAAAGTTGGCAGAAGTCAATCTCTTGCCTTCTAGACACACACCTTTGTGCACATGAACACCACACACACATAAACACATTCTCACAAAATAAGAATACATAAAAATATAAACAAGATGAATAGTCAGTCACTCATGAAGAACTGCTTCTTTTGTTTTGTTTTGTTTTGTTTTTCAAGATAGGTTTTCCCTGTGCAAGAGTCCAACAGTCCTGGCTGTTCTGAAACTCAATTTGTAGACCAGTTTGGCCTCCAATTCACTGTGATCTACCTGCCTCTGCTTCCCGCATATTAAGCTTAAAGGCCAGCTTAAACCACCAGCGCCAGGCTATAATATAACTGCTTTTTTAGCTGAACATGAAAATATTGCTAGAAGGCGCTTTAGTCAATGTGGACTAAAATTTGTGAAGCAAATGTGTGCTACAAAGAAAGATTATGTACACATATCTAAATGTGTCTTTTAGAATAACATTTTTCTGCAAGTAAAACCAATCCTGAGTAAATACTGCAACTATGAGACAAATACACTACAGTAAGCAAGCTATTAAGTGATTTGCTGCCAGACTATGAGAATTTTTCTAGAAAATTGTCAGCTCACTAAAAGCATTTGAGAGATGATAACCACTGCGAGTATGACACACACACACACACACACACACACACACACACACACACACACACACACTACAGTGACTACATGACAATGGAAAATGAAACCTCAAAACAAATCCAGAGTTCCAATATCTTGAAGACTTTTCAGCATTGCTTACCATGGGGATGCAGTACCTTATCTGGGGGTTCCATTTACACTTTCTTCTGCCTCTGAATAAAATGGTTGCCACTTACCCTCAGTTATGATGCTAGCATCAACCCTGGCTATAGTCTACTTCCATCCTAGAAAGTGGTTATTTAATATACATGAGTAGGGGTGTGTGTGTGTGTGTGTGTGTGTGTGTGTGCTGGCTGGTCTCATTGCTGTCATCAAATACTGACAAGAAGCAACTTAAGGGAAAAAAGGATTTCTTTTGGTTCACCATGCTAGAGGAAATGTCCATCCTGTCAGGGGAGGCATGGAGGCAGGAGAGATGGGTTGCCAATGACCTTTTATGTGCAACCAGGAAACAAACATGATCAGGAAATGGGACTCGACTATAAAACTTCAGAATACCCCCCAAGGACCCACTCCTGCAAGTCCCCATCATCTTTAAAAATGTCCACAGCTTCCTCAAATAGTGCCACCATCGAGGAACCAAGCTTTCAAACACATGTGCCTGTAAGGGACAGTTCACATTCACACACTAGCAAATCTTGATTATTTATTTTCAGAAAGTGATGCTCTGAAAATGATACCATAAGTAAACATATCCTCCTTACACTTTAGCTGAGTTTCAGCAATGCATTTTTCATACTAAATGAGTCCTATTGCAGAGTTCTATCAGAGGTGATAGTTGATGTGTTAGTAACTGTAAATGAATGTAAGGGACTCATGAATCCAGAAAAAAAAAGAGTCTCCAGATGGAGCATCACTTTATGCTATCTAAAATTGCCCACATGCTGGCTGGGTAGAGCATCTGTCAAGCCTGAATGATGCATGAGGTTCTGGGTTCCATTCACAGGGACACAAAAATAAACAAAAAAATAAAACAGGTCCCAAGAAAGCCCAATGAGCCAAGGCCATTGTCTTTGCTGCTTCATTCCCCTGACTGCCCACACATCATGAAATTGATAAGCCGCACTATCAATCTGAGGGTCTTAACTCTGCCTGACATTAAATACACCAAGCTGGGGTTTAGGCTCCTTTGCTTTGTTTCATTCCCTGGTGACATTTAATTTGAGGAAGGAAAGTGTCAGCATTCTAAAAATCACCATTTAGCAATTCTTATTGTTGTCTCTAAAGGCTCCTACCTCATATCCTTAAATTATTTTAAATTTTTTAAATTAAATAAGTTATTTAAATTACTTCAGACTCAAAGGCCTGCAGGGAAAGGTGGCTGAAGAGATGGAAACAGACATGTGTGTCTCTCATAAAGTGGGTAACCACTGCCCTACTCTACCTATGAAAAAGAACATGAAGTATGAGTTTTTAAGACTTTCCTCTGGATAGCATAAATATTTATGCGAATTCTAGATTTTAAAATGCAGATGTTAACTCTAAATTTCTATAACACTGTGTAGACTTCCATGGCTTACACAGAAGCAAATGTGACCCAAGTCAGTGACCCCCTGGGACAAGAGCTTCTTAAAACCAGGTTTGGTTCCAAGGCCATGGGAAACTGGACATGTGACCAAGTGATCTCATATACAGATGAGAACGCCATCCTAGAAATGGTCTCTGGAGTGCTTACGAGATAACCACACATGAGTGGACTCTGAGTTATAACCATCCTCCCACAGCTGATTCTAGTTCTCAGATTAGGCCACACTCCTGAGCTAACCACCAAAAGAGGATGATACGCACTTCAATGTAAACTTCCTATAATACACAAATTGTACTCAGAATCAGGAGTTGTAGGATCCACCTAGAATCTCAGTACTCAGCAGGCTCAAGCAGGAACATTACAAATTCAAGGGCAGGCTCAACTACACGGTAAGGTCTTGTCTCAAAAAAAAAAAATAGTAATAATTTATGCTCAGAAAATGAACTAAAAGTCACTGTAGTGCCAGCAAGATGGTTCAGTGTGCAAAAGTGTTTGCCACACAAGCCTGATGACCTATATTCAATCTTTGAAAGTCTTTGTGGAGGGAAGAAACTAACTCCGGAATGTTGTTCTCAGAACTACACACGCACACACGCACACACACACACACACACACACACACACACACACACACACACACACACGTAAACCTCACATAAAAAAAGAATCATGAATTAAGAAAATTTCTAAAGATTCAATGTGAAAATTTTTATAAATATAAACAGAGAGAAATCTCTTAGCAACATATCTCTTCTCAAACATCTGGAGAATGATTCAATATATGTTAGTTTTTGAAAAATATCATCATACTCCATTGTGCTTTTCGGTAGTCTTAAATACTCAATAATATCAAATCCCTAAGGGAAAATAAACACAATAATGAGAAGATCAATTTCAGCTCCTCACTGAGCAGCATCACAAATCTTTCCCATCTGTCCAGAATATAGTGCTGTACATTAAAAATGTAGTCTTTCCCCACAAAAATAGCCTTCCCCAAATTACCTGGTAGTGATCATCTACATCACTCCATGGTGGGAATCTCAAAATGTCAATGAATCTTGACTTATTACCCTGTAGTAATAAAACACAACAAATGTACAATAGAAACTTAACAAAATATAGTTGCTACATCATAGAGAGATGTCATTTATATACAAGGACAAAGTATTGGAGATATAAAGTGTCAACAATCTGGATAATGACTCAAAAAGAAATGTTTGGGGGCAGGGAGAAAAGAATTCCTGTAACCAAATCAGGAAAGGAGGGAAAAGATAATTCAATTTCTATAAGTTAGAATATATTAAATACATGTACATGTTTATAATAAGTAAACACAGTTATAATGACAAGTATATGTTAGTAATTATAAAAATAGAGCTGAGTATGGTGGCAACCATTTTTAATCCCAACACACAGGAGACAGAGGTGGTTGATCTCTGTGAATGAAAGGCCAGCCTAGGCTACACAATAAGACCCTGTCTCAAATGATAATAATATAATAAATAAGCATATGTTAACAGTAAAGCAAGTGTCAAGTTTTTATAATCTCTCCTCTACTAAATCTCTTACTAATAAAATATAATTCTAAAATTTACTTTCAATTTTAGGTTAGCAAATCACATTTTCCTGGAGGATTCTAATTAGTACAAATAAATGGCCAACAAGTTACTCATAGAAGAAAGAAAGCAACATTAAGAAAGGTGGCAACTGTGTCTCCTCTTGTTCCCTGGCTGGAGACAGAGCTCAGAACTTCTAGAATGGTGGACAAGCTCTGTACCCCTGAGCTACATCTCTAGCCCCTCCTGGCTTTCTCGATTGTCACACAGCACCTAACCCAACGTGGGCTGGGCACCAAGCACACAGGAGAAAATATTCTCTACACAATGAGAAGGGAAAACATCTGTCTTTGAGCAAACTCTTCTCTCCCATTGTTAGTTCCGAAGAGGAATACAAACTGTGTCCAAACAAGTCTGGGATAGATCTGTCCTCAATAAATTCTGATCATTTTCTAACTAAAACTTTGCAGAAAAACATTTATTATTAAGTGTGACTTGTTCAAACTTATGTGAATTAATGAGTTCTCTCAATCTAACACATGTGTGTGCGCACACGCGCGCACACACACACACACACACACACACACACACACACACACACACTGCCTGAAAAAAAAAAGAAGAAAAAGAAAAAACTACAAGATGCTAGATCAGTGTCTCATACCCACATTTAAACATTTATGGGGCCTGATGAATGTTGACGTGACTTCCCATGTTGTCATTGGCTTCATATATACAAGTCGCTGAGAAACTTTCCAAGAAGGCATCCTGTTCTCCATTCCTGAGATAAATCAACGATACAGCATCATCCACAGTTCGGACACTTCCTTTTCCCATCCCAAACATTCTTATAAAAATTTAATGAGAAATTTTTAAAACCTCTCACCAACATTGTTTGTACCAAGCAGCATGGAGTTATAAACAGTCTTCTGGGATTTGGGAGATGTAAGGCACTTCAAAGCCATGGTCTAAGCCCCCTAGAGCCAAGATGCTCTCATTCACTTTCTAAAGCACAGTATCTTAAGTTTGGTCCTTTAAAAACTGGGATAGTTTTTGCTACGAACTGTGTCTCATGCTTAGAACATCTCATGAAACTCCAATTTTTACCAATGTCCTTTTCTTCAAAAATGTAAAGAAACAGGAACCCACATGTGCTTTCTTCTGTGGATGTCTTTGAACTTCCTAAATAGCACACCCCACAGAACCAAGGTAATATCTATTAGCATGCTATGATTCCTGTTGAGAAGCAAAATTCCTCACACTCATTCACTCTCAGTGCCTCTAATCAGGGAAGAGGCTGATCCATCTTTCCTTAGCATATCCTATGAGTCAGTGGCAGGAAAAAATAAATAAAGGCATTTTAATAATTTTTAGAAGGTTTTGTAAATATCAATTCAAAAGAGAGATAAAAAGCCTTCTGTTCTGAATTGTACACTTAGTATGCAATATTATATTTTTAAACTCTGATTTAAACAATTTGTAAAACATGTACAAACATAGTATTTACTAAAGACTAAAAGGCACAGTATACATTTTTCTCATGGTAAGCTTTGATGGTATAGACTGGGCTTACCCTGGTAGGGTTGGCTTACAAATAATTCTTTAGCTTTTCAAGGTTCCTTCCTGAAAATAAAGGATTATGAGCAAAAATAATTCATTGCTTCTTATTTTAGTGCATATTTTGAAAGTTTTATATCCAAGAGGAGAAGGTAATTATTTCCTCTAGAACAAGACAGTATGTAACCCTTACCGATGTCTAAATAAATTTCAAAGTGGAAGATAAAAGGAAGCCAAAATTTGTTTGATATATGTCTTTAAGGTTAGTTTGGTTTGCCTATGCAAAATAGTAAAGAGCTTAAAAAGCATTTATTTACATGCCTGTATTACCATTGAGTGTGTGTGTGTGTGTGTGTGTGTGTGTGTGTGTGTGTGTGTGTGTAAGAGCCCCTGTTTATGAGAAGAGATGAGGATATAAAAGAATTTGAAAGCTGGGCATGGTGTCACCAGTAACCCAAAGCTGTGCTTCTGGGCACATAGTAATTGATCAATAAACCACTGGCTTTTTTTCCCTTGGCATTGAGAGCGTTAAGCAATGCCCCGCTATCTCTGATACCTTAGCTCGTCATTGCAGACTCACAGCAGGAAGACTGGTGTTGAGCATGCTTGCCTTTGCCTTCTCTGTATTTATCCACATCCAGTCTCAACCCATCATGAATCTCTGAAATACTTACATAAAAACAGTTTTAATCTGAGTTGAGGCTGCATATGCCTTAAATCCCAACACTCAGGAGGCAGAGGCAGGAAGATCTCTATGAGTTTGAGGCCAGCATGGTCTATAGAGTGAGTTTGAAGACAGGCAAAGCTACACAGAGAAATCCTGTCTCAAAAAAAGAAAACAAAAAATGTTTTAAACTTCCCATGAGATACAAGCTTATTTTCCAGTCACTCCCTCCTTATCCCCCATAACATGAACCTTAACTAAATAAACTGTAAAGACATACAAGCTATGTGACTGCACAGCTCATAACAATGGAAGGTATTACTGTAGTGCATGGAGATTAGGGAAGCTGATGTATCTTTTGAATGAAATAAAATGCTAGGTGCATAACTACAATCCAAAGTACATGGCCAATTTTTCCTTCTTCCTGTAAAGACGGGTGTGTGCATCCCTTCCATCAGTGATCTCACTCTTACTTATCTTCTATGTTTTTGTTGTGTTGTTTTGTTTTGTTTTTTAAGTAGGGTTTCTCTGTGTAGCTTTGGCTGTCCTGGAACTTGTTCTGTAGACCAGCCTGGCCTTGAACTCACAGAGATCCACCTGCCTCTGCCTCCAGAGAACTGGAATTAAAGGGGTGCATCACCACTTCCCAGCTCTTCTATGTTTTCTAGGGACAGCTAAAGGCAGGTAGTCAGTCTATACCATGCTCTTAGAGATTGTTTCCTTTGTTTCTAGCATGAACGCTCCTATAGTAAAATCAGCCAATCATGTCTTATTCTGAAGACTGTTTGGATACTACGTGTGCGACAATATGCAAATAGCATGCATTTATAAATCTTGAGGTCATTAAGGAGATAACCATGCACAGCTACTAGAAGGGGTCAGTTTATTTATCTCCATGAAAGGTAGTCAGATTCTCAGTTCTTTGCTTGCAAAGGAAATTACTAAAGAATAATTTTGCAGTGAAGAACCTCATGCTGAGGAGAGAGCACACTGACAAATAGTTCCCGGATGCTTCATTCTACTGTACTATCCTCATGGGTGGTAGGGGTGTGCTTGGGGCCAAGCTTACTATGGGAACAATGCTGCCATGTTTGAAATTCATCCTCACATTACTGACCCCACCCAGTTTTGAAAGATAAGAGATGTAAGAGAGGGAGCTTAAGACTAGGTTTGGGATATATGTATGATGCATAAGAGAGGATACTGGAAAGCCCTAGAGTCTTGTTAAATCCCATGGCATTAATGCTAACCCACAAGTAGCTTGGGAATGCCCGCATTTTCTTTGAAGTGAAAACGAATCCAAGACTTGAACTTCTGAGATTGTGGAAGTGTCAGCGATGTCTTTGGAGGGGTTGGGAACTGAACTGTTACTCAGTCCAGCCTGAACCTCGGAATCTGTCTCCTTAAAAGTCTTACCTGGGAACTAGAAGAAACCTATTTCCTGTGAAACATCACAGAGATTGAGATGTTTGCAAAATTGCTGTTGATGCTGCCTAGGAAGAATTTTATTTTCTGAGTATTTGTTTAAAATCTACTAACTATTGTCAATAATCACCAACTTGGTGAGTCAGACCATGCAGTGTAAACTTTAATTGAGTGAGCATTAAATTAGTTGTTTCAAAAATAAGTTTTTTCGAAGCATTAAATGGCTGTTGCTACAGACTGTGCTCCACACAGTTTGAATTCCTGAAATGTCTTGTTCTGAAAGGTGGATTTACATAAAATCTGGAAGCCTTACAAAATCCTAAATCAGAAAAACCTTTGTATTTTATGTTTGACCTTTTTTTTTAACATAAATAAAAGTTTGGCCTCTCTCTGTATCTTGATTCAGTACACACCCTTGAGCAGAATTTTGTGTATTTTAATGAAAACAATACAAATTCTTAATTCTATTAGAAAAATAGAAAAAGACTCATCCACTGCATCAACTCTATGTTGAAGAATATCAATAAATATCAGTCTGATCCACGTATTGCCCCTCTCTACAGAGAATGTGCACAGGGCTGGTATCTTCCCATCTACTACGCAGCCATGGTATCTCCAGGGAGTTACTCTGAAAGAGTAAACATTCAAACTCCATGCAGTTACAGACTGCAATATCATAAGTGTTCTACCCATCCTTTGAAGCCACAGAAATCAGATAATCAGTGATGGAAACCAAAAGCAGTGAAGAAGCTCTCCCTTACCAAAGTCTACAGTGAAAAACAATCCTTCCAAGGGAATGTGAGAATCACTATAGCAGTTCAAGGCCAACCTGATCTGTAAAGCGAGTTCCAGCCAGGGCTATATGGAGAAACCCCATCTCAAAAACAAAAAAACAAACAAACAAACAAATAAAGAGTTACAATAGCAAGCAATCATCCAAAAATTTGGAGCTGAGAAAATTAAAGATAACCATCCCAATTTTCCATAAGCAAAGGACTTAGGGTTAGGGTTAGGGTTAGGGTTAGCAGTGAGTGTTTGCCTAGTACAAATAGTGTACAAAGCCCTGTGCTTGATCCTCAGCACTGAAAAATAATAAATAATAAAGAAATAAATATCTTACTCTGAAAGTCCATAAGCAAATACTTTCTAATGTTTGAATGTAGCTTATTTTGGTTCACTTTAGTAATTCGCCTTTCTTCATCCAAAACACATTTTATATTTTCCAGGCATTTCTACAGAATCTCTTAGAAATACACTCTGTGTAGATACCAGGAGGAACAATTCATAAGATAGGAAACTCAGCCAATAAATTATTTCTTTCACAGCAGAAAACAATTTTTCATTATTTAACAAGGTGGTGTGGAATAAGCCGGGTTTGGTTCTATCTATGAAACCAAAGCAGAGCTGAACATGGTACTTGCAAATGAATGTTGCAACATTATTCATGATAGTCAAAATGGGAAGAACATTTGTCAACTGATGGGTGGATAAATAAAACGTAGGCCATCCACAAGATGGAATGCTACTCAACTGCATAAAAATAACCAGATACTGATTTATGCCATGACATATATGAACCTCAAAGACATGAGTAAAAAAGTCAATCACAACAGACCACCTATTGGATTATCACATCTACATGAAATTTCACAGACATCAGAAGTCTATAAGCATTTGGCTCGACTTGTGCTTAGAGAGGGAGAAAAGAGAGAAACTGTCAATGAAATACAGCTTTCTGGGACAGTGAGGAATAAAAATGTTTAAAATTAAGTTATAGTAACTTACTGCTCAGTTCAACAAATATCCTATTTTTAAAAATCCCTGAAGTCCACATCTTGGAGAGTTGCAAAATAAAGCTGGTTTTGTTGATGTTGTTGTTTTGGTTTTTTTTGTTTTGTTCTGTTTTGTTTTAAGCAAAGAGGAGGTGTGAATGATTATCTGAGATGAGAAATATTTAGAGGTATCACGTTCTATTTCATTTTCTATACAACTCAAATTACTAGGAATTTAAGAGCAATTCAGCTTTATGGGATAATTCAGTCTTTAGAATTTCTTCTTTAAAAATCTGAGACACAGAGTAGGATATTTTTTACTATGTCAAATGAAAGCACTCAAAAGTAACCTAATTATCATGATTGACATTATTATTGCTTAGATCTTAGTCTTTTATCCCCATCTGCTTCACTTGCTGCTTTTTGTTTTCTTCTCTACAGCTAAACCAATTTGTCTCAGCTAAGGCCAAATGAAGCTTGACTTTGCTGCATGTCAGAATTAACCTGAAGCTAACCATTCACCTTGGGCATTATCAAAAACTGATTTATTTTCAAGATACATTAATATTATCTGAGACAACACTATTGTGCTCTGTCACCCATCAAAATATTCTGGGGCAAGAAATTTTTCAATTGGTTTAGCTGACCTCACACGGTTTAACTGTCAAATAAATTTTATAATGGACAGCTTAGCAATCTAATTTGGTAACCCAGAGGAACTCCCTCCCTGGCCCTCCCTTGTATTCCCTAAAAGGTTCAAGAAACAGCAATTACAGCATTGGCATCTTAGCTGGAGCTTGTAAAGTCTTTTTCATGCTGCCCCTGGTACTCTTGAATAGTTGTTGTTTTCCTAGCACTAAGAAGTCATTGCCTTCTAGTCACCATGCTTATATGCTGACATCCTCTGCCATTTCCATTCAGCAGATAAACAAATTGGAAAACACTTCAAGTCACATAAGTGATCTGTCACTCTAGCTCTTAGTTCCATGAAGTGCTCCAATCTCTGAAACAAGGCATATCTTTCCCTTGAAGAAAGAGCTTATTAACATCCTGTGTATATCCATACCTTATCTTTAACTGCCTTTGAGACTCCATCTCCAACAAAGCAGGCAAGACCTATAAACTGACTCTTAAAAATGGCAAATCTCTGTTCAGAAGGGACTCAGCAGTTCATGACCAGAAAGCATTGACACTACAGGAGAAGTAAGCCACGGAGAGTCATGGGTGTTCACAAAAGAGCTCAGCCAAGCTGGAGTTGAGATAAGCAACTTCAGCGATGAGGCTGAGGCAGGGGTACTTACACAGTCCTGGCTACCCGTCAAGACAGCTTCCACCTCAACTAGGAACGTAAGAACTCTCCATACAGTACCAGCAAACAGAGCTCCAGGGCCCCAATTTTTGTTTAGAAATCCAATTTCCAGGAAAATTTTCAAATAAATTACCTAGAACTATGTCACTGAAATCCAGATGTTTACAAACATTAACAAAAGTATAGGCTTCCTTTTTAGTATTATTTAAAGCCTGCAGGTTTTACACAATAGTACCATCCATGTATACTGGCTATGGGGTATAGAATTCAAAGGAACCTAGTACTAGATAAGAAAACTGAATAAGAAGTTGGATGTAGTCATACCTGCCTGGAACCCCAGCATCCAATACCTGTGCCACCGTAGTAAGAATACATCACAAAGGGAAAAGAGGAAGAAAACCCCACAATTGTCAAAAGGCTCATTTATTTATTTGCTTGCTTGTTGATATGTGCAATGGTGTTTTGCCTGCATGTGTGTCTGTGTTAGAGTGTCAGATTCCCTGAAACTGGAGTTGCAGGAAGCTGTGGGCTGCCACATGGGTGCTGGGAATTGAACCTAGGTCTTCTGTAAAAACAGCTAGCCTCTTAACCATGGAGCTGTCACTCCAGCCCATCAAACGGATCTTATTAGTCAACGGGCTTGTTTTGCTTCTTTGGAAAGAAATAAAATAATATTGTTGTTTCGTGAGATAAAACCCGCTTGGCACAAATATTTAGAGAGAGAAAGGGCGTCTCCTCACATTTGTCCTTACTCTCCCTCTCTCCGAACCCTATTTATCTCAGAGTCTTGGCCATTTGTATTCATATAACAAGGACTTTCTTCATCACCAGCTCATTTTACAAGTGAAATGCAAAAAGAAAAAAAGAAAAAAGAAGAAGTAAACAAATGACAAGATGTAGTCACCTGCTAAGTCTTTCTAGTAGTTTAGGGGTGCAATTTTAGTTCACACCCCTCGTCCTCGCCCCCATTTCAATAGCGGTTTTAGAACAAATGCAATTAATTTCTTATTTTAGTTGCTTTCAAGTTTACTTAAGGTCTTTCCAAACACTCAAAAAGTTACCTGCAGATCAGCTCTGGCGACAGGTTTAATTCACAAACCCCTCTGACCCTGAGCTGCTGGGGGGAGGGAAGACGCAAAAGGAGAGTGTTGCCTGAGAAGCCAGCCACGTGCAAGATAGCAATCATCAACTCTATTAAAAGCCCCCCACCCCGGATCATCCAGCGAGCACTCAGGATCCACAGTAATTCCCGGTGTTGGTGCTCGCTAAGCGACACGTTGATGGGTCAGAAGACCCCGAGGAACATGACCCTGGAAACAGGGTGTTGCTTTTACACTCCCTGGGTATCTGTTACAAGCGAATTTCCTCTGGCGCCAGCAGGTATTTTGAGCAAGGACCTAGAGGGATCCCAGAGGGGCAGGGTGGGGAAATCGAGCTGCCAGTTTGGGATCAAAGCTTTAAAGATTTCGGAGGAAATTGGAAGATCCGGATTGCTTGGCCAAAGGGCTGCAGGATAAGGAAGACACTTCATATGCTTAGTGCAGGGGGAATGGGAATGGTCGTGGATAACAAGATCTCAGAGGAGAGATCTCATCAGATGGTCTCTCCCCCTCCCCCCATTACAAGATGAGAGGCTCTTGGTGATCATGCCAGAGTGTTTGGGACATCTGCCACTCTTTCCGGTGATCCCGAGAACCCAGAAGGGTGAACAGAGGCTGTGGGGCCCATGAAGATGGTTGACATTTCCTCAGAGGTTGTGGCCAGCCCTCCCTGGGGGTACAAAAACCAGGAGATAAGCTGAAGCGATGAGCACAGCCAAGAGGGAATGTTATTTCCTTGAATTAGTCTTCATAAAAGTCTGGAGAGATGGCTATTGATTAGATGCAAGACCTTACAAATTGTGTTCGGTTAGGGTGACCCTTGGGAGATACCACAGCAGAAGGCAGGTTCCATCCCTGCACTTATGGTCCCCAAGGGGCATGACCAGAAGCCAAATGGCATGCTGGCACACCTGCCAGCCTCTTCCCTATTTGAGGGGATTGGCTACTGCCTGGCAGAGCCTAGCTGTGGGGGTGGGGATCATTTCCTTCTCCCTAGACCCCTTCTCTCTAAGTTCGGTGAGGTCATCAAATCTGCTATCAGGCTTTGGTGCCCTGCTGGTGACCCGGTACTCTGAAGGGCCCACCTGGGTACAAATCCTTTGGGCTGGCAGCCTCAGGATGTCTTTCACATAGCTTGGGTTCTTAACTGGAGATAACCCCAGTATCATCAGATTCTCCCAGGGGATTGCAGCCCTTGCTCTCAACGGTTCACAAACCTAGTCTGAAAAGTTCAAGCTTCTGTTACTATTTTTTTTTCTATATTTATGAACTCATTTATGTCTTCTGATTTCTTTGACATCATATCAAATACTAGGTTAAAATCCGTTTAAAGTACATTTGTTCTACTCACCGGCAAAATAGATGGATAAATTTCTAAGTTGCAAAGAAAGCAGCTAATTTCACCACCACTATACTATTTTCGATGTAATTTTTGCCTCGGTTTCAAGGATAATGGAAGCATGCAGTGAATCTAAAAGGTTGAAAACAAGACATAAATGTGGTTCTTTTGCTGTGCTTCAAACAGTAAGTTTTATTCCTTTGGTTTTATTCTGGTTAAAGACCTCAGATTAGGAACATGATCTCAATCAAGTCCCTCTTTATACAGTAAAAGAAATCCATCCCCTTCAGTTAAAAAGGTTCCATTCCATCCATGTGGTCAGAATGTGAAGGTATTTTTTTAAATCCCTTTTGATGGAAACTATTTGAACCTGAAAATTTTGTGTGGCTATCTATCTTGCTAAAAGTCAGGATGAGATAAAGTGGAATCTGGCTGTGATTTCTCTTGGAAAGAAAACAATGAACTGACTGACTGGTCATTTATCACAGGGCTGGTCCTCCCCCTCTTCCAGGGTGGCTTAATTTGACATTGTTACATGGAGGTGTTTGCATCTTGGCTGTTGAAAATAGATCCCATTTAGCTGAAGAGTCAATGCTAAATTATCCTGTTTGTTGTATAAAGGAATGATAATAAGCTGTAGGGACTGCTCCAGCATGCTACCCTCAGCAAGAGCACGGGAGAACTACCAAGTTCTGTGCAGGCCCATCAGGTCCTCCCTGCTCAGTCAGGTCCCCTACTACAATAGCTAGTTTAGAGTTGAGGGACCTATTTCAAAACTGACTGCAAGAATATCTGCTTTATGCATCATGAAAATTAAAATGATCAATTCATTTTTGTTCTAGTCTAGGTAGTTATTTTAGCCAAAGAAAACAGTATTATTGATCTTTTCTTCAGATGCCTAAACAATAAAGAATAAAATTAATATAGATATACAGTAAAATAACCTCAATGGTATGAATCCCTCCCTGGAGTAGTCAAACAAAGCTAGGTGTAGAACTCATTTCCTATTATCCCAACACTCTGGAAGGCTCAGATAAGATTGCCAAGAGTTCAAAGGCACCCAGCTATCTTCAGGCTATCCTCAACTACAGAGCAACACTTAAGCACTACTTGGAGGAAGTTGTTTGGTTAGGAAGAATGAAGGATCTGTGCAACTGCTTTACTTAAGAAAAACTGGAAATAAATATATGCAAGATGAAAAAATGATTTTCTCAACTATGTCACAGAATAACATATAATGGCATCAAGTTATCTCTGATATTCTTTTTTATTTTCATTTTGTGTTATGCATTTTTGTTTTTTGAAATAAGGTCTCACTCTATAGCCCAGACTGATCTAAAGCTCATTATGTAGCCTAGGCTGGCTTCAAACTCATGGTGGTCCTTCTGCCTCAAACTCCCCAGGGTTGGGATTACAACACGTATTGTTGTGTCTGGTTTAATTGGTCTTTTTTAAGTTAACAAATACATTTTTCATTAATCTAAGTTTTCACTTATTCCATAAATTTGCACTGTATTTGGATTTATGGGCTCATTATAGAAACTGAAAAATGTATCTATTCACTTAAGTGTTGAGAAACAATTATTTAAATTAATCTACATTCCTAAATGCTAATATATGGATGGCACAACTCCCTCACAACTTCAGTACTTATCCTTACAAACATTATGGCAACATAGGAACCAAACTTGTTAATAATTTTATGGAGATTGAATTAAATTTATTAGCCAAATAAGAAGTAACATCTTCAATATTTCAAGTTCAGATGACTGTGTTTTTAAGGTGAGATTCCCTCCACTGTCCCCAATCTTATAAATATTTCTCTGTGAAGTAAATACTGCACAAGAGCAATTAGAATGCCTAAGTAATCCCTGCGCAGCTTGCAGATGGATTCTGTGCCAGGTCAAACAAACAGCAATGGCTCCTCCCACAGGGAGAGACAACAGCAGTTAAATGAGAAGCCTTCTGAAACACCTAAGGCAGCCTTCTGCAACAGAAGCTAGTCTGAATGTTTCAGAAGTGTTTCTCTTAGTAGAACCTGAACCTTGCTTCTTGAGTGCTTAGATATTTTGCTGTGCTGTGGCTGTCATGAAACATTTCCTCCTTTGTGTTTAATTTTCTGGAACATTATTATTGAACTAAGAAAAATCTTACTTTTAGCTGGGTGTTGATGTTGCAGGCCTTTAATCCCAGCATGGGGAGGCAGAGGTAGGCATGTCTCTGTGAGTTTCGGGCCAACCTGGTCTACAAAGCAAGTTCCAGGATAGCCAGGACTTTATACTAGAAACCCTGTCTCAGAAAAAAAAGAAAGAAAGAAAGAAAAAAGAAGGAAATAGGAAGGAAAGAAGAAAGGAAGGAAAGAAGGAAGAAAGGAAGGATTACTTTTAACTTCAATTTATTGTATCTATTCTCTTATTTGTTCTATGACTTTTCAACTGTTCTTATAATTCTTCTAGTTATGCGGTTTCAGCATCTGAAAGTGATTAGAATTGCCTCCACTGATGATGTTTTATTCATTAATTTCTCTCTTGTTTAATTGCTTTGGTTAGGACTCCCAGAACCATAATTTATACTAGCAGAGATAGCAGCTTTGTCCTTGACTTTAATAAGACAGTATGCAGTACTCCAAAACTGTGCACAATAAATTTTGACTATTTATAAGTTACCTGATGTGACTTAATGTAAGGTATTTTGTTATGGTAGCTCAAAGCAACCAAGGCAAGCTTCAACCCGAATGCAATAGAAACAGACACTGACTTGCATAGATTTGTGTTCAAAGATCAGTCTGGCTACATCACAATAAAGGAGAAAGTGAGGGAAACAAACCATGTCAAGAGACTACTTTGGATGAACCACACTAAGGACTGGTCTGAGGGAGAATGGTAGCATCCACACTAATGTTGACTGGAAAGATGAAGCAGAGGGATGAATTCCAAAGATTTTTAGGGAGTAAAGTCACAGATGTGGTGACGGGATGTCCCATATGGAAGATAATACAGGAGGAGATTTCACTAATCAGTCCTGGGTTTCTGGTTTCTGGTTTCTGCCATGGAGTTGTTCCTGAAAAATGAAATAAGCTTTCTTTGTCCTTGGCCTAGACCCTTGTGCAGGGGAGTATATCAGTATTCAGATACAAGAACATATGGACACAACTAATTAGCTAGTATACATATGTAAGCAAATAAGTGTCTACATATATTACAAAGGTAACACACCATGTCCCTAAAATAGTTTAAATTATTATTTTCTTAATAAAAGATCTGAAAAAAGTTCTCTGAGAAAACACAAGATCATTTGACCAAAAAAAAAAATCTACTTGGGAATTTCTCAATTAAGAACCAGATCAGGTGGGCAAAACACCAATGTAAATAAAAATAAATTATTTTTTAAAAAGAAAAGAAAAAGAACCAGATCGACCACAGGGGTAATTAGAAGGCAGTGTGAAGTAATGAGGACTTGTCCCCCAGAGAGACCAGAAGCCCATCAGCTTCTCCCTCCCTCCCTGCACTGGGAACAAGCCTTAGCCCCACAGCAAGACCACCCAGTTTTACATCTGTGAAGATTACGATGCCACTACCTGGGAACACAGTTCTGAGGATTGAAAACAACGCTGTGTCCAGCACCAACCCACTTTCTGTAGTGTGTGCCTTTCCCTTTAAATCTGAGGAGGCTTGGTCATTAACAAATTTGCCCACAATTAACAACTTCCTCCTGAAAGCAAACCAGCTACTCCTTCTTATCCAGGTGAGATTATTTTACTTCCTTTTGAATAAAACACTGCTTTTAGAGACTAGCACTGTGAAAGCAACTGTATACTTTAATAAGCACTTAATATGCAATACAGAAAAAATCGCTACCATGGGCTATATTTTTACAAAATGATCACACATGTTAAAAAAATACAAGGCATAATTTTATCAGACTGGGATAAGGCCTTTTGACAAACTTAGCCTTTCTGCATGGATTCCTTTTTTGAACTTCCTGAAAGGTCATTTGGTAGAAAGATCTCTGTCCACACACAAAATACAGCTTCATTGTTCTATTAAAATGGAGACTAGAAGTGGATCTAAATAAATTTTAAGTATCTAAGAATTGTTGAGATTTTTGTCTTTAAATGTGCTTTTTGTTGCTGGTTATCAAAATACAGAAAGTCCCTAGTGTTTACAATCACTTTGTTAGATAGTACAGAGATTTTCATGGTTATGGAGGTTTAACTTAGCATATGGAATCTGGATTTACAGTTAATAACTCACTAAAAATTCACACCACACATAATGATTAACTGCTCTTGAAGCAATGAATTCAGGTATTTATCCAACTATAATAATAACAACAAAGACAATATTAATAACCAGAAGTATATCAGAAATAACAAAGCAAAGCATGTGGGGACGAGTGTGTGTTTGCTGATGTGTGTGCATGCACCAGAGTACAGATCTCACTTCCTCTGCTAGTCAAGCACTTGATACTAATAAGATTAATTCTGCCCCAGCTCCTATGTCCAACAGGAAGCAGAACTGAGAACATCCATCCAGCTGCCTCTCCTGTGCTCCCATTTCTCTCTAGGAAAGTCAATGAAAAAAAAAGAGAGGCCAAATAGTCAATCTCCTGCTTTAGGCAGGCTATCTTGGATTAACAAACAGAAGTCCTGTAGTCAGAGTCCAGATTTAAACTTATGACACAGCTTAAGCCAGAGAAAGTTTACTTCAAAGGGTGTGTTAAATGTAAGGAGTAAAACATGAGTCCAGTACTGTCCCTGTTGATTTGTGTTTGAAAGGAGAGCTTGCTGCTTCATAAGGTCTTCAGGCTGGGATAGAATGTGCTCAGCCTGAAGACCAAGGGGAAAATGATGAGCAAAGACACACACATGATGAAGTCCACAGGTTCACATATATGTGGGAGGTTCTAGTAAATGCTGAATAAAAATGACTTCAGAGGACAGAATATCAGACATTAGTTTTCAGAGGACATATACATATGCATATACATATACACATATATGTATATATATATATATTTAATTGTGCTTTGTGTATTGATCAGACTGCTGGGTTTCTATTTTAGTTAAATGCAAATACTACTTACACTACAAATCAAAACCTGTAAGTTCACAAAATTGTTCAAGTGTAACAGCAATGATATAAAATGTATTTAATGAAAATTCTCATTAGATGTATTTAAGTGTTTCAAATAATTCACATAAATCATAGTAAATTTAAACTTTCCCCACAGAACCATAAAGTATATTTATACTTCAAATTTAAAATCGAGTCTTCATCACCCCTTTACTCATTTACATTTCTCAAATAGTTTTCTGAGCTCTGCTTAGAATATATTAAAAATATTTTGTCACCAGGTACTGAATGTCAAGTATACAGAGGCAAGCCTCTGATCTCCGGCCCCCTGCTCTGTTACCACCTCAGTTGTCTAGCTAAATCTGGTGACAACTAGGACATTAAGAAGGACCATGACAAAGTGAGACGCTCACCCACTTAAAGAAAATGAGTTCTGTTTTAACTGTCCAGTATTTTTACAGTAATAGTAAAATACTCAAGAAAGATTACTGTTTTCAGGCTATCCAAGATTCACCTGGGTTATCAAACAACTAATCCATCTTTGGGACATAGAACCTGTTCACACCATCTAAAGAGCCTCTTTAGGGCTGGGGTTATAACTGAAGGACATGGCACTTGCCCAGCATGCACGCCTTGAAGAAAATGAGACCAAGTCCCTTTGGATGGGTAGATTTTTTTAACATAACTTTCTAAAACATACAAGGCCTTGGCAAATCTGATTAATTTTGCTATCTCAAAACTTTATTGATTTTCTATTTGGTGATGTCTGTTTTTAATTAGGAGAGATATATTACTACATATTGAATATGTTATATATAACATACAATATAATTGTTTGTATATATCCCAGAGACAGATATTGGGGTTCAAGCTGAAGATCAGAGAAGCAAAGCAGCCAGCCACTAGACAGTTCTCATCTCTACCAATGCTCAGACTAAAGGGTGTTCACCGAGCCGCAGACTGCTCCTAACTCTTCTGCTCTCCACCAAACCTCAGGCTACCTCAGCTCTTATCTCCTCCCACCTTAGATTCCTCTATAGTACTGAGATTGAAGGTGTGGGACCCCAAGTGCTGAGGCCGCCTTTATGTGAGCTCTGTTTCTCTTTTAGACTGGATCAATTTTATGCAGCTCAGAGCACGCTTGAACTAACAGAGATCCATCTGCCTCTGTCTCCTGACCCTCAGGTAAGCTTTATTTTTATATCATAAACAAAATATCACTACATATTTATCTCGATGTATGTATGTATGTATCATACTAAACCACACTTTGATTGTCTTGAGTCTGAACTGGCTTTAGCGTCTGAAAAGTCTGGCCCATTTCTTCCCTCTTGTTTGTAGCTAGTAGTTTTTTGCCATCAATAAAACTGAAAATGCTGCCTGGTGGGGTTAGTATACACCTTGAATCCCAGCACTCAGAAGGCAGAGGGAGAAGGATCTCTGAGTTTGATGCTAGGCTGGTCTATTGAGTGAACTGCAGGACAACTAGGGCTACACAGGGAGAAACCCTGTCTTTGTTAGGATTTTACTGCTGTGAAGAGATACCGTCATCATGGCAGCTCTAATTAAGGAAAACATTTTATTGGGGCTGGCTTACAGCTTGGAGGTTTAGTCCATTATCATCATGGTGGGAAGCATGGTGTCATGCAGGCAGGCATGATGCTGGAGAGGTAGCTGAGAGTTCTACATCTGGATCTGAGGGAGCAGGAGGAGAGAGTAACACTAGACCTGGCTTTAGCATCTGATACCTCAAAGCCCACCCTCCAAAGAGGGGCCATTTTCATTCAAATGACCATAAACACTGTCTCAAAAAAGAGAGAGAAAGAAAGCAGAAAGATACAAAGAAAGGAAAAGAGAGAAAAAATTGGTTGTAATGGTTGTGGTCATTAAATGAGAGAAAAAGAACAGCTTAGCCTTGGCAAGGCCCACATTTACACAAGCTGTGCAAGAAGAGAATACTTGAAGTCACTGCAGTCAAAGACACCTTGAAGTTATCCCTTTGTAATGCTGCAGAATACAAGCAAACGAAAGAATTTAAGTGATGTTTCATGATTTGAAATAACAGGAAAAAATGCTAACAACTCACAATGCCCATTTATCAGGCAGCAGTCAACTATAGTGAAAAAAGTAGAATACAATTAGCATAAAGAGTACCTATGCATGCTCCCATACAATGCAACTCAGCGTAGAGGGCTTGCATAGACCTCACATGGCCCTTGGTAGTCAGTGCGGAAAGGAAGAAAAAGTAGGAGAGGGAAGAGAAGGCAGGGAAGAGAAGGGGGTACTAAGTTTACCGTAAAAAGTACCTTCTATTTGGGTGTCTGAAATAAATCATATACAATTTTCATTTAAACTAGACTTCTATATAGCTATATTAATAAGAGATAAATTATGTTATTGATAGTTATGGTGGGGATGATAAAGAAAGAGAGAGAGAGAGAAAGAGAGAGGGAGAGGGAGAGAAGAGAAGAGAAAGGACATTAAGAGAAATGTGGGGCATCCATACGTTGATTAAGGACACGCAGTAGCTCTGATTCTATGCAGAGACAAACACGCAGAAGTCAGAAACAAGTGGACTAATTTAACAATTAAGCTCTAAGCATCACTGTGTGAATCAGTTGTGTCTTTAGGCTTTTTGCCTATATGCAAGGACAATCACCTTCTCCCTTAGTTCAGGTTGGGTTTTCTGCTGTTTGCTACAAACTCCATTCAAAACTCTCTTTTTATTTGAGATGTTGTCTACATAATGCAACATAAAACATTTGAAAGTGAATTTCAGTTCATCCAAAAATTTCAATTTGGCTATTAATGTTAGTGTCATCCTGCAGCTTTTACCGACACAGCGTGCTAACTAACACTGAAATAACATTAAATGTTTTAAGCTTTGCCTCCTCTCCTTTGCTCAATGAGTAGTAAAGGGTGAAAAAGAAGAATCTCTGATGGTCAGTTCCCAGAGACTAATGTGGTTGCTGCTTTTTTCAGCTGTTAATCTTTCCAGCACATTGTTGAAGTGAAAAAGTGGATTTTCTTTTAAAAGTTGTAAAATATTCAGCACGATTAATTTTGTAACCATAAATATTTCCACAATGATGTAGAAGATCGCACTGACTTCCTCAAACATATGAAGTTGAGTTGGACTCAGTTATATACCAGATTAGTATATAACTAATATTTTATCCATAATAATAGAATTGATGTGATACATTTGTACATTATGAAGCACAATGTGACAGTTTATTTTCATTGTTGACTGGATCTAGCATTACTTAGGCGACACAGCTCTGGGTATACTAGTGGGAGAGTTTCAAGACAGGTTTAACTGAAGAGGGGACACCCACCCAGAATTTGTAATATTGGCTGCAGTCCCAGACTGAATATACTGGGAAAAGGAGAAAGTGAGCTGAGCACCTGCATTCATCTCTCTAATTCTTAACTATGGACACAATGTGACCAGCCACCTCACTCGCCACTCACACTCTGCTTCCCTGATAGATGGACTGTGTCCTTTCAAACCGTAAGACAAAATAAACCCTTCTTTCCTTCCTTCCTTGAGTTATTATTGTGAGGCATTTTGTCACTGCATTGGAAATAACTAATGTATCTAGTAACTAACTACAGCGCCATCATACCCATAATTCTATGTTTGTGCTCCCCCAGTTAAATTCCTCTACCTTGCCTCAAATTTATATAAAAAAAAAATCACTACTTTGAACTTTGTATTCCACAACTCCTATGCCTATAGTTCTGTTAGTGTCATTATCTACCCTTAGGCAATCATACCACATGTGGGTTTCTATGGCTGGAATTGTCATGAAACACTCCTGTAATTCAATATGTTCAGGGATTTGCCCATGTTGTTGAACATAGATATAGTTCACATAATTTTCTCGCTGTATAGTATTAAGCTGTTGTTTGCCAATCTTACATTACTCAATCTGTTGCTCTTTATACCTGTGTGGCTCATACTGACTGCTAACTTGGCATAATCTAGATTCATAGATGAAAATACCTGGGCATATCGTGAGAAAGTGCCTCGATTAGGATAATTGAAGACCCAGTCTAACTGTAGGCCATACAGTCTATGAGTTAATCTGCCTCACATTCATGTTGCCATGTCTTCCCCCATGACAGACTTCTCAAAATTCTCATTAAAATAAACCTTCTATTTCTTTGATTGCTTTTGACAGGAAATTTTATCACAGAAACAAAAAAAAAGTAACATCTAATACAATGAGGAGTTTGGTGAAAATGAAATATATCTCAGTGTCTACATGAAACTGCTCTTACAGAGAATCCAGATTTGTTCCCAGCACCCATGGCAGGCAGCTCACACCAACATGTAACTCTAGCTCCAGGAATCTGACATCCTTTTCTGGCCCTAGTGCAAATGCACTCACATGCATATAACCCCCACAGATGTGCTCACACACACACACACACACACACACACACACACACACACACACACACACGCACGCACATAATTTAAATTTTTAAAAATCTTTACAAATAAACAAGAATGTGTTAATGATATTCTTTCTCAAAAATTGATGGTAGAAAGAAAAGACCAGTGACCCCTGCAGCCTACCCAGAACAAACTGTAGTACTGTCTTCCTAAGAAACTTAAATCTAGACTATGAGGAACCAGTCATCACATACCACTCTGGTGCTTTAAGACTGTACTTATCTTGCTTCTCTTTAAAACACTTCAATAACATAGAGTTACTAAGATTAAAGACAAAAATTTTGACCTTGGGCTGAGGTATGGGTTAATCTGTCCCCCAGCTGGTATCCTGGTCCTCTGGCTCTTATAGTCTTTCTGCTCTCTTTGGTGATTTTTCCCTGATCTTAGGTGTATTAGTTGCTTTGTAGACAACTACAAAGCAGTTGCGGAAAGAAGCATATTTGATGAGGGTTGAATGCCACACCTATGAAATCTCAACAGTATGGTTCCCTAAACAAGACCTGGCTTGTGATAGCACCAGTTGTCATGCCAACACAGATGGAAGACGTTTCACATGATGCCACCCTTAGATGAAGAGCTGCAAGTGAAGCAATGGCTACTGAAAAGGGAGAAACAGGGTGTGGGGGTTGCCTAATTTTTTGTTTGTTTTATGTATGTATGTGTAATAATAATAATTGAAAAAGAACAGGTCATAAATTTGAGAGAGAAACAGGGAAGTAGTTGAAGTGGGGAGAAGAATGAGGTAGAAATTATGTAGAAACAGTATATAATATATATGTGTGTACATATATATATGAAATCCCCAAAAATATAAAAAATAAAAACTTTAAATTATTTTAAAAAAAAAATCTGAGTTTAATCCCAGGATCCACATTGTGAAAATGAGAGCCGACTCTCATAAGTTGTCCTCTGACCTTCATATGTACATTGCCTCATGAGTACCTTCACACACGTGCATGCACACACAAGCATGTGTGAGCACACACACACACAAAAATAAATAAATAAATAAATAAATAAATAAATAAATAAATGTTTTTTTAAAAAAAGACAAATGTTGGTTTTTAGATGTATCTGGGCTCCCATACCGTGCCAAGCAGCTCATCAAAAATTGCAACGGCAGTCAGCAATTAAGAGGATTAACATTAAAACATGCCAACTATCAATGAAAATGTGAATTGAGAGAAGGAGAGTCGCATGCTTTTTGATTACCTAATTTATAGCGACATGTCTTATACCATATAGTAGTTATATGGGCAAAGCCGCAGACACAGCCGCAGTCTGATGGCCTGGCACTAGAAACATGAGTGAGAATGGCAGCTTGAGGCAAAGTTGGACTGCAGTAACAGTGGTTACCAAAATGAAATTGTGGGGTGGATTTGATTGTGCACAAATTACGTTGTTAAACATTGAACAGCTGTAGCTAGAAGGTGGTGGCACATGCCTTTAATCCCAGCCCTCAAAAGTCACAGGAGGACAATCTCTGTGAGTTCCAGGCCACTCTGGTCTACAATCAAGTTCTAGGACAGTAGGGGCTACACAGAGAAACCCTATGTCAGAAAAAAAACAAAAAATTGAAACGCTTTCATATCTGTGGAGTGCTATGCCTGGCTTGTTTATTTTTCACTTTTATTAATTCCCATGATAAGCTTTTTTTTAAAAAAAAAAAAAAAAAGAGTCTCACTATGTAGCTTCAACGATGGGACTTGCTCGGTAAACCAGGATGACCTGTATCTCACAAAGTTCCACCCGACTCTTCTACCCAAGTACTGGGAGTGAAAACTCGTGACACCACTTTTGAAAAGAAAAAAACAACAACTTTGGCTTTGGTCTATTAAGTTTTAACACTTGCATAAACTATGTGCCATTTTAGAGTAAAGTTGGAGTGGGGAAAACACAGCAACTTGAGAAGACATGCTCGTGGTGACAACATCTGGGTGAATAAGATGGAATTACTTCCTCAGGGGGCAAGGATCCCACACTGGACAGACAGCACCAGGCCACCCGGCCACATGGGAGCAAAGATGCTGAAATGATAGCCAATCCCAAAGGATCTTATGTCAGGATGAAGGAGAATTACAGGAAACACCTCACACTTTATTTCCCTTCCGGGCACTCGGAGAGAGGTTCCAGGAATTCGGTGGACAGGTCAATAGCCACTTGCAGCATAGAGTTACATCCACCCTCATCAAAATGTGCTCTTCTGAAATGCCTCTGCCCTTCTGTCAGAGTCATTGGCGATTTTTCCCCAGAAGTCTGCAACTATCAGTCAAGTTTCACTGACAAAGATAGATCACTGAAGTAAGCCATTGTAAATGTCATCAAAGCTCAGGGTGATGTGGACAAACCAATCATAAGTTTGGGATATGATTTTAGATGAAAGAGAGTATTTTAGGTCAATATGACCCAGTCTTAATGCTAAAATATTAGAAAAAAATACAAAATGTTTGAACAGTTTGAAAATTTACAGTTTGCTTTATGGAACAATTTAAGCTGCTCCTCAAAATACTAATATACCTGCCATCTATATATTCTTGAAAAATTTGGTAGCCGTTATTTGTTTTTTTTTAAATTATGAGTATTTAGCTGGGCAGTGGTGGTGCATGTCTTTATTACCAGCACTCAGGAGGCAGAAACAAGTGGGTCTCTGTGAGTTTAAGCCAACCTGACCTGCAAAGCAAGTTTTAAGGTAGCCAGGATTACACAGAGAAACCCTGTTTCAAAAACATTATGAGCATTCTAGGAAAAGATAATGAATTGCTTACAGAAGCTTGGAAATAACCTTCTTTTAGGGAGTTCCATACAGTATGGAAGTCAGCACTTTCAATATCTAAAACCAGTGTCTTTTGCAATGTGAGTTACTTTTGCACATCAATGAGAACATACTTGAGCTGAACTTCTGAAGTAAAAAGTTTCTCTTACTTCATGAGAGAGTGTATCTCCACCCTTATAAGTATGGTTAGAAGAAATGATGCAAATCAAAAAGACCCCAAAGAGGAATATGAAAACCAAACAGATGTCTGTCTAATCAAGACTCACAGTGATTTTCTGCAAGGAAAGAAATTACTGTACTGTTTTTGTTTTGTTTTTGAGACAGGGTTTCTTTGTGTAACCCTGGCTGTCCTGGAACTAGTTCTGTAGACCAGGCTGGCCTCACACAAAGAGAACTAACTGCCTGCCATTTTCTCCCAAGTGTCTGGAGTAAAGGCCATTGCCTCCCAAGTGTCTGCCTGGCTGACAACACATTTTTTAAAACTTAAATTCTGCTAACCTGCATGATTAATGAGAAGTTTCTGGGGGCACTTTGCTGCTTGTTTTGTTTGTTTGCTTGTTTTTTCAACACAAGCGTGCATACAACCCAGACTTACCTTGTACTCATTATGTATCTTGTACTTCTCATCCTTCTGCCTTGACTTCCCCAATGTAAGCATTGCCCCAACATCCAGTTTCATGCAGGCCTAGTAATTCAGTCCAGGTTTTTGTGCATGCTGAACAAAGTATGCTACCAACTAAGCTATATCCTGGGCCCTCTCTGAGATTTTTGATTTGTTGCTATGGCTGAAAGTCTTCAATTCTATTTAATCTTACCACTAGCCCAAAGTGGAAATAGACAAAACTGAACACTCAGATCACAGCAACAGCAGCAGCCATCACAATCTCCAGTATCACAACTCTTGATTACATGTTAGCAACTAACCGTAACTGACACTACAGGACCCATCCTGTTGTCACTACAGTGAGGAGGAAGATCCAGGGATCCAGTTAAAGGATTTGTCCAGGTTCAAATCCATACAATTAGGTAAGTATGTATGCAGAATCTGGACACTGTCCCTTGTCACTCAGTTCAGGCAGACTAACTTAAGCGCCAAGCATAAAAAGAAGGAACATCATGACTCTATGAATGACTTTGATGCTTTAGAATGTGGCAGGGAATCAGGTTCACCTTTTCCACCCAGCATTTAGTTTAACTTTCTGCTCAGATTCACTTGAGAAGCATTAGACTCTTCCCATGCAGATTGTCTTGCCATG
Source organism: Cricetiscus sungorus (assembly GCA_030556225.1). Classification (NCBI taxonomy): domain Eukaryota; kingdom Metazoa; phylum Chordata; class Mammalia; order Rodentia; family Cricetidae; genus Cricetiscus; species Cricetiscus sungorus. The sequence continues at coordinate 23,704,606 of JANBXA010000731.1, forward strand.
CTCATCTTTGCAATTAGGCTAAAAGAAAACTGAATTTACTTATTAATGAGAAGTTTAGTACCTGCATAACGTTTTAGCTTAAAATAATACTCACTTTATCTAACACATGTCAGAGTGACCAGATGAACAGTTCCCAGCCATCAATCAACTGTGTTTTGTCTATGCAGCAACCCCTCAACGAGTGGCATATTTTACAACTAAATTGATCTAACCCATGTCTATTTCTGTGTAGGGTCTGTGTGGTGCTCTGGTAAAGAATTCTCAGATTCTTCCACTAATGGTTATTTAAAATTGATTTAAGTTCTAACTAGAGAATGGGCCTCCTCCCTTTTTTGCAAATTTCAGGGATTGGAATCCCGGGGGGGCTTCCTCATCATAGACTATGAGTCTGGATGCATAGTTCTTCATCACAAAGGACCCTCACAAAAAGAAAGCCAAGGCATCCAAGGCCTGAGGTCTGTTGTTTCTGCTATTGGGTTGTCAATGGTATAAAAGCTACAGAAAAGTAATAATCTTATCTTGACATTTAATTGGTTGTAAATTAGAAGCAATAAGAACTATTTTGGGAATTCTAATTTCTAATGGCAAATTCTGTGGACTAAATTTCTAACATTAATCTGCTGAAGTCTTGACTCCTAATCTGACTATGCTTGAGGAGGGAATTTAGGAAGTAATTAAGTTTGAAGTGAGGTCATAAGGGTGTGTCCTTCTCATTGGCCTGATGGTCTTCTAAGAAGAGGTCTTCCTGTATCTGTCTGTCTCTCAGTGTATGCACTCAGGGGAAAGAGCATTGAGGGGACATGGTGCACAAGTGGTCATCTTCAAGTCAGGAAGAGGGCCCTGACAAGAACCAACCATGCTGGTACTCCGGTCTTAGACTTACAGTCCTCAAAATTATGAGAAAATAAAATCTTGATTTTGTAAGCTACTCATCCTGATCTTATGAGAACAGTAAACTTCTTTCAAACTTTAAAAGTATATTAGAAAAGCTTTTCCAAAAAAAAAAGTTCTACCTACTCTCATCTTGTAGTGCACCTGATCCATCAGTATATTGATATTAAGTTAAAAGATAACCTGGAAAGATTTAGTTAATGCCAATGACTTTTATTAAACTGATTCGGTAACTTGCATATCTGTATTGGTCTACCATCAAAAACAATATTTTATACAGCTATTTCTACTGAAGGTAGGCGAGGCAGTGTGATAACAGCATTTGGAATGTCTTGGTCATAGTGTGCTCTCTGTCATGTAGCCAGAAGTAAGTTATGAAGAATTTTTCACTGCTTCTGAGCTCCAGATAAGAGCTGATGCCCTCCAATTTGATGTGGGCTAATTATTACAAACTGTTACAGAACTACTGGTCTGTATATCATCAATGAAACTAACTTATTCATAAAGTGAGTTTCCTTTCTTGTTCAGCCCAAATTTATTGAAGTCTTTATACGAATTAACTGTATATTTTATTCTATGCATATACTAGCTGAGACCTTTTAATTGGCTTCTCTTCTGTTTACCAATAGATATTTCTGGCCGTATGTTTTCTCTTAAAGACAAAGTGCATTCTTTGGGACAATATTTTGTAACTAGTAGCCAAAGAGACTAATGAATAGGTACAGACCTGATGTGTGTTACTTCCAGGTCTCATTTCTATAAGAAATATGTCTTCCTTATACTATTTCTTTGGAATTGCCTGGGGACTGATGGGACTAAGATGACTTCACATATGTGTGACACTTCCAAAAGTGTGATGGAGTAGAGAAATAAAACACCTTATGGCCTAAACCACTTACCCATTAGTTATTTCTTGCAGTTAATAACCCCTACTAAGCATGTGTTATAGACATGCTTTAGGTTCTGAGTACTCAGATAAGCAGGACACATCAAGCCTCATGTGCTTGATGCACTCATGAAATATTTAATGTGGCTGGGAAGCAAGAAGAAGAGAGGATAAGGACAGAATAACAAAGCAATTTTTTTTTAATTTCATAGTACATTAGTAAGTTAAGGTGATGGCTCAACAGTCACCTTGGCTATTAAAATCTAGGCTCTGGCATTTGACCATTATAGTAACTGCCTTGAAGGGTGCCCACACCTACACACTGAATTTGTCCTCCTGATGTTTCTGTTGCCCTATAGACCGCATCCTTGATTCATTTTCCTCCAATAGAATGAGTCAGAAGTAATGTGTGACTTCCAAGGCTAAGAAGCCACTGACCTCCACTTGGGTCTTATGAAAAACTGACAAGCTATCGACAAGATGTTCAGTCCCTGCCCTGTAGACAGGCTGAGTAGCTAGAGAAGCAAGCCAGACCCTGGTTATTCTGTCCTTCTAGCTGGAGCCTGCAAGAGTAAATGAAGAACTTGCTTTGACATCCAGCCTTGGCCTACTAGATCCTTTAGATGGTTCTAGCCCCCACATTACTGTTACAGACTCCAGGAAGAAGTGCAGAGCTGAGTCCTGTCTACCCACAGTAGCAAGAAAAGTAAGAGAACTTACATCACCGATTCATGTTATGGCCCAGAAACAGATACCTGGAAGACGAACATAGTGACTTACATGTTTCTTTTCAGATGAGCACCATTGTTCTCATCTACAAGGTTTACCTCTCACGAGGTTATAATGAGAACTAGATGAATGAATCCAGAAAGAGCTACAACAGTGCCTGGTATATGGTAACAACTTAATAAATGTTAGCTGCTATCCTTTACAGTTAATAAGTAAAATGGGATGATTAGTGGAGCAGTGAGATTGTTCTGTGGGTAAAGGTGTTTATTGTGCAAGCCTGAAGACCTCTTACCTCCATATATACACCATGATATGAGTATGAACACACATATCTAACAGTAATAAGGAAAAAATGATTGGTGGAACTGGTTTGGTAGCTTGTGTTATAATCTTAGAACTGGGGTGTCTGAAGCAGATCCATTGTAATGAGCTGGAAGTAAGCCTATCCTGTATATTGAGTTCCCGACTGGCCTGGGCTACACAGTTGAAACTTTGTCTCAAAAAAAACAACCAATTAGATGATGGAATAAAAATGTTCCTAATTTGCACTCAGGGACTCAGGGGAATTCTTTCATGGAAGAAAGTACTTGAGCTTTGTCCTAAAATTAGGACACAGACATACAGAGAGCCAGACAAAAGCATCCATACAAGAAGGACTTGGGAGAAAAGGTCACAAAGTAGACACTAGTTGAGGGAGAGACAAGGACATGGTCAGTGTGGTTTGGAGTGTGGGAAGAAGATGAAAAGTCACACCAACCCACACACACACACACACACACACACACACACACAAGACCTGGGGTTTCAGACAAAGTAGACAGCTTGGAAAGATTTTAATCAGTAGAGTGACGTGAATCTCTCTGCTGAAAATTATTTGAAGAGGACAAGAATAGAAAGGAAAGGACACTTTAAGTGAGTGTTGCAGGAACTACAGACATGACTCACTAATTAAGAGCACTGTGCTTGAAGATCCAATTCCTAGCACCTACATGGTGACTCACAACCATCTTACCCAGTTCCAGGGGATCTAAGACCTCTGCAAGCACCAGACACTGGCCATCTGTCCTGCATGCCTACTACATGCAAGCAAAGCACTCTCAATAAAATAATTCAAAAGAGAGAGAGATTGACTGTTGTAAGGCTAGAACTGTGAGTCTGTAAGCAGAGCGCTCATCTGACATCCAGGAAACTCTGATTCGGTTCCCCTGCACAGCATAAACGAAGCATCACAGTAATCAGTAGTCTCAGCACTTTGGAGATGCAGGCAGAAGCTCAGTGCTAGGCAGGGCTACATAAGATATTATATTAAACCAAGCAAAGCAAAAAGACTATGATAATCATTGAAACAAATTATTCTGGTGCCTTCCACTGGAGTCTAATAGAGAGTAGATGTGAAAAGAGAGAGAGTGGTACAGGTATAGGTTTCTGGAATGAATAGCCCTTGGATTGCTCATCTAGCCTCCTTGGTAGAGAAGAAATTTTTATTTTAATGAAGTCCTTTTGGCATATGTGTTAGTGAACCATTTTAAACAGGTCTCTAAGATTCACTCACCAGGAAAGTCTGTGTCTGTCTCATTGAATATATGTCAGTGTTAAAATATTACTAATTCTAGTTAAGAAACAGGGCATAACAATACAAATTTCCTCATACTTATTTTTACAATTATCCAAAAGGGGACACAACTTCCAAAGCACCATGGCTTTGTGGAAGACAAACCAGGAGACAGGATCAATGGCAGCACCATCATTGACATCTGATGAGAACAGAATTTTTGACCATAAGAGGCTTCTTTGACCCTTGGCTGGCCAAACAATGCATTACTATATGTCTCTATTTAAAATAGTACCTGGAAATGGTACCTGGAAATAATCCTGCTTCTGAGACAAGGATTCACTCTCTCAGAACTTGCCCCCTTGTCCCAGGGTCCATCCTCATCCTAACCTGTGCCTCAAGCCACCTTCTCTTAACCTGACAGGAAGGACCCCATCCACAGGTTAACCTGGGTTTTTTTCTTTTGTTTGTTTGGTTTTGTTTTTTGTTTGTTTGTTTGGTTGGTTGGTTGATTGGTTGGTTTGTTTTTTTGTTTGTTTGTTTTGGTTTTTGTTGTTTGCTTGTTTGTTTTTGGTTTGGTTTGGTTTGGTTTGGTTTGGTTTGGTTTTTTGAGACAGAGTTTCTTCGTATTGCTTTGAAGGGTGTCCTGGGACTCGTTCTATAGACTAGGCTGGCCTAGAACTCACAGAGATCCACCCTCCTCTGCCTCCCAAGTGCTTGGAGTTTAACCTGTTTTTACTCATGTCCATCAAGCAATTGTATTTAATATGCAAGATACATACAATTGTGTATATAGTATAACACATACAATATAATATAAATAAACCATATTTAATGTACAATTTAGAGAAATCCCCTGTATGACTCACAAGATTAATTCTCATAAAAACAAGAAAATTTCACTTTCAAACTTTGTGATAAGATACAAGACAGCCATCACCACCCACTTTTCTACAACACCATTGTTGCCCAGAAGAGCCTCTGGAACAAGTTTTAATAAATATTTCAATTTCATATAGTATATTTTCTTTAGTGGTGACCCCTCCCAAAAAGGAATGATCTATAATAATTGAAGGAATGCAAAGAAAGCACCGTGTGTGAAAAGTAGTTGGGAAGCTCTTCCATCGTTTTTGCTCTTTGGTGGGTATTGCCTGGCTTTGTTTGCCTCCAGATGCCAGGTTTTCATTCAGACTGGAATAAACCCAGACCTTCAGCTGCCTAGGCTGAGTTGTCTTCATTAGGCGCTCAGAGTGGTGGCACAGGTCTGTGGTCCCTGTGCTCCAGAGGTGGAAACAGACAGCAGAAGACATAGCCTGGGCTATATAGAGTGTTCCAGACTAGCCTGAGCTTCATAGAGATCCAGCTGAGTGGCAGGAGGACCCTTACATTACTGATCATATGGAATAAGAAATGTGAGGTGCATGATTAACTCTTAGATCCAAAGAACCACAAAGAAAGAAATAATAACTTTCTCTGGTTATTATTATTGCCATTTGTCAGCCATAAATCATAGTGCTGTAACAACTGATCTACAGACAGTCCATTGGTAATATAGAAGCTAGGGTGGTTAGCACTATTTTGGTGATTTGCTATCCCTTCTAGCCCTGGACGGGAGTAGAAAACAAAAGAATGAAAAATTCAGTTTAAAGGGAGGATCCTCCCAGTCCCTATAACATAAAGTTATGGCGCAGAGTTCAGTTCAAAAGAAGCCTGTGATGTTTTCCTTCCCATAAAAAGGAAGCAAATCATCCAAGTGCAACTGATTCAAATATGAACTTCCTGAAAACGCATCAGCGGATAAAGCGGGATTGAAGTTCAAGGACACATTCCGTGCCTAATCTTCATTTTACAACTTTGGAAGATAAATTTTCCTTAGCACTAAAAATCTTTCAAAGACAGCCTTTCTAGCAAAACAAATTGTTAGAAGTGTGCGATAAATTGGCCAGATGCCTCCAGGACATGAGCTGTGATTTAAAAGTAAGGTAAGGATGGGTCTATCTCCTGTGTTTAAAGCAGGCATCTCTGTTTACTGCTTCGAAATGGCCACATTCAAAGCAATCCTCCAGTTGTTGTAAGGGTTAATCAACTTCCCCAAAGTGCTTTTCTTTTCACAGAATATAGTTTATATTTGGAGGGGGGGCAGATTTGGCAGAGCTTAAGTTACAGCCTAGCCGATTTGTTCCATGGAGTCCAACAATCAGTCACTTTTCCCCACCCATTTGTCCCGTAATGTTTATTAGCAGAGATAGATACAAAATTCAAGAGAAAAGGATAATGTATTATTAATTTCCTTTCTTCAGAATTTGTCATCGAGATACCTAAATGGCAACCTTCTTCACATCTATCCATGAACTGGTGGCCGTTTCTTGCAAAAATTCAGAAATTTCTCAAACCTCATTATCAGTCCGCCAGCCCTTCCCAGACTGAATATATCACCTAGAGATAAATGGACAGGAGACTTAATTATTGCTTACATTGCTATAAAGAAAAATTAATTGCAGTCATAAAAACTAGGTTATGATATAATGACTAGCTGTGCTCCCTTCTAGAAACTGCTATTTTTAAGTTTCTAACATTGGAAGAAAAAAAAAAAGCAGCAGTCTTCAGAGGAATGTGTTTCTGTGGCTGACACTGTTCCCCAAAAAGAAAAGGACAAATGGGGTGGGGCCCCAAGAATAAAAATTAAAATTTCCACAGTTTAGCAATCTGGTGATAGTCAATATTCTTACTTGTCACCTTGTTCTATAATGCAAATAAAGACATGCGACTATTTTGCAACCATTTCAGTTTCTACACACACACACACTCACACACACACACACACACACACACACACACACACACACACACACACCACAAGCTCCGTAATCTTAAGGTGAATCGCTTTCATGTCTTATTGGAACTGAGAAATGGGGTGGTGGGGGCCGGCACTGGGCAAATCAAAGAAGGTTACTTTGGAAATCAGCAGGAACTCTTCCAGCAAACTTGCTGGGTGTTCCCTTAATGCTGTCTGTGTTATAGCACTGGTTCATTTGTGCATGAAGACAAAGGCAACTTCAACTTGATATTTCTGTCATCCTTGCTGTGAGAAGAGTCCTTTCCTGGTTTATAACATCAATCACTCTTGCAATAAATCTTGGGAGTGGATATGGTCATTTAAATCTCCACCTGCACAAACAACAGAAAATAAGAGCTCATAAATCTCTACTCTGGTGATTAACAAATTTTGGATCCTCAGGAAAGATATTATGGGGGGAGAGGGTTCACTAATTCATTAATAAAGACTGATTTGCTGACAATCTGTTTAGTTTACAGCATAGGGGGAAAGCAAACAAGTCTCTGCTAACAAAACAAAGTTCTGGACGTTAGTGAATTCCCAGCTGAGCCTGGATTAAAGACCCAGATCTGAGTGGAACAGAGGGCTTTGGACTCTGAGTCATATGCTGAGAGCTACTCTTGTGTCTTGCTCCTGTCCCCAGCCTCGGTGTCTAATTGTAAGACAAGAAAATCTGACAGTGTTAAAAAAGAAAATCATCTCCGTGGTTTCTTGGCAACCCTTTTATTTGGTCCTTGACTTCTGTTTCCCTTTGCTTTTCTTCTTATCCGCCCACTCCCCACCCCACCCCCCCACACACACACACCAGAAGATTATCTCATTCCCCCAGAAAGATGATTGCAGATGGAATTAAGGGTGGAAGCTGGTCCTTCCCCAAAGCCATGGTCCCAGCCCGGTTTGTGTTTTCTTAAGCCAGCTTTCCATGAGGAGCCCTGGCAGGAAAAAGGATGGGAGAAGAGAATGGCAGCTGTATGAGCAGGAAATCTTCAGTTTGTACAAAAGGTGTCAAGCAGAGCGATGTCAACGAATGGCGGACTTTTTAAGACCCCCGTGGAAGGAGTTTCTGGCAAGAATTTGCAGGAAAGTTTTCATCTCACTGGGATAAGAGTCTCAGCTAGCAAAATACGCACCTCTAATCCATATGACCATTCTCACTCCCTAGGCATCATCCTCAGTCAACTGTGTGTGTGTGTGTGTGTGTGTGTGTGTGTGTGTGTGTGTGTGTGTGTGTGAGTGTGTGTGTGTGCGCGCGCACTTAATGGACAAACGTGTTCCTATGCACCAGTAGTTCCCTGGTACATTCACATTGACAGTGTGTTAATAGATTTTCTTTTCCTGAGTCTCTCTTTCTTCCTTCCTTTCTAATAATTTCTCTCCAGTACCACAAAGATTCTGTGAAACACTTCCTTTCCCAATTTACCTCAGGTAAAATTTAAATGGTAAAGTGCATCTGGGGGAAAAAATCAGCTCAGCATTTGCCTTTCTAAAATTTGATTCGTTGGACATGACTTATTGAGGTAAAGTAAGTGTCTCTTCATTGAGACTGACAGGACTTACAACCGTGGACATCACCCAGTACATGGGAAAGAAAGCTTTCTTCAGAAAGCTCTGTCGTCTTATGGGGTATTAGCCAGGGGCAGTTGGATTTTAATTGGTATTGGGGCGGGGCTGGGGGGAAGAAAGATGTCTGTGAGTTGTTTTAGGGGTTGAGGCCCACTAAGAGCAAAGGACCTGGCCGTTCTCCATGGTTCTCAGTAAGGATCAGTTAAGATTCCCTTGGAAGAAAGGAGGCCCTAGGAGGAACAGAGGCAAGGGTTCTGAGTAGGGCTGGTGCTCCCCTGGCTTGGGCCAGCCTGGAAGAAGGAACTGGCACACGCGTGTTGACAGATTGCTGGAAACCCGGGTCTGTGCTTCGGAAAGGGGTCTAGGAAGTCTGCAGGGCCTAGCAGGCCCCTCCCCTGGGCTGCATGGATCCGCCTCTCTATTCCCCAGATAAATTCCTAGTGTTCACCAAATTCCTCGGTGCTCTCTCGCTCTCCATTAGGGCCAGGCAGGACTCAGGGGGGTGGGGAAATAGAGCACCGGTTTCCCTGTCGCAGGATCCCTTGTGGTCGCTTCCACAACTCTGCGAAGGGAAAGCTGTGAGGCCAAGCTGCCGGATCCCAACCCGAGCCCCGACACACGACGTGGCAGCTCTGCACTTTAAAGAGCCTTTCCTTTCAGCGTGTCTGTCTCCCCTCACTCCCTCCACCCCCTTCTAAACATGTCCACTGGCTCCCTCAGCGATGTAGAAGACCTTCAAGAAGTGGAGATGCTGGACTGTGACTCGCTCAAAGTGGACTCCAACAAGGAGTTTGTGACTTCCAACGAGAGCACCGAGGAGGGCTCCAACGGCGAGAACGGGTCTCCCCAGAAGGGCCGCGGAGGCCTGGGCAAGAGGAGGAAGGCGCCCACCAAGAAGAGCCCGCTGAGCGGGGTCAGCCAGGAGGGGAAGCAGGTCCAGCGCAACGCTGCCAATGCGCGCGAGCGGGCCCGCATGCGGGTGCTGAGCAAGGCCTTCTCCAGGCTCAAGACCACCCTGCCCTGGGTGCCCCCGGACACCAAGCTTTCCAAGTTGGACACGCTCAGGTTGGCGTCCAGCTACATCGCGCACCTGAGGCAGATCCTAGCCAACGACAAGTACGAGAACGGTTACATTCATCCAGTCAACCTGGTGAGTTCTCCCGAGCTGCTGGCTGGGTCTGGGGACGCGGGCGATCCCATGACACCGAGGCCACCACCGGCCTACCGCTTCTGGGGACCTCTGTGTGGGCTCCACGCACAGCCCTGGCTCTCTGCACTAAGTGCTGCGAGCCCGCCAGTGATTTGTGTTAGGGTTTGACGTGGCACCCCATTAAGGGATTTCCAAGGGTATTCAGCTGGCAAAGATGAGGGATCCCAGCGAACGGTGCCAGCGCTATTTCCACTGTCGTGAAACTGACAAGATGCTGGGCACCCAGAAGACATCTGACTATACTTCTGTAGCTAGGAGCAAAACTTAAGTTCCCTTCTGATTCTTGTAAACATCCAACTCCGTTCTGTGCCCAGATATATTTAGGACTATTAAATACAGGCATATTTATGTTCCTCCATTAACTGTCTATTCAAATACCTCAGCTACATAAATATTCTGTGCTTGACTAAGTAGCTTACCATTTTTAAATTCCAGCCACTGTCAACATAACCAGTAAAACCGCTGGTCTTCCGTGTGCTGAATAGAATTGCAATCATAGGTCGATCAGTCACAATGAAGAGCCAGCTGATTTTACCTTAATAATTCGTGTCCACCGAGCCTAACTTTTGAAAGACAAAAGCTGATTACTTAACCAATTTTCTCAGAGACGTTTTCCTGTTTAGGATCTTTCCTGTTTAGGAACTTACTCTTTCGTTTGATTTCATTTTAAAACGTGCTGGCTTTAAAGAAAAAAAAAAAAAACATGCCACCTTACTACGACTTTTGTTTACATATGATAAGGATGAGATATCCCTCAGGCCAGCACTTACAGAAAGGCTTGAGTCTCCGTCCCCCGCTCTCAGGAATTGGGGGAGGGGTTGCTAAAACACAAATTGCCAGGAAAGTATTTTCCCTCCAAATAAACGTTTATTTATTTTGTTTTTTAGTGAGATGAGTAGACTTTTTACAGTCTAAAACTAGAATGAGATTATCGATCAGACCGTTTATAATTGCTGCTACTTTCATCTTTAAGTATTAAAAAAAAAAAAAAAAACCTTTTTTAAAAGCATTATATAACTGCTCAGAGAGGGATCTTACATAAAATGGCACTGTGTCTTTTATAAGCGCACACACCCCTCCTGGGATGCTGACTGACTTAAAGTTATGATCATAGGTAGCTAGGGTTGCAGGGAGAGAAGTCAGTAAAGGCCGGTGTCTGAGTAGACCTGCTCTGGTAGTTAGGGTAGCAATCCTCCCCACCCGCCCTGCTCAGACCCCTAGAACATCTGCCTCTAGGCTGTGGCTGGACTTCATTTAAGGGTTCCACATAGAACCCAGAGTGAGATCTCTCTGGCCACAGTTCGAAAAGCCTGTCACCACCACTGCCACCTGGGGCTGCTTGCTTTGTCCCGCCAGGCGCCCTGGCGACCCCAGTGCTCCAAGCCGTCACACAGGCACCCCTCCTGTAACTGGGGCTCGGGATGACCCCTCCCCTTGTCCAAGAGTACTTACCTCCTCCGCCCTCTTCCCTCTCGCAGACGTGGCCCTTTATGGTGGCCGGCAAGCCCGAGAGTGACTTGAAGGAAGTGGTGACGGCGAGCCGCTTGTGTGGAACCACCGCGTCCTGACCTTGGAGGTGCGAGTCTGGGAACCGTGCGCTCCGGGGGCAGTGGGCCAGCGAGGGCGACGACCCCTGCCCTCCCCTCCCTGTCTCTGCTGCAGCCTTGCATCGCTCCTCTCCCCATCCTACCCCGCGAGAACACTTAGCCGCGACGAGGAGATTCGTTTCCAAACCAAAGGAGACCAACTGTACTTAGAGATTCCCATCTATTTAACTTTATTAACTTCTGCCATGAATGACTGCGAGCCTGGCTGGTCCAAGTGCAATATGTAATTATATATTATATATATAAATAGATAATAAGAGCCTATCAATGTATCTTTTGTACAATATGTTGTAAAATGTAGATCATAGAATAGCTGACTTTGACAGTCACATTTATAAAGTAAGTCACTCAAAGAAATATATTTTTTTTTCAAACAGGTTTTGCTACTTTCGAAAATAAATCTTCCTTTATATTGCTAAAAAGCCTAGACATTGGTGTGAATTCTTTAAAAAAAAAAACTGTTTGTGAAGAACAGTGGAAAACATGGAGATGTTTAACGATAAGAAAAGTAGTTCTTACAACATTTAATTCAAACTTTTAGTAAAAGGTTAACTCCAATTCCCACTGAGTCATGTTTCCTACAAAAAACGTTTTAAGACTTCTTCTTTCCAGTTGTGTTAAGCCCACTAAAAACATTATAACTGTAAATAGTGAATAAGCAGGGTCGCAGTCACCCAGTCACCCAGAGGCGAGGACAACGAAAAAAAGGAAAATCCAATTCTCCACTATTTTATAGGGTAGCTATTCAGAAAAGCGGAAAAATAAACTACGAAAATTTTATAACTTTCCGTCTGCGGCTGTGATTAAAAAAAACAAAAAACAAAAAAAAAACTGCAAACCAGTGAAGAAGGGATTGCAGCTATGTGTGAATTCTAAATGCAGAATATATTTTGCTTGTTTCTTACAGATAATTAATTAATTGCAACACTCAACGTACAAGCCTGCTTTTCGAATGCAGTTATCCCTTGCGTTCTGCTCTGGCCAAGACTTCCGGCCCGCCGGAACTTAACTTAAACATCTTCCAGGCTGAGGAACAGCTTATTGGGGAAGATTAGGTTGAGATAAACATAGAAGCTAGGCAGAGGAGCCTGGGACCCTGCTGCCTCTGCCCCAGCGCAGCCGGCCGCGGCGATGCGCCAGATGCCACCGCGGCTGTTTAATGTTCGGGGTTATGACCGCAGTGTTTACAAGACGCCCTCGGTTATTTATACTGTTATCCCTCGCAGAGGCCTTGAAACTTCCGCTTCGCTTGCTCTTTCTTTTCGAACCCCCCACCCCACCCCTGCTCCACTATTTGTAACTGGGCTTGGTACCTGGCGTTGGGATAACTTCCTCTCCTGCGCTTACACCTCCAGCCAACCCTAAAGGCCACGCGGGGCAGAGCTGCGCAGGAAACATCTACCCCACTGCTTTGTCCCTCCTGAGAAGCCACCTTCCATGGCTAGTCCATGTCGTTTGCACAGTGGCCGGGGACGGTATTCCAAAGTGTCAGGGACTCCTCTGACCCATCCCAAGTTGACCTTCAAGAGCTCAATTCAAACTCTAGGCGGTGGTACCCACTCCCGCTCACACAGGCCTTCCCTTCCACCTGAGGGACAGGGTCCTCGCCAGGACTGACTCAGATTCCGAGGGAAGGAAGATTGGTGTCACCAACATGATTCCGTTACTTGCAGTTACAAGCGTTCCCCCAAATTCCTAATCTCGTTTTCTACAAACCAAGTAAACTCTTGACATTTTGAGCATTTTGCCTTGGTGAACCCTAGCTTCATTCCCTTTCTCTACTGTTACAAACAGGAGCCGCACACGGTTTTTAAAGCCTTTGTTCATCCCTACTCATAATCTGAAGCCTGGGCTTGAGGAGAAAGCTTATGAGAAACCAGCACGTTGTGGTTCCACACAAGCCAGTTTCCTTGAAGGGCCAGACCCCGCTTTTTTGGGTTTTGTTTTGGTTTTCTTCCTTGAAAGTAAAAATGAGGATAACGTTAGTAATAATTGAATTTGTATTCTCCTCGGTCACTGCCCAAGCTTTTAAAACAGCTCAGTTAAATTACAGTACGTGTGATCTCTGTGAGAGATGGGACCCAGCAAATAAATATCCAGTACTTGCATGAATCGGCAGGTGGCTAGCTACCCCACGGCCAGACTGAAAGCGTTTGAGACAGGCAGCTCGAGAGGTGTGGTGTGTTTTTAATGCATTGGCCATGGTCTTTTGATTGCATAGACTGAAATGTGTCCCTTCAAGGCAGTACTGTTGTCCCCCCTCACTGTCTCCATCCCTCCCCAAAGTTCTCTGAGTCTGCCTAAAGCTGTCTGCCAAGATGACCCCCCACAAAATCCAAAATCCAGAAATGTCACTGAGAAAGGACAGAGCTCAAAATAATGCTAGCATCTAGTGATGGAGACAAACTTTCCTATCAAGGGGCTCAGCCAAACTCTAGGTCTGGACATAGTTGCGTTCCCAGAATAATAGACTGCATGGGGTGAGGGCAAATTCAGAGAGCAAATAACTGGGTTTGGGCTTCAAAAATCTCACTGGGAGTCTCTCTCTCTCTCTCTCTCTCTCTCTCTCTCTCTCTCTCTCTCTCTCTCTCTCTCCCTCCCTCCCTCCCTCCCTCCCTCCCTCTCTCTCTCTCTCTCTCTCTCTCTCTCTCTCTCTCTCTCTCTCTCTGTGTGTGTGTGTGTGTGTGTGTGTGTGTGTGTGAGTGTGTGTCTCCTTTTATCTGCACACAGCCTAAACGTCTGTCCCTTCTATACTAGATGGTGCCTGCACTCACCCTGTTCAACTTCCCTGCTCCTCTTGTCCTCACATATTCCCCAAAGTATGCAATTCCCAGGCTGCCTGGTGCCCAGGTTATAGTCCCTGAAGTCACAACTTAATGTGTAGCTGCATAGCAAGAGTAGTGGACACCTTTGCCCCAGGCTAGAAGAGCTGACAGTGAGGGACGAGGAGTGTCATGTGACCTTTAAGCTATAAAAAGTATTGTACCGAAAGCACTCTCAGAAGGAACAGGCAAATAACCAAATTACCATAGCCACCTGGAAAGAAAATGAAGTACTTCCAAAAGTTCACAATGTGGCAGCAAATGGCACACACTCTGTCTCCCTCCCTCCCTCCTTCCCTCCCTCTCTCTGCCAAAGCTTGTATAAGTGATTCCGTGTACTTTTAGCAGGTGTGCCTGTAGTTGAACCAATGATTCACTCCAAAAAGTAATAATAAACAGAGCTCCGGTGTTCACTAGTTATTTGTCTGTAATCCTTAGTGAACACTACCCAGGTGACCTTTGAGCCTGTGCTGCTTCTGTGAGACCCCAACCTACAGACCTACAGAGAGACTGATATTGGAGGTCTCGGCTAAGATGCCCTAGAATCGGTGTCAATAATCTCTATGTGATGCTTCTGCTGGTGGTCTGGGACACTTTGAGAACCAGGATTTGAGATGCATGAGTGGGGAAACAAAAAAAGCATTAAAGCAGATGAAATCTCTCTCTCTCTCTCTCTCTCTCTCTCTCTCTCTCTCTCTCTCTCTCTCTGTGTGTGTGTGTGTGTGTGTGTGTGTGTGTGTGTGTGTGTATGGCGGGGGGGGGGGGGGGGGCTTCCAGTCCCAGGATCTAGCTTGATTCAGTTTTGTATTCATTCTAGGGTAATATGCACCTAACTGCCAGTCCAAAAATCAAGTCTCTCATCCTCAGGAAATATGAGATCTGTTCCTAGGGATGTGGCCCGACTGTGTGGGCGGGGGGGGGGGGGCACATCTTGTGTCCTAGAAGATAAAAGATAAATTCCAGTTATTAGTCGATGAATTAATTTAAAACCTGGGTGGATTAGAGGTCAGGGTATTCTTGGTTTCCTTAGTCCTCCAAGGAAGAAAGAACTCTGGGGAAAGTGGACTCAAGGAGTGAGGTTCCCGCCACCGCTCAATCCCAGATCTGCAGATAACTGCCTCGCTTGGATGGGGAAAGTCAGTAGGGTTTGCTCGCGCACTGTGTTTCAGTGAGTGGGAAAGTGGTTGACTGACGCCAGGGGTGTGGGTGAATTTGGAGTGAGAGCAGCAGGGAGGAGAGAGGGAGGAAATGGGGGGGAGGGAAAATCCTTCTCCGTTTTTACAGTCTGGAAGAGGGAGGAAGGAGGCTTGGGTTCCCCGCCTGAGAGCTTGCAGGCTACTCTGTCCCTTTCAGGGTGTGGTCTTGGGACAGCTGCTGCGTGTCTCTCTGCAGACACACTTCAAGAAGGGACTCAGGTTCAGGGAGGGTTCTAGACCACTGCGGCACAGATGGTCACGCAATTGGAGCTGGGCACAGCTGGCCAGCAGCTTCTCTCATCTTAGCACCGAGTCTTTCGGATTCTAGCTCTGCCTGTGGAAACTGTGGGAGCCCGCAGCGGCAGCGTTTTCGAGTTGGTCTGCTTGCTCTCTCTGGCAGCCTTGGCTCAACACCGGTTCTTTGATCTTCAGGTGTAAGCCAGCTCCAGCCTCCTACCTCCCAGTTAACCACCCCAACCAGCTGCAGAACCCCACCCACCCCACACACCCACTGCACAGCAAGGAGAAAGGATGGGGAAGAACAGGGAATGCAGGACTTGGTTTTGTACCCACAACCCAACATAGGACCCATTAAGTAGTGAATCAAAACAAATCATAACTTTTAGGAATGTGGGGGAAGAAAAAGAAGTAAAAAGACTGTTCCAAGAGTAAAACTATAGTTTAACTTCTTACCTTAAAGACAGACATACGGAGAAGGAGGAAGAGGAGGAGGAGGAGGAGGAGGAGGAGGAGGAGGAGGAGGAGGAGGAGGAGGAGGAGGAGGAGGAGGAGGAGGAAGGAGGAAGAAGAAGAAGAAGAAGAAGAAGAAGAAGAAGAAGAAGAAGAAGAAGAAGAAGAAGAAGAAGAAACAAAACGCAAAAGAAAATAGATGTGATGCAACCACATAAAATCAACAGCGGATATCATCACTAGGTAAATTTTTATGCCTTTAATCCCAACATCAGCACTTGGGAGGCAGAAGCAAGTGGATCTTTGTAGTTTTAGGCCAGGCTGGTCTGGTCTACATAGAGTTCCAGAACAGCCAGAGCTACATAATGTCTAGAAAGAAAGAAAGAGAGAAAGAGAGAGAGAGAGAGAGAGAGAGAGAGAGAGAGAGAGGAAGGAAGGAAGGAAGGAAGGAAGGAAGGAAGGAAGGAAAAGAAAAGAAAAGAAAATATTGACAAATTCACAAAAGTACCTGGAAGAATAATATTGATGTCCCCTAATTATGTAGTCAATCATAAATGGTCATTAAATTTTTGTGGTGCTCAAACTGCATCAAATCAGGGAGAGTACAATAACAGAAAGATGGTACTCAGCCCTCTCTCTTCAGTGAGAACTCCAGTTTCTACCTGGAGTGAGTCCCACCGGCACCTCTGTGTTCCTGTGCCCATCACCTCACAGAGAAGAGGTAAATTTTCCCCGTTTCTCTGTTCAGTCTGCTGTCCATCTCTCTGTTGCATGAGAGCATGGGCTGACTCTATATGGCCGTTTGCTGGCTTCTGGCACCCAGCATACTGCCAGGCACAGGGAAGTGCCCATAGAGTGTGTGAAGGCTAAGATGGGCTTCTTGGAGATGTAGATGTCTGCTGATAAACACCACGCTGCACCTCCAGTCAAAGACGGGCTCAAATGCATTCAGGTTTTAATTTAGAATCTAATAATGTGGCACAGTCACTTGTTCCATAAGAGTCTGTAGTGAAAGCAACATCAGAAATCCTGTTCAGTGTGCACTAACCAGAGACTCTTCCACACTGCTTTATAACACTATGTCTCAGGCAAGATCACAGCAAGCACAGTGTCTTTGAAATGTGTGCACTTCTTTTCAGCATCCTGTCCATCACTGAGAAGCAACCACTTCCAACTTCTGGTCACTTATTGACAACTTTGTTTTTCTTCTTTCATGACTCCTGTGAGCGCCCAAATCTTTGGCTACCTTCAAATTTTACTTTCAGGCATTCATCTCCCACTGAGAAACCCTTCACTTAAACTTTTCCTTTTAATTTCCTAAAAGAAAGTTCTTCAATATACTGGCAACTTCCCTGACACCAAATGTATGGGAAAACAACCTCACTTTCTGTGATTGAATGAGCATTCAGCACTTTAACGTTCACACGTGTCATAGCCCACCAATTAAGGGCTGCGTCTCTCAACATTGCTACCATCTCAGACGGCAAATCTCTGGCCCACAGGCTGTAAACCAAGGGTTCCATATCCCCCACCTCAAATTTTGAGAATTTGCATAATGATTCTCCCAACTCAGAACACCATTTACCCGTGTCCAATTAAAGGACACAGCTGGAAATTCAGGTGAAGATGGAAAAGGTAGAAGTCCTAAGCATGTGTGTCTATGCACATGAAGTTGAGGCATATCACATGTTCAGCACATAACTGTGTTCCTGTGTTACAGATTTGGAAGCTTCCCAAATCTGTAATTTTAGAGGTTTTTTGTTTGTGTGTTTTTTTGTTTGAAGGTATATTCAAGATTGACTAAGTTATTCACTAATGGTGATAAATTCAATTCCCAGCCCCTCTGTGGGGTAGGGGAGGAAGAGTTCCTGCTTCTGATTACAAGATTGGCAAGTCTGACCCACCATTGAAGCCACCTTGAAGTTTCCTAGGGACTCCAGATACAAGTCATTCCATCAACATACAAAAAGGCATAGCTAAGTACAGCTGTTGGAAGACTCTAATAGCCTCACTCTACAGGTCCTCTACAAGTCAGGGCAAGAGCATCCCAAGCTCAACAAGCTTTGGCTACACAGCGAGTTTGAGATCAAGCTGTTTGGAGACCCTACCTCCAAAAAAAAAAATCACCTAAGAAGTTTCCAATAGTTTTAAAAGCTGTGTGCCAAGAGCCACAAAAGTGACAAAATACCTGCTCACATTTATTAGGTCACACAATTGCTTTCCCCAACAAAGAACCCAAGACTTTTTCTAAACATAGCAAACTTTCGGATCTACAGGGGTCATTTGGTTCTACAGAGCTGTTTTGAATAAAAAGGAAAGGACGCACTGTGAGATGATCCAAGCAATCCCTGGCCTGCATCTCTTGGCAGAAAATGGACAGTAACCATGCTGTAGGAAAACGAAACAGTCAGAGGTTCAACTCTTCCCTGAAGCTCTCTGAGCACTCTGCAAGTCTTCAATGTTTCCTCCTCTAAAACTTCACTTTCTGTGCTGTCTAACTTTCTCCTTCTAACTGTTTTAGATCATAGAAGTTTGGTTACGTTGTTGTCTGTAGCCTCAATTTTACAAGACTCTATTGTAGATGTTGTCATCTACTATGTATATCTTGAATGTGACTTTATGGAGCAGATATAACTATTCTTTCTCTCCTCTCTCCTTCCTCTCTCTTTCTTACCTTTTTAACAAAACAATTTATTTATTTGTTTTTATTTATATGTATCCAAGTATGTTTGTGTGAGCTTTTTGTGTTCCTCATTCATGAAGGAGTTATGGAGGCCCAAGGCTACCAGATCCCTTAAAATTGAAGCTAGGGGTAGTTATGATGTTGGCACTGGGAACCAAATCTGAGTCTTCTACTCTTAAAAAGCTGAGTTTTCTCTCCAGCCCCATGTGCTCACACTCAATGAAGCTCCTCTTCAGGCCTTACCGGAAGCTGGAAGCCTCTCCTTCCCTTAAGGCCTCATCACGATTACGTATCTGTCCATCCATGTTTCTGTTTGATGTTGCCACTTCCAACTTAAGGCCTGATTATGGCTTTAAGACTCCTTTACCATAATTAACCTCATTCTGAAAGGAAAGTTATGAGTGACCTTTCCTTTCCAGACTTCAGACTGACCAATGTGACCTGTTTTACTGTTTTTTAAATAATATTTAGACCATAATTCATTTAAAATCATTTATTTCCCCTTAGTCATTAAAGACTGATGATTTATTTTTATTATCAGTTACTATTATATAATAAACCACTCCAAACCCCAACAGCTTTTTTTGTTCCTGGCTTTTCAAGACAGGGTTTCCCTGTGTGGCTTTGGAGCCTGTCCTGGAACTAGCTCTTGTAGACCAAGCTGGTCTTGGACTCACAGAGATCTGCCTCCCTCTACCTCCCGAGTGCTGGGATTAAAGGCCTGTACCACCACTGCCCAGCCCCAATAGCTTGAAGTAATAAACTTCTGATATTGCTCATGGATCTGTGAATATATATTATTGGGAAGTTCTGACTATGTGGGACAGGTTTTCTGTTCTTGCTGGCCTTGTGCATGTATAAGTGATGATTGGCTGATGATTTGGCCAAGATCTAGCTGTTTAAAGGTTGCCTCGTTCATATGCCTAGTGGCAGATGTCCAAGGTCTCGGCCTGAACAGGTTGCCACTGAACCACGTGTTTTTCATCATGTGTTAGTCTAGCTTGTATTGTCATCAAAGAACAAGGAGCAGTAGCTCCAAAGGCCCCTCAGACCTAGCTTCAGAACAGGCACAGTGTTACTCATGCCATTTGCTACTGATGAAATCCTAATACCAGGGCATTCCTGTGGTTGTTAGATTGAGAACAGTTCCCATAGGCTCATATATTTGAATGTTTTGTTCCCAGTTGGTGGAACTCTTTGGGGAAGATTAGGAAGTTCAGCCTTATGGGAGGAAGTGCATCAGTGGGGATAAGGTACAGTTTTAGCTATAGTAGTGTTTCTTTTATGAATTTGGGTGTCCTTGTGTTTAATGCATAAATGCTTAGAACTGCTGTGTCTTCTGAGTGGATTTTTTCATGATGAGTATGTAATATCCTTCCCTATCCCTTCTTACTATTTTTAACTTGAAGTCTATTTTGTCAGATATTAAAATGGCTACACTGGCTTACTTCTTGAATCCATTGGCTTGGAATATCTTCTTCCATCTTTATACCCTGAGATGATGCATACCCTTTATGGTGAGGTATACTTCATGAGGCAGAAGGGTGGATCCTGTTCTTTAATCCAACCTGTTATTTTGTGTCTTTTTATTAAGGAATTGAGATAATTGGTATTGAGAGATATTATTTTGTTGTTGTGGGGTAGGTTTTTTTCTCATCTTTTGATTTTTATTTTCTGGTCAGATATTTATTCTTTGTGTTTTCTCTGGTGTACTAACTTTGTCGAGTTGAAGTTTTCCTTCTAGCAGCTTCTGAAGGGCTGGATTTGCAGATAAATACTGCTTAAGTTTGGTATGGTTGTGGAATATTTGATTTTCTCCTTCTACTGTGATTGCAAGTTTTGCTGGGTTTAGTAGTCTGAGCTGGCATCTGTGGTCTCTTAGATTCTGTAGAACATCTATTTAGGCCCTTCTGACTCTCAGAGTCACCACTGAAAAATCAGGTGTCATTCTACTGGGTCTGTCTTCACATGTAACTTGGTCTTTTTCCCTTGAGGCTTTTAATAGTCTTTCTTTGTTCTGTACATGCAGTGTTTTGGGTATTATGTGCCGAGGGGACTTTCTTTTCTGGTCCAGTCTATTTGCTGTTCTGTATGCTTCTTGTACCCCAATTGGCATCTCCTTCTTTAGGTTAGGAAATTTTTTTTCCTCTATGACTTTGTTGAAAATATTTTCTGTGCCTGTGACCTGGGTTGCTTCTCCTTCCTCTATTCCTAGTTTTGGTCTTTTCCTAATGTTTAAGATTTCTTGGGTATTCTGTATCTGGGTTTTTGTCGTTGTTGTTGTTGTTGTTGTTGGTGGTGGTGGTGGTATTTGGGGGAGGGATTTTGTTTTTTGTTATTTAACATTTTATTTGACTGAGATACCCATTTCTTCTATCTTGTATTCAATGCCAGAGATTCTTTCTTCCATCTTTTGTATTCTGTAAGTGAGGCTTACATCTGTGGTTTTTGCTTGACTTCCTAAATTCTTCTCTTTCTCTCTCTCTCTCTCTCTCTCTCTCTCTCTCTCTCTCTCTCTCTCTCTCTCTCTCTCTGAAGAATGGAAGAAATTGGACTGTAGAATATTGCTATGTTGTTAGGCTAAAGTGATGCAGCCATTGTAGAAAATAATTTAATAAGTCAGAATAATTAATCAATGACTACATAGCATAGCAGTTCCACCGCTGAATGACACATTCAACAGAACTAGCAACACAGCCACATATACATCCAAAGCAACATTAATTATAAAACCCCACAGGTGTGAATAGCACACATCCACACCACGCGTTATTAGTCAGTAGTAAAAAGGATGAAGTCCTGTCATACAACAATGCAGATAAATCTTGAAGAAAATTATGCTAAAAAAAAAGTTTCCAAAGCAGACAATCCTCCTGGTCCAACCCCTCACCCATTCATAATTATTTATTCTATTATCTTTCCTTAAAAATATATCTGTCCCCACCTAGTCCTTTACATTTCTCATAATGACCCAGATTTTCTGTATGTTTTTGTGCCAGGAGTTTTTAGATTTAACATTCTGTTTGGCTGAGGTATTCGGTTTTTTGTTTGTTTGTTTGTTTATTTTTTGTTTTCTTCTAACTTGTCTTCAGTGCCTTAGATTCTTTCTTCCATCTCTTGTATTCTGTCAGTTAGGCTTGCCTCTGGGGTTCCTGTTCTAGTTCCTAATTTTTTTTATTCCCAGAATTCCCTTAGTTTGTGTTTTCTTTGTTGATCTATTCCTACTTTTAGATATTAAATTGTTTTATTCATTTCCTTCTACTGTTTGTATTTTCATAGATTTCTTTGCGTGACTCATTCGTTTCCTCTTTAAAGAGTTCTATCATACAGGATATTTTAAGGTCTTATTCTTGTGTTTCAGCTGTGTTGCCACACTCAGTGCCTGCTGTAGTAGGGTTGCTGCTCTCTAAAAGAGACATATTGCCTTGGCTGTTATTGATAGTGTTTTTGTGCTGGCATTTACAAGTCTGGGTTTGGTAAGATTGTAATTGGAGATGCTGGTATCTAGTCTTGTCTTGGGTGGGTGTTTTGTTGCTTGGTTTCTGTTTCCCTCTCCAGATCTTTGGAGACTGTGCTTGGGGGCTGATGCCTGCCTGATAGGAAATTCTTCTGGGACCTTGCTAGGTTTTCCAGGTAAATGTGCTTCTAGGAACTTAGGAACTTAAGGTGGGGTGTTACGGTGTCCTCAGGAGGGAGGAAAGCAGACTGTTCTAGCATTTGCTTAGTCCTCTTGGAATAAGGATAGGGTGTGGAGAGACCATAGCAGCTCTGCTACAGAGCTGGGATGAGCCTGGTGTCAGACTTAGAGGAGGGGAGGAAGAGGAGAACATCTACCCTTAACCTGCCTGCTTCTTTGGCTGGAGTGGTCTGCAGGGTCCCAGGAATTGCCTCTTGGAGCTGGGGGGGGTCTGGGGTAAAGTTGGGGGAGAGAAGTTAGTAGGGAAGACCTGTGTGATACACTGCTGATGGGGAACGCAGGCCTCAGCAGGTCATCTGCAGAGCTAGAAATGATCTATCCTCATGGGGGATGGATTTGGAGGAGAGGAGAAACAGGTGAAGATGTGTGGCCCTGGTCAGAGTGACTTCTTAACTTTTTTATTTCCAGGTTTACTTCAGTTTGGGGTCTTTTGTTTTGTATCTTTTCATTACATTTATTTATATATTGAGGTGGCACATGCCATGGAGGTCAGAGGACAATTTGTGGAAGTCAATTCTTACCTTCCACCCTGTAGGTCAGTTTGGGTTTTCTCTAATGATTCTATCTCTGTTTTCATATCTTGAACGTTTTCATCATTTTATCGCACTGTTAGATTGTGTTTTCTCAGACTTCGTTAATGGATTCCTTTGTATCCTCTTTAAGGTCCTTGAACACACTCACCAAGGCTACTTTGAAGTCCGTGTCTTGTATTTCAGCTATACTGTACTTCTCAGAACCTTCTGTATTAGGATTACTGGACTGTGGTGGAGACATATTGCCCTGGCTGTCGTTGATTGCATTTCTTAATGCTGGTATCTAGGCATCTGGGTTGGGGATGATCATAATTCTAGGCATTGATATCTGGCTAGTTTTTGTTGAGACAACATTTCATTCCTTGGTCTCTTTTGCCCTCTCTGAATCTCAGTGGACTGAGGTGGCTGTGAGTTTCCTGGTAGGAAGAGTTTCTGAGGCCCTGCCCGTTGTGGCCACTGGGAGTCCCAAGGAGAAAGTATCCCAGGACTGACTGGAAAGGTGGGACTAGACTAGAAGGGGGAGGCTGAGAGGGTCTACAGGAAGATGAAAGCTGGGTCTGCCACCAGGTCAGTGGAATCCAGCGGAGTAAAGGTGAGAAGGGAAGACATTTAAACCCCTGTAAGAGGTCTGCTACAGGGCTGGGGTAGAGACTGGGGAGTTTGGACAGTGAAGACAGCTACCTGATTCCAGGCAACTGCTTCCCAGGCAGAGTCTCCTGATACTGGAGGTATGGATGGCTGACACAAGAGATGGGGTAAGGAAGAAGTGGGTCCCTTGAGGATGTTCAGAGTTCCCAGGAATGAGGAAAAAAAGAGAACAGGCTCCTACAGGTGGTCTGCAACAGGAAGTCCAGCCTTTTCAAACTGTTTTCCTTACTGAGTTCTCAGCATCTAGTATTTTGATGTAGATTTTACTCTAGGTTATTATTTAAAAAAAAAAAACTATTACAACTTCTATCCTATATCATCCCTTTGATATTGAACCACACTACTAATAGCTATTCTGTGGGATTCTTTTTTTTTTTTATTTCCTCCAGCATAAAGAAAAAACTGGCATAAATCAGTTACACCAAGCTTTGACTTACCTGTTACTATAAATGTGGAAGCTCTCTGACCAAGATGAATCATTTGCCATATACAGTCAGGTGACTGACAGTCCCAAACTTGTCAGATCCTAATCCCTGGAACCACAACATCATGCATGGAAAAGAGGACTTTGTAAATTCTAGTAATGGAATGATAAAAATATCAGCCTTGAAAATTTGGGTGGGCCCTAATGGACCTCATAAATGACTTTATGACAGAAATGGAGATTTGACACCCAACAAAAGGAAAGGGTGACATGAAGACAGAAAGGTTAGCTTAGGAGATCAAAGTGATGCAAGCGAAGGCAAAGGAATCCCAGAAGCTGGAAGAAGAAAGGAATGGATCCCAGAGTGAGTATGGCCCTGCCACCACCTGGACTTCAGCTCAATGAAAAAAGAGGCAAGGTTGTATACTTATGGTTTCCTTTCGCTCTTACAGATAAAGCACTTGAATATTAATTCACAAGGAAATATGGAATTATGAATATTCCCTCAACGAGCACACTTGGTTATACGGTGTCTCCATTTTCTTTTCTTTCTGCATACAATATGCTAGTTTTCTTCTGTGGAATCCAAATGATCTTCTTATATTTTTGGTTGTGAGCCTAGCCTTTAACGGCTGAACCAGCTCTCCAGCCCCTGAATGATCTTCTTAAAGTCACTTTTAACAGCACTGTGGATACTATTGAAAATGAAGGTAATCCAAACAAAGGCACCGATATTAAGAAGCAGCCCAATTTAGAAATATATATATATAAAAAAAGTAGGAGAAGATGTTCACTAGCATGATGATGCAAGGGATCTCGTGTCACTACGTGTGACAATCATCAAGTGTCCCCTGTGTGAGTGGCCCTAAACTATGTATGTATTTGAAATGGATGAGTAAGATAGTGTATCATTTTCTTTTCGGTTGTAATAAACCCTCTGACAAAATCAGCTTAGGGGAGGAAGGGTTTATTTCATCTTCCAATTTAAGTCGCAGTCCATCATGGTCAGGAACTCAAGGCATCCATAGCTTGAAGCAGCTGGTTATATTAGCCAGCCTGGGCTACTTAAAATAAAAATTACAAAGAAGGCTTGGGTTTGCCCTTAGAGACAGAGTGCTTCCTAGGTTTAATCCCCAATATACACATAAAAAGTGCCTTAGGCAAAGACTGAAAAAAAAAAACATGAAAATGACTTCATTTTCATTTCTGTGACTATTAGAGAAAGAATTAATTTGCCTTTGATTTTATTTATTTATTTAGCCTTTCCATGCCACATCTAATAAGCTTAAAAATAGTTCTCCCTCTATACTGCAGGAGGCAAAGTTTTTAATCCCAAACTCAGAAACCTCCCCAAACAGATTTCTGGAAAATTTAAAAAGAATCTACCTTCTTTTCTGACTATAATGGCACTTTCTGAGACATATGGGATAAATGTGCTTTGTTCTTTGGACTTTTGAAGGCTGCTTATACTGACTCTTGAATACGAGTATTGAAGATGGGCTGACAGCATTTTGCATTGTGAGAAGGGCCTGCTGGGGATAGGTAGAGAACTTTATGGTTTCACTGTCAATAAATTATGTGTCTAAATACTTGAGGCCCAGCTGCTGGAGCTGTTTTAGAAGAATGAGAAATGGTTGGGAGGTAGATTGTAAATGGGATGGAGATTTTCTTTTGTCCTGACCACCCAATCCCAAATAATCACACAGAAGTTTATATTAATTTCAAAAATGTTTGGCCTATAGTTCAGACTTATTATTAACTAGCTCTTACAACTTAAATTAACCCATTTCTATTACTCTACATTTTGCCATGTGGCTTTGTGGCTTTACCTGTTTTCTGGCACATCTTGTTCCTCTGGTGGCTGGCTCTGCCCTTCTTTCTCCCTGTATTTTCAGTTTGGCTTTCCTGCCTAGCCTTATTCTGCTTTGTTGTAAGCCAAATCAGCTTTTTTTATCAACCAATGAGAGTAATACACACTCACAGCATACAGAAGGATTTCCCCTGCATACAGCATACAGAAGGATTTTCTCACAGCAGTAGATCTAGCTGGAGCAAATTGGTTGCTAGGAGACAGGACTTGCTGGTTATAGTCTAGATGCATCTTGAGCTCCCTGTGCTTCCTGGCTCATAGAGATGTGAGGAATTTCCGCTCCAACCCGGTCACCCTGTTCTAAGCCAATCCCAGCCACCACACTTCCCCACACAATGGCCTGTGCCCTGGATCAAAATAAATCTTTCCCTAAACTTGTTTCTTTCGAGTATTCACGCAATCTTGATGAGAAGTAGCTAAGGCAACGAGTTTGCACCTGGATAGGATACTAGGCCAGGCCTGCTTGAAGAGAACCGTCACTTGGGGGAGCAGGATGCATGGCCTCGAAGGACAGACTGTGTCCCTGGATGTTTCCTGTCTTCTTCTGTCATTCTGCCACAAGCTTCTCCTCCATTATATTCTGTTTCTCCTCAGGACCAAAGTGATGGATCCAGCCAAACACAGATTAAAACTGTGAGCCAGGATGAATTCTTCTTCCCTTAAACTGTTTGTCAGACATTTTATCACAGCTATAAAAGTAACTAGCAACATACTATGTAGCTCTGTTGTCTAAATTGAAACATTTCTTCCTGAAGGGAGGGGGGAGGCTTCTAAAAATCACGGGAACAATTTCTAAAACTTTTGAGACTCAGGATCCTCCCCAAGATTCCTTAAGCAACAACAAGTGCAGGGCAAAAGGAGGCTCCTAGGAGGGACCATGTGCAGGTTGTCCGGGTTGCTCCAGGACGGAGCCTTTGTGAGCTGACACTCATGCTGGGTGAGGGCTGTTGGTGATAAAGCTGATCAATCTCTCTTTTTTAAAATTAACTTTTGTTTAAATTAGAACAATCTTATTTTACATACCAATCCCAGCTCCCTCTCCCTTCTGTCCTCCCATTCCCCCCACCAAGTCCCCACCCCACCCTCCTCTAGGAAGGTGAGGCATCCCATGGGGATATCATCAGAATCTGACTCATAATTTGGGGGCAGGACCTAGTCCCCTCCCCTCCATGCATCTAGGCTGAGAAAGTATTCCTCCATAGGGAATGGGACCCCAAAGGCCATTCGTGCACCAGGGATAAATACTGGCTCCACTACCATAGCTGGTCAATCTTAAGCTCATTGGTTCACTCTACTATACTTGTGTGAAATTGTATCTTTGGTGTGTCATTAATGTCATATCTAGGGTGAAGAGACATTTCTTCAAATCTCCACTCCACTCTCTGCCCTCTGCCACTGCCAAAATCAGACAATACAGAAAATGTGCTGAGAAATGGCACTGTCACTGTGACTATATCTAACCACATGACTTAGATGCAGTTGGAACTGGCTCATCGGGGGAGTTTGAAAGTTTGAAGGAGCAGCATAGGAAAAATCTGAGAATGCTGTGGCCATATTTCAATGGGAAATTCTGATAGGAGTTCAGAAGATCACAGTACAGATAGAATTGTTAGTAGAAAGGACTAGTCTTGGGAGGATGCTATTGTAAATAAGAATAAAGGTTATTCTTATTACACTCTAGCAAAGAACCTATCTGCATTTTGTCTGTGACCTTACATTTTGTGTGAAAACAAATTTAATTGTGCTGAAATCATTAACCTTGAAGAAGAAATGAAGGACAACCATGGCATCCAGGCCCTAGCATAATTATTTCTACCTGCTTGTCTTAGTTAGGGTTTCAGTCTCTGTAATGAAACAGCATGACCAAAAAAACACGGAGGGATGGGTTAATTTGGCTTACACTTCCTTCTTGCTGTTCATCACTGAAGAAAGTCAGGACCAGAACTCAAACAGGACAATATCATGGAGGCAGGAGCTGATGCCAATGAGGAGTACTGCTTACTGGTTCGTTCCCCATGGCATTCTCAGCCTGCCTTCTTCTAGAACCCAGGCCCATCAGCCCAGGGATGGCTCCATCTACCATGGGCTGAGTGCTCCTCATTAGTAACCAATTGAGAAAATGCCTTACAGCTGCATCTCAAGGAGGCATTTCCTCACTGAGGCTCCTTCTTCTGATGACTCTATAGCTCTGTGTCAAGTTGACACACAAAACTACTTTTAGACAGATTTACATTGACAATGCGGTGTAAACCGGAGCAGAAGGATGCAAAAGCCTTGCATCGTGGCTACAAATGAAGCACAGGATGTGAGAGCTAAGGGAGGGACGGTTAAGGAAGCCACATAATTTGCCCTAGGACAAGAGTGAAGACACATTGAGGGAATCTCAGAAATCAACTATGCCGGACTCATTGCAGGTGCAACGATACATGGACTTAACCGTTTTCGAAAGACCGCTTTGAGAAGAAAGTGTCCGGGCGCCCTGATCAAGTGGGGACATCCGAGGAAGTGTTATCTTATTTCCAGGCAACCAGAGGCCACTGCAACCATGATCAAGTGAGCCCTGCTACAGCTCAAACTGCGGGCTGATTTGATGATGCCCTTTCTGTAAGTATGGAGACTGCAGTAGTTGTGAGATCAAGACTGTTTTAAAGGCAGGCCCGGGAGAGCAGGCCAGGTGTCATATGTTAGTCCTGGCACACAGCCTCTGTGAAGGCAATGCAGGAAGTTGTGAGTGATGCTGCTGCAGTAGAGACATCACAATGTAAGAGATGGCAGAAAGCATCCTAAGGTACCAGCTCAGGAGAGTGATCAGTGATCAGAGGCAGCCTCCTGGGACTCAAATAATACCACTCACTCATACCCTAGACCCCAGACACAGAGCTTGGTTTCCCTCCCCATTTCTATACTACTACTCCCTTCCGAAATGAGAACACTTACTCGGCACCATTATATGTCAAAATAGGTGCATCTTTAATTTTCTAGGGCTCAAAAGAAAAAGTTTGTGTAGTTTCAGAGAAATCTCAACTTTGATTTTTGGGGGACACTGGAGTTATTGAGGAGTTGGGGATACTTGTGGATGCACTAGATGTGACAGGCATCATGAGATGGTCATGAGTCTTTGGGGACATGGTAATGCTATGGAATATGAAGGTGTACCCTTGAAGGAAGAGTACGCCTCCTACCTGGCCCCTCCCTCTTTCTCTCTGCTTCACTGCCACCATGAGGTAATCAGCTGCGTTCTTCAATATGTGCCTCATGTGTGGATATCCACGGCCCATATTACCACCAGGGGCCAAGAGCACGCCACGGGTCTGCCTGGGCGGCCACCTAGGACCATGTTAGTGTTCAAGGGCTAAGTCTCTGCTGGGCCATGTAAATGCGAGCCGCCTGCTCTGCCACCCAGAGCCATGGTGTCACCCCAGCCTGTGCTGCTGCCAGGGACCATGTCTGGGTCTGTAGCCCTGCCACAGCCCTGTGTTGAGGTTCCTAGCTTGTGTTGCTACTGAAAGCAGTGATGCTAGGGTTGTACAGAGTTGGTCCTGCCCCTTACTGGTCCAGGCACCTGTACCCCGCCTGGGCAGCGCAGCCGTAGAGCTGCCCTTGTGAGCAGGTGAGCTGGCTGTGAAGGCACGAGAGTGGGAGAGTGAGCCCCACTGTCAGCTCGGTGGCATGGGTGGGGGAGACCCCTTCACCCATCGTCCTCCCCCTCCCCCAACCCCTGCCACCTACTGCAGATGGGAAAAGCTGGTCCTGGGGTCACGAGACTGCTCGGAGAGCTGACTCTGCAGTAAGTGGAAGACCAGGCCCTGCACCTCACCTAGCGTGGGGGAGCACACTAGAGCCGATCCTGGTGGCAGGTCACAGGTGAGCCAGCCCCACGGAGGTAAGAGCAAGAAAGCGCCCCTGTCCCTATCCCCCATATGCCTTGGGTGGCATGGGTGAGGGAAATATGCCCTCCCCCATGCCCCTGCTACCTGCAACGGTCTGGGCCAGAGATCTGACCTGGGCACACGAGAACAGAAGAGCCTGCCCTGCCCGAGCCTCGCCATTGTAGCAATTGGGAGAGCAGGTCCCGCACTTTGCCTGGGCAAAACAGTAGAGCCAGTGGGTGCTGGTGGTGTGATTGCAGGTGAACTGGACCCAGGCGTGCGAGAGCAGAACTGGCCCTGCTTCTTGCTGCCTGCTGCATTTGGGTGAGCTAGCTGGAGCAGAGATGGAGAGTTCGCCCAGGTGGTAGCAGTGAGGGAAAGCTGGCAAACTGTCCGAGCACCCAGGTCCAGAACAAGGACTATGAGTTAGCCCACTCCAACCAACATCCACCATCTATTAACTTCTGGAGCTATAGGATCTCCATGGCACAGGACAACGACAGGACAGCCAAGAGGAGTCCCAGTGAGGGCCCAGTATGAACGGGGAAGCAAAAACCAGATGCCTCGAATCAGACCAAAGACTCATTGCGTGAACACTTACAAGTAAAGATTGACTGACGGTACTCTGTGTCACTTACTGGGCCACACTGCAGCTTCCACACTGAGAATTTGTTTCTGTGGGTTTTGGGTTTGTTTGCTTGTTTGTTTGTTTGTTTGTTTGTTTTGGCAGGGGAGGTTGCAACCGCAGAAGGCAGAAGTGAAGTGTGATCCTCCAAGATGAGAGGATCACAAGACACACGTTGTGAAATCTACAAAGAATTAATGAAAAGTTAAAACTAAAAAATAATAAAAACGTGTGCCTCACCACGATATGTCTCACATGACTATAGAGCAGTAAAAGCAAGAGATCGTGGACTGAAACCTCTGGAAGAATGAGCTAGACTCTTTTCCCCTTTATGTCGATGTGTTATAGAAATGAAGAGTGGCTAAGACAGATGCAGGAACACAAACATTATGTGGTGTCCTCACATGGATATTTAAAAAAAAAATAAAGCTGATAGGGAGTGTGCGATGGGTTATTAGAGAATAAGTACAGAGGGAGTGGTTCAGAATAAAGTTGAAGTTTGGATAGTGGGTACTAAAACACAACTATTTAAAAATAATAGTCTTTAGAAATAGATCATAGAGTAGGAAAACTATAGTTCACAACAGCCACCATATTTTGTGAGTAATTGTAAATAGAATTGTATTTTCTTTTTTTTATTGACCACGCTTATTGCTAGAAAGTAGAATTACAATTGGATTATATGTACTGAATGTGACCCTGATGAACTTTTATTAGCTCCAATACCTTTTATTTATTTGTTTGAGACTCTCTACATTGACAATGATGTTATTTGTACATAATTACAATTTTTTCTTAAAATTAATATAGCTTTTATCTCCTTTATTCAACTGTCTATAACTTCTGAGCCTACCTTTTTGAAAGTCATAATAACTGACATTTGTGCCATCTTGAGAAAGTATTCAGCTTTTATACATTTCAAACTTTTGTTTTTGAAATGAGAAGACTTACGTTTTAAAAGACTTGTGTATTATATGTACAGTTTTCTGCCTTCCCTGCCAGCAGAGGGCACCAGGTCTCATTATAGATGGTTGTAAGTTACCATGTGGTTTCTGGGAATTGAGCTCAGGGCCTTTGGAAGAGCAGTGCTCTCAACCTCTGAGTCATCTCTCCAGCCCTCAAACTTTCTTAATACTTTATTATTTTAATTTCACAAGCATATGGGGTATAATGAGATAATTCAATATATGTATAAAATGTATAACCAAACCAAGCATGTTAACATTTTTATTTTCTTGAAAATTATGCTTCTTAAATCTTTGATTAAAATATAATAATTGTACATGTTAATGCTAAACAGTATGGTATATCAGTACATACACAGTATACTGATTAGATCAGGGTAATTAATGTTTATAGATCTTGATAATTTTGTTTAGAACACAAACACAGCTGAACAGTAAATAAACAGACAATGCAGTGAGACAAAGCATGAAGAGACATTTAACCAAAGAAGAATACAAATGAAAATTAATCACAAAAAGGGGGAAGTTAAACAGTGTTTGGAAAGAGCAAAATATTACCACAATGAGCTATTACTACATATTCAGATGGATCAAAGCAAAATAATAAATAAACAATATCAAATTCTACTGAGAACACAGAGGGGCTGCATCATTTACACTTTGCATGTAAAATGGTCCATCTACTCTGAGAAACAGCTTGGTCATTACTTAAGAATGAAACACACAACTACTACATATATTCAGACATTTGAAGGGGGAGAAACCTTCCATTTACACATACACATACCACAAACCATGTGCACACATACACACATATACACACACACAGACACAGACATTCAAACCACACTGATATACATCACACACACACACACACACACACACACACACACACACACACACACACCATACCTGAGTGTCTGAAACAACTTATTTATTATAACCTTGATGGGAGATGTTATTCTGTAAATATGTCTCTCATACTGGTTAATGAATAAAGCACTGTTGGCCAATAGGAAAGTAAGATAGGAAGGGGTTGGAGACTAGGAGGAAAGAGGAAGGAGTAAGGAGGAGTCAGTGTGGAGAGCCAAAAGAGAACAGCACCCCGGCCAGCTCTTCGATAAGATGACCACGTGGAAATATTTAGATAAGTAGAAATGGGTTAATCATTAAGACAGAGCTAGCCGGTAAGAAACTAGTACCTGGCCAACAGCATTATATCTAATACAGAGTCTCGGCATGTTATTTGGGGCTGGCATGGCGGTGGGACCAGACCGACTGGCAGGAAAAACCTGCTAGTAACATAACTTTAAAGAAGAAACACCTTGGACATCTAGGTGGCAAAATTGGTTTTAGCAGCAGTAGGAAGTCATTATACCAAATCTCCAAAGGCTGTTTTAAAATCTTCTTCGAATGAGCGCATGTGTGTGCGCATAGTTTATAAATGTATATAGCTCTAATATTTAAATATATAACTTTATACAATACATATTTGCATATGCAAACTTTAATTCATTGTCACAGCATTGACTTCCAGCGTGCTTTGTTGAAGAATTCTGAGCATTTGTGACTGAAAACAGTCTTTGTGTGAGAGAATATTCACACTGAAGTTCCAACTGAGACACTGATGCCTGATCCAGATACACAGCAGAGTCCCTTCTGAAGAATGTATGAAGAAGGTGGTCCCCAAACTAATGGAAGCCCTTCAGCTTTCAATCAAAGCCAGAAAAGAAAAAGATGGGTATGGTGATATGTCATTTATTATTTAATAAAGATTGCCTGGAGTATCAGAAAGCAAAGCCAGCTACACCAGTTAGCTATAAAAGGTAAGCAGTGGTGGCACACACCTTTAACCCCAGGACTCAGGAGACAGGCAGATGGACCTCTCTGATTTAAAGGCCACACTGAGATAGAAATGTGTGGGAGAAAGTGTTTGAGGTTCTTCTGAAAGATGATGCTGTGTGATTGGGGCTGAGCTCTAAGCTCCATGCAACCCTCATGCCAAGGGATAAAAGATAGAGTACCATCATGTGAGTGAGAGAGGCTCTGAGGGTTTCTGAACAGACTAGAGAGGACACTTATGGGTGTCACTGAGATCCTTTCCTATGTGGCAAAGTCAGAATGAGGATGCTGCACCAACAGCATCCTCTAGAGGTACATGGCATGAAAATAACCCTAGGCTCAATACAAGTTGACTAAAGTGGCCTCCTAATGTGACACGTTGTCATATCTGTCTG
Source organism: Cricetiscus sungorus (assembly GCA_030556225.1). NCBI lineage: Eukaryota > Metazoa > Chordata > Mammalia > Rodentia > Cricetidae > Cricetiscus > Cricetiscus sungorus. The sequence continues at coordinate 23,738,139 of JANBXA010000731.1, forward strand.
GGACACATGAGGGTGTTTTATAGAGATGACACTGAATATCTGCATATCCAGAGGTCATGCAACCAGATTATAGTGAGTCCTTGTTCTTGTAAGATCTTAATCTTGCTCTATAGGTCTGGGCCCATCCATTTCTATTTATGCTGGGAGGGATAGGAGTAAAGGAAGAGATAAACAGGAGAGAAGACAAGGAAGCCAATTATGTACTCTTCTTCTAGCAGATCCTGGCTGGGAAGCGGAGGTTTAGCACACAATATAGTGCAGGATGTCTGCCACTATCTTGAGTTAGGCTTTCTAATTTCTGGATGTTTAGCATCTCAGAATTAGCATGGCACTCATAGAGTCTCCAACGCTTCATTTAGGTGATTAAGCACAACCTCCCCAGCGAACCCTTCTTCAGCAGGGCAGGAGACGGAGAGCAGAGAGTGCTTGGGTCATATTAGTATGTGATTCCTATTTGCTATAAATTATTGTCTACTTTAACTGTTTTCCCACTTGCTTATTCATTCTGAGTCCACGTATACTCTGTGCGCACACTGCTTTCAGAGGCTTTTCTCTCCTTCCGCCATGTGGGTTCTGGTGTCAAACTCAGGTCACGGGGCTTGCTAGCAAGCACCTTTCCCTGCCGAGCCTTCTTGCTGGCCCGGAGCTTTCCATTCCACCCTGACTGGAAGCCAACACTAACCATTTCCCTATGACCCCTGCTACCGCACACAAATGCACATCCAGCCTTGCCAAGACCACCTCTCACGGCCAGCCTTTTGGGATCTAATGCAGTAACCCTTCCCATTATTTCTTTATGTCTATTTCCTCTTTCCCCCTTCCCCTTCCCATGCTGCAATTGTAGCTTTGGATTTCCTCATATCATGATTACTATAATAGAAAAAGTGGGAATGTAGTTAAAGTGGGGGCAAAGTTGGAACACGGAAGGGTTTGAATGCTAGGCATATAGCTGCAGGACAGTACTGAGAATTTGCCCTCTAGCGTCACTAAAAAGGCATCTATACCACGTTTGAGGAGTTCTTGTAAAGAAAGAAAGTTACCTGAGAAGATGGCTGACTGGAAAGTCCCACTCAAAGGAAGAAAGAAAGAAAGAAAGAAAGAAAGAAAGAAAGAAAGAAAGAAAGAAGGAAGGAGGAAGGAAGGGAGGAAGGAAGGAAGAAAGGAAGGAAGGAAGGAAGGAAGGAAGGAAGGAAGGAAGAAGAAGGAAGGAAGAGAAAAGAAAGGAAGGAAGGAAGGAAGGAAGGAAAGAAGAAAGGAAGGAAAGAAGGAAGGAAGGAAGGAAGGAAAGAAGAAAGGAAGGAAAGAAGGAAGGAAGGAAGGAAGGAAGGAAGGAAGGAAGGAAGGAAGGAAGGAAGGAAGGAAGGAAGGAAGGAAGGAAGCTGTGTTCTAGCTGCTAACCGCGACAGCCAGCCCTACAGTGCAAGCTTGACTTGCAAGGGCTAGCAAACAAGCTTGTGAGCCAGTTAGAGAGAAGTGGTTTCTCCTGCAGCGTCCCACTGGCGCCCTCTGCTGACAAAATGTAGCGCGGAGCGGCTAGACAGTACGGGCCCCACTTCAGAGATTTGCAGGAGAGCAGGAGTTGAGAAGCATCAACCTGCTAAATGGGCCGCTGCCACATCATTGTCGTCATGTGATCTTATTTTTCTACTCAGGAGGCCAATGGCTTTTAAACCAATCGCCAGCTCCCGAAGTCTCAAGATTTCTGTGGACCGTCACTATCATCAAAGAATTTCATGAGAAAAAAAACAAAACAAAAAAACTAGTTGAGGGTTTCTCTAACATGAGTATTTGCCTGAATCACATCCCTGGTATCATAGTTAACGTGATACATTAAGCAGTGTAAGAGCAGTAACTGTAATTCTTGTGTGGGGAAACCGAAGTTCTAAGACATCCAACAAGTACGTGACGCACCTGAACAGTGAATCTTGGAAAACTGGCACACTATTTAACAAACTCGGGCTTGATTTCTCATACAGAGAGTGGAATTCGGAGATGTGCTAAGTCCCATAAGGTACTGGGCGACTATCATGTGTTAATTAATGCATTTCCTGTAAATGCCTTGAAAATGCAGGAGAGCTGTTTTTCATCATACAATTTGATAGTTTCGTTGTGGGCACTCCCTCTGGGTGTACACATGTCTCTACTGCACTTGGATGACTCTGTCCGCCTACTAGTTATGGAACTAAGCAGGGGCTAATTTCCGTGTGTGTTCTTTCATTCAGTCCTTGCCAAAACCTAGGTAGTGTGATTTCATGTTCAGGATTCGAAACTGAAGGCTGGAGAGGTTGAATAATGTGACCAAGATGATTACGTACGTGGTAGCACTAGGTTATGAGTCCAGATATGTCAGAGGCCAGGGTTTACTTAACTTCTTGGTCTTGGCAGGAGGCCTGAGCTCCTCCGTTTACCCTTTCTTCCTCCTCTATAATATCAATTTTCTTGTTTTCAACTACTCTAGCTTTTATATTTTAAAAGTCTAAAATGAGGAGCATCTATTTTTCAGCTGCCTTTAGTTACGGAGGTGCTGGCATCCTCTGGGGATGTTAAGCTGTGGAATAGGGACATTCCCATTACCAGAGAGCAGCCGCTGGTACAGCACCCTCTACCCATCTCTGCAAATTCCAGTGAAGATGGGTAGATATGTGTGTACGCGCTGTGACTGTGCAATAGACTGGGATGGAAATGTCATGTACCATTTGGGCAGGCTGAATTTTTCTAGGCGTGTTTCTTACCCTGTCTCAGCTTGCTAGAATCATATACTCGGGATGTACCTCTATAAAATGGGGTTTTCGAGCCCCCTCTTTGTACAGCAACAAAAAATAAAGCAGACATAACAATACACATTTGTAATCCCGGCTCTCTGGAATCTAAGGCAGCTCCCCAATCTAAGAACAACCTGGACCGCATAATGAGACTGTATCCCAAAACATAAAACGAAACGGAAGGTCAGTCCACATTTCTGCAGCACTGAAATTAGAGCAGAAATCACACAACTCGGGAAGGCAAGGTCTGTGTGAGCATTTGGTATGTCAACACTTGCTTCACTCAGTGGCGATTGTACCTATTTTAACAGTGAGGAAAAAAACAAAAACAAAAAAAATTCCCAAAGCATGGATTTCAAGAATAATGTATCCTCTAACGTTCTTTTACTTAATAAAATTATGGGTATCTATGCCTATTTCTGGATAAGACATGTGGGGGCGGGGAGTCTGTAGACCTAAAACCCCGTTCATTATAATCTCTTCCTGGGACTTAAGGGTTCCATGGCTATAGTTCAAGGTTCGGCCATGAGTTCCTGCGTCATTTAAAGAGGATCTTGCATCTTGTAATTATGAGGGCCTGATACCACTTACAAATAATTTGCAAATTACCAATATTGTTCATGGAAGCTCAAGCTTTTATAACATTCCTGTTACTCACACTTCTCTATGTAAAGCCATCCTTTCTTCGCATTTCCTACCACACGGGGGCAGCCTGGTTCCTCAAGTGCTGCTTGTCCGCCGCAGGGCTCTCTCTTGTTACAGAGTTTGCAGTTTGAGAAGCCGAACCTTCCGGAAGAAGCCAGTGAGAAATCCGTGTGCGCCCATTGGCCTCTAAAGTCCCTTCTCGTTCTACTTAGTGATTATGAAGCAGAAGTGACCTGGGCCTCCTCAGCTCGAGCTCACCCAGCACAGCCCAGAGAAATGAGGTAGGATGGGGTGGGGAAGAGCGTGAGGCTGATCCAGCACTTTCCAGCGGGAAGGCGGTGAAAAAAAAACTCAGCAAACTTGTGTCAGAGTCCAAGGGTCTCCAGGACAAAAAGAACAGAAGTTAAAAATGAACTAGAACGCACAAATAAAAGAGATGTCAACACCATGAGCGATGGCTTAAAATCAGTCCGTATGTAGCCTATCCATCTACCAGCAGAAAGAAAGCAAGGCAGAATCGGCGCCTAAAGGACGCAACTTTATCAGCTTCTTGGAGGGAAAATCCAAAACCACACCCATCCAACCAAGGCATGGTTTCAATTATTAATACGATTAAATTGTAACTGAATAATACTGACAGAGAAGTAGCAGTCTAAATGGTATTTTAAAAGAGAGGAGATAAAAGATGGATTTTTTTTAAGGTAGTTTTTTTTTTTTTTAAAGATAACTTTATTTCATGTGTATGGCGGGGTTGCCTGCATGTTTGTATGTGCACCAGGTGAGTGCGGCGCCTATGGAGGTCAGAAGAAGGTGCTGGGTCCCCTGGAACTGTAGTTACAGGTGCTGCGCTGCTGTGTGGCAGTGAGAATCTAGTCTGGTCCTCTGTTAGAGCTGTCTGCATGCTTAGCTGCTGATCCGCTGGCTGAGCTGATTCCCCAGCCCCAAAGACTGCGTT
>JANBXA010000731.1:23750000-23760000 GCA_030556225.1 Cricetiscus sungorus
GTGTATGTGTGTGTCGTGTGTGTGTGTGGTGTGGTGTGGGTGTGTGGTGTGTGTGTGGTGTGTGTGTGGTATGTGTGTGTTTGTGTGCATGTGTGTGTGTGTGTGTTTGTGTGCATGTGTGTGTGTGTGTGTGGGTGTGTGGTGTGTGTGTGGTGCACGCTGCGCGCCACTGTGTGAGCATAGAGTTCAGAGGACAACCGGAAAGGACAGCTTCTGTCCTCCTACCATATGGGTCCCAAGGTCTGACTTCCCCCTCGAAGTTATCTTAGCAGTCCCACTTTTCTATCTTTTGTTTTTTAATTGTTGCTGTCGGTGTGTGTGTGCACGTGTGAGCTCTTGCATTTGAGGAGCACATGGAACTCAGGGGACAACTTTAAAGGGTCTGCCTTTGACCTTGCCCTGAATCAGCTTTTGTGCAGTGTACTCCAGGCTCGCTGGCCTTTCCTGTCTCTGCTTTCCGTTTCCCCTCCGGAGTGCTGGGATTACAGATGGACACCACTGCATCTGGCTCTTTTTATGTGGGGTCTGGGGACTTAGGCTGCCAGGCTTCTGAGGCGAGCTCTTACCCACTGAGCCATCTCACTGCTCTGACCTTATCTTGAGACAAGAGTCTCTAGACAAACATTGAGCTCACTGACTCAGCTGGACTGGCTGGCTGGACCTGAGCTCCACGGACCCTCCTGTTCCATCCACTTCCCCACAACTGGGACTATAGTGCAAACTGCTTTTATATGAATGCTGGGGATTGAACTGGGATCCTTACGCTTGCCTGCAAACACTTTATGGACTGAGCCATCTCCCCAACTCTTCAAAAAAAAAGAAAGCTCATTTCAAAATAACTTTTTCATGCATGCTTTTGCTTGGTTTTCTTTGGGCTGCTACTGTATTCTTGATGTCTTTAAGTTCATGGCATTCAATTATAAACTCAAAATTAATCTATGTGTTTCTGCTTAAGCTCTTGTTTATTTAGTCTTTACAATTGTGTAGTACATCTTTATATAAAGACTTTTTTCATCCTACTTGGAAGAAACTTTTGGGTTGTTCATACTTTTTGCTCTTTTGAACAATGTATATGATATTTCCATGTAAGAGTTACCCTGGTGGTTCCTAAAGAGATATAAGATCAAGCCTCCTTCTCATGGTTTCATTTATCAATTTACTCATATTATTATGCTGTTGCTGCTGGAATCAACCTCCCTCACTTTAACCCTCTGCCACACCCTTCTTCTCTCTCTCTCTCTCTCTCTCTCTCTCTCTCTCTCTCTCTCTCTCTCTCTTTTCCTTTCTAAAATATCCCCCTCCCCCACCCCGTAGCCCAAGCTAGCTTCTAACTTGCTGTGGCTGTGTAGCTTAGGCTGTCATTGAATTGCCTCTTGGCACCCCCCCTCTGTACCCCCCCCCATGCTACCATTCTGAACTCAATCATCTTCTGAAATGCCTCCAAATCTTTCTCTTATTTATCAACTGGCTTTTTTGGTTGGTTGGTTTTTGTCTGTTTGTTTGTTTGTCTTTTTCATGTTGATTTGTGAAAGTTTATAAACTGGAAAACTAGACAAACCATTTAACATTAATGTAAATTACAATGTAATTTTTGCAAATTGTGGCTTAATTGTCCACTTAAAGTTGTTTTTTACATGAACTAAGGACTTTATTTTTAGCCTTCCATAACTCCGTTATTTTATGATTACCTTTGTACATTGTTTAAAAATATATCCCACCCTAAAAAATCTGTTTAGTTTTCTTTTATATTTTTTATTTGTTTAAAAAGTCTATCCTCACTAGGTGGTGGTGGTGCCCGCCTTCAATCTCAGCACTCAGAATTCAGAAGCAGGCAGATCTCTGTGAGTTTGAGGCCAGCCTGGTCTATAGAATGAGTCCAAACCGGCTCCAAAACTACAAAGAAACCTTGGCTCAAAAAGCCATATATATGTGTGTGTGTGTGTGTGTGTGTGTGTGTGTGTGTGTGTGGTGTGTGGTGTGTGGTGTATGTGTGTGTGGTGTGTGTGGCGTGTGTGTGTGTGTGGTGTGTATGTATGTGTGTGTGTCTGTGTGTGTGGTGCGTGTGTGTGTGTGTGGTGTGTGTGGTGTGTATGTGTGTGTGTGGTGTGTGTGTGGTGCGTGTGTGGTGTGTGTTTGTGTGGTGTGTGTGTGGTGCGTGTGTGTGTGTGTGTGGTGTGTGTGTGGTGTGTGTGGTGTGTATGTGTGTGTGTGTGTGTGTGTGTGTGGTGCGTGTGTTTGTGTGTGTGTGTGTGTGTATGTGTTGTGTGTGGTGTGTGGTGTGTGTGTGTGTGTGTGTGTGTGTGGTGTGTATGTGGTGTGTGTGTGTGCGTGTGTGTGTGGTGTGTGTGTGTGTGTGTGGTGTGTGTGTGTGTGTGTGTGTGGTGTGTGTGTGTAGTGTGTGTGGTGTGTATGTGTGTGGTGTGTGTGTGTGTGTGGTGTGTGTGTGGTGTGTGTGATGTGTGTGTGTGTGTGTGTGTGTGTGTGGTGTGTGTGGTGTGTGTGTGTGTGTGTGTGTGTGTGTGTGTGTGTGTGTGTGGTGTGTGTGGTGCGTGTGTGTGTGGTGTGTGTGTGTGTGTGTGTGTGTGTGTGTGTGTGTGTGTGTGTGTGTGTGTGTGTGTGTGTGTGTGTGTGGTGTGTGTGTGTGTGTGTGTGTGGTGTGTGTGTGTGGTGTGTGTGTGTGTGTGTGTGTGTGTGTGGTGTGTGGTATGTGTGTGTGTGTGTGTGTGTGTGTGTGGTGTGTGTGTGTATGTGTGCATGTGTCTGTGTGTGTGCGTGCGTGTTTGCGTGTGTGTATGTATATGTATATACATGTGTATGTATGTACATATACATGTATGTAGTATATAAATATTCTTCACCATCCCTTCTAGTTTTGAATTGTCCTCAAATTGAATTTTCTGTGTGGGGTAAAGTAGGTGTTTTATTGTTGTATTTCCAGCATAGATGGGTTATCCAGAATCGTGGAGTAGACCCTGATGTAGGTCCTCCATGTACAAGTGAGCCTGACATTTGGTTTCTGATTCACTTTCTGTGTGTATCTGACCCTGCAACAGTTCTCATCATACAACTTTGTAAAGAGCTCTGCTCGTGTGCCCAACCTAGTTCTCAAGAAGGGTCTGCTAAGTTTCCCTGGAAGTCTCTCTCACTGGGATCCATACTGGGATTATATTAAACTATACATCAGTTTGACCTCTTTAGGGTAACTGAGTTTACCTATCTAAGAAGTTGTGTGTCTCTGCTTCTATGTACATCTTCTCTAAAGTAATTCAATAATCTGATTTTTTCCGAAAGTCCTACGCTGTGGACCTAGTCAAGGTGTGGCATATACTGCAACTGTCCACTGTTGTTATTGTGTGTGGGGTTAGTTTACCTCAGTTTGTTGTTCCACACTTCTTACTGTTAGTTACTGCCTGTGTTGCCCCTGTTATATCCAGCAGATGGGGCAAAAGCAAAGTCTGAGTCTTGTAGATTCTCCTAAAAGTGACTGTTTCTTTGGAAATCTGTTTTTACCGCACAATTTGGAGAGCAAGAGTGTAGTGTGGTAAGGTGATGAGGTATAAAGCTTATCTGCATGGTGTTTGAGAATCCAGCTACACCTCAGAGGCTGAGAAGCTGATAGAAGCTGATAGAGACACTCGAGCATCAGAGTCTTATACTACAACTTTGTTGAATGGTGCCATCTGCATGCTCCTGTGTGGCCCTCAGACCCCATCCCCACTGCCACCCAGAGATACATGCTGCAATCTGGCCATCGTGTAATGCTGGCACAAGGTAGCATTTTGGGAAATGAATAGAACAAATATCCTTATAAAGAGTTCCCGGGTCTGGGAGGTGGATCAGAGGCTAAAATGCTTGCTGTACAAGTGTAGATGCCCATTATCATATAAAATGACTGGTGTGACAGCAATCATCCATAACGCCAGCACTGGGGGTGGGGAGACAACCTCATCCTGAAGGCTCATTGGCTGCCGAGACAGCCAGACAGCCCAGCCTAAGTGGGGAACTCCAGGTTCAGTAAGAGACTGTCTCAAAAAACAAAATTACTCTAGAGAAGATGGACATAGATGCAGAAACATACTGCGTCATTGGACACATAACTCAATTACCTAAAAGAGGTCATTTTTTATCCACCACCAGAATGGATGTTACAATTAAATAGATTTAATACAATTCCAGTTTGGATCCCAATGAGACTTTTCGGGAAACTTGGCAAACACTCGTAGAGAACTAGTGTGGGCACGTAATCACATCATGGCTCCTGATAAGACACATGGACTAGAGAGACCGGATCAAATGCCAGGTGGAAAGCTGCAGAGGAAGAAACCTACTCAAAGATGACCTCTGACCTCCATGTATACACCCATGGATGAGCACAATCATCACACACACACACACACACACACACACAAGCACGCACATACACAGGTGCACATGTGCACACACACACACACACACACACACACACACACACACACTAATTTAATTAATAGTTCTAAGAGGGCTGCCTTGCTTCTTACCCTGTGAACTGTTAGTGAGCCCTCACCAGGCACCAATCTGCCAGAGCCTTCATTCTGGACTTTTTAGCCACTAGAACCGTGAGACACACATTTTCATTATTTACAAAAAGGAGATAGCATTTTGTTTCAGCCACCCGAGTGGGCTAACACAATGGTATTTTCTTTGTTATTTATTTGTTTGTTCATTATGCATTTATTTATTGAGGTAGGTCTGACAATGTTGCTCAGACTGGCCTTGACCTCTCAATTCTGTCTTAGGGTTCTGAATGTCAAGATTAATTGTGTGTGCCACCACACTGCACAACTTGAATGGCAATGACAGCTTCCGGATTCCCTAACTTCCTTATTGAGAGTTTCTCTAGAGAGTCCCCACCTCCCCCTCTTTTGTCACAGAGGTCCACACTAAGGACTCATCCAGTGATTTGATCCTCTATTGGATCTCTCTCTAGTGTCTTTTATTTCATGGTGGCTAGCTAATACATGCAAATAAAGGTAATTTCTTTCAAATATTCTATATTCATGACCATATCTTCTGTCAACAATTTTTCTAAGTCTTTGTGTCTGTGACCTGTTTTCGTTCTATGTATGCTAAGTAATCTTGTAGAGATCTAGTTGGAAGAAAATCAAAGCTTAACTGCAATTTTTCTTCTTTAATGAATTTTGATGTTTGCATATACTCATGAACCTTCACTACAATTAGGATAGCAAACATTCTCATCACTCCAAAACATTTTCTTATGTTCCTCTATAATCTTTTCTTCCCATTCCTATTTTTCATCCCCAAGAAACCCCTAATCTATTTTCTGCTGTGGAATAATGTTTTTGTTCACTGTGAAGATGTGTCTTGCCAAGGTGCCTTCTAATTGGTTTAATAAATAATAGAGAACTGAATGGCCAATAGCTTGGCAGAAAGAGGTTAAGCAGGACTTCTGGGCAGAGGGAGAGGAGAAGAAATGAATCTGGGCACAGGAGAGATGTCAGAGGACATGGAGAGGAAACAGGAGGTGCAAGATGGAAGAGAGGTAAAAAGCTACCAGGTAAAAGATAGATTAGTATAAAAGGGTAAATTTAAGTTATAAGAGCTAGTGGGACAAGCCTAAACTATAGGCCAAGCGTTCATAATCAATAAGAAGTCTCTGTGCCATTTTGTGAGCTGGCAGCCCAAAGAAAATGTCTACAATTTTCTGTCATAAATTATTTGAAATTCTTGGCACTTGATGTAAATCTAATGTGTACTGTGTGCCCTGTTTTGCTGGGATTTTTTTCTCTTACCATAACCATGATTATCTTGAGATTCACCACCATGGTTGCTTTTATAAACAGTGTATCCTCTTAACTCTTGAAGGGTCCATTGTCTGCCCATTCACCTGGTACCACCGTTTGTACTGTTTCTTACATTTGAGCGGTTATAGAAGAACACTGCAAGGAACATGTCTGTCTGAAGTGTGCTCTCATTTTTAAGACTAGAACAGCACAGCCAGATTTGATGTTCTCTCTTTATATTCCCTGTGCAGTGTTGAGAGTCAGCCTTCCCAATCCATGTCAGCACTGGTATGGTGTGTTTAAACATGCAGGAGGGTGCGCAGTTCTCCATGTGCTCTCATGTGTCCTTCTTTACTCACTGGGTGTCTCCTCGGTGCTAATTTCCCATCTGCATGTCTTTAGTAAATTGTCACAACCTTCCTTCATTGATGTATTGAGTTGCCTCTTTATCATTAGCTCTTAGAATTCTCCATTAGATATAGGATACAAATATTTTCTGCAAATCTATGGCTTTTCATTCTCTCATGGTATTTTTTTCCCAAACAGCAGATATGCTTAACCTTTATGAAATCTCATGCTTCAGTCTAGAAAACAAATATTCTTTTGATATAAGAGAGATTTACCAAATTTTATATCACAAAGGTTTTCTCCTAGAAGTTTCTAGAATCTATTCTGAATTAGTTTCATGTATAATACAAGGTATGGATTAAAATTGTTTGGGGTTTTTTTGTTGTCATTTGGGTTTTGGTGGATGTGTTTGTTTGATTGGGTGGGTGGGTGGTTGGTTGGTTGGTTGGTTGGTTGGTTGGTTGGTTGGTTTTTGACCTTGACTACCAGTTGATTCCAGGACCAGTTCATAAGAAAATTATCACTTCACTGTTTTTCTCAGTAATTTTGTATATTGATTACAACTGGCTGGTAAATTTTATGTTAGCAGCAAACAGTTCTATATTCATAAAATGAGCCTGTAAGTGCTCTTTATTATTCTACTCTAGAATGTATTATATAAGTTATATATGTGAATTATAAAATTATTTCTCTTCTTAGTGTAGTTGATAAAACTGCCCACGAGTGCCATCTGAATCTGAAATTTTCTTTGTAGAAAAAGTTATTAATTATTAATTATCTTAATTATGAGGAGGAATTGGTCCTTATCCATTATGTTTTCAAATTAAATTGGCATATAGGAATGTTTATGATATTTTTATTTCTAATGACTGCATTATCGTGATAGTAATCATTTGTACATTCTTTTATCTCTTATTCAGTTATTCCCAGTTAAGTAGATAGTTATATATTTATCAGTTATTTTTATTTGTTAAAAATTTTTAAATTGAAATATAATTATGTCACTTTCCCTCTTCCCTTTTCTCCCTCCAGCCCCTCCAATGTCTACCCCACTCTGAATGAAATGATGGAAAATATATACATATGTATACATGTATATAGTTCAAATTAATTGGGTCTATATACATATATTAAGCCATACACACAATATGTACATACATACATACATACACACACACACACACACACACACACACACACACACACACACACACACATAAATGCAAGCTTCTGGGTGAGTTTAGTGTGACTTGACTGTATGATTTCAGGCCTCACCACCTTGAGTTAGAGGACTGACTGGGAAGCTAACCCTTGGGAAAGGCTAACTCTCCTCTCTCAGCAGTTATTAGTTGCCTGTAGTTCTTTGTCAAAGGGAGGGTCCTGTGGGATTTCCCCCTTCTGTGTTAGCATGTCTACTGATACTATGCCTCTTGGGGTCATGTTTAGGCACCCATATTGTGGAATCATGGGCGTAGCTTTTCTGTCACTTTTAGGAGATGCAATCTCACGGCAGACTTCCTAGACCTCTGGCTGTTCCAATTTTCTGCCCTCACTTCCTCAGTGTCCCTGAGTCTTACGTACAGGGGCTGTGTGGGAGATGCATCTCTGCATTATCATAGTTGTGGTTTTCTTTCATGATTGCTGTTTGTAAGTTTAATAGTTGCTTTATAAACCAACTTTGGGTCCTATTAACTTCTCCGTGGTTGTGAAATCTCCAGGTGAAGTGGCTTTCATGACCTCTGGTAACACGCTTTGCCTTTAAGAGCTCTCTCTTCACTAACTACATTAATTTGGTTTTGGTTAATTCTGAGTATCCTACTGTTTCATACATCTGCTTTCAATCTTCATGTCTTTGTTTTAGATATGTCTTGTAAGCTGTATATAGTTGGATTTTCTCTCGTTTTGTCTTCCTTAATCATATTTAATGTTTCGCTTTTAACTACAACATTAAATCCATACACTTTTATTGCTTTGGGGCACGGTTTTCTTCCACCTGTCCATTAAACACTTGTCTGTTGTGTGCACATGAGAGAGGTGTTTTTGTCTATGCATATGTGCATGTACAAGTGTATTCAACCTTGTCTGTGCCTATGTGCATATAGACGCTGAAGTTTGATGTAGATGCTGGAGTTTGATATAGGTTGTCTTCTCTATCATTCTCCAACTTCTTTTTTGAGACAGAGTCTCTCACTAAAGCTGGATCTTGCTGTTTTCCACTAGCTCTCTGGCCAGCAAAAGTCCGGGCTCCAACTGTCTTGGCCCTCTAAGAACTGAAAACTGAATTTGTAAGTATGTCCTTCACGCTCAGTTTTGTTTTGTTTTGTTTAAGGCAGTGCTGCAGATCCAAACATGGGTCTTCACTCCTGTGTGGCAAGCATGTTACTCAGAGCCATCTCCCTTGCCCGTATTTGTCACTTCTGTTGTTCTTCCTGTGTCTCCAGTTGTCTGCTAAAATCTGACTGATTATGTATCAACATTAGAGCTTGGAAATGTCTTCAGAGGAGACATCTGGAGCCTAATAGGACCCTACCCTCCTGCAGAGAGATCTGAGACTGCCTTACTCTAAGTTGAAAGAGGTCCCCTGTCCTCCAAGGTTCTAAAAACTGGCATCAGGAAGTTGTTCACCTCCAGTTTATTCTCACCTCAGGATATAGTTACTTTGACATCACAGCTAGTGTCAGGCAGCTTTTCAGTTCATCTTCCCACTTTGTGCAATCCTTGGGCAAGAGGAAATCAAAATGAAAGTTCAAAATCAGCAGAGCATGAGTGCTTTCTAGCATTCCCCACTTCCGTGGTTCTTCTCTGTTCTCAGTCTGAGTCTCACAATGTCCTATCCTCTTCTTAGTGTTTATGACGAGCTTCTATAGCCCACCCTCAGCATTTTAGAAGTTTTCAGCAGTATGCTTGGTCAGTTACAAGAATCTGAACATCCATTCCTCCCTTCCTGGGTCAGTTTTTGCTATCTTATTTTTCACTATTTCATCAAAATGTTCCAGTTTACTGGCATGAAGCTGTTCATGGTGTTCCTTCTTATCTGTTCAGTCTCTGCCATATCTGACACTTGCCCGGCCTCCTTTTTCATCCGTCATTGGTTTACTTGGGCTTTATCTCTTGTTGTTCTTGGTCAGCCTCTCTCAGACATTGTCTATTTTATTGCTTTTTATCAAAAAAAATTAATAGAATTTTCTTTCTGTTTCACTATTTCATGAAATTATCTTTGGTCCATATTTTTTTACTTCCAAAGAGTTTCTTTGTCTTTCTTTCCCTAGCTTCTTAAATGGGATTAATTCAGCAAATTGGAGGTTTTTTGCTTTTAAAGTAAGTAACAACTTTCTAGCCAATTTTTATTCAGAAAAGTGTACTAGCCTATCCACTCTGATGTTACTTTGTCAATTCCTCATTTTATGTATATTAACTTCCCACTTTATGTGTGCTATTGTTTTGTGTGAAGTTGAGATGGCTACTAATTTGTTTTCTAATTTGACACTCATTGGTGTTCTGTCTGCACGTATGGCTGTGTGCCACATGTGTGTAGTGCCTTCAGAGGCCAGAAGACGGCACTGGATCCTCTAGTTACAGATACTTGTGAAGTGCCATGTGGGTTCTGGGAACTAAAGCAATCCTCTAAAAGGGCAACGAGTGCCTTAACTACTGAGTCATCTCTCTAGACCCTGGCTAGTAGATTTTTATTTAGAATTTTCCTGAATCCCCCCATGCCCCAGATATGCTTGGTCTCAAATCTCAGTTTCAAATGATTCTCATGTCTCAGCCTCCTTAGTAGCTGAACTACAGGTACATCACTATGCCCAAGTTATTTTAAATTTCCACCCATCTCTCTATTCTTCTGTGGTGTGTCTGTATGGATATGTGTG